>CM065397.1:27065000-27140000 GCA_033060915.1 Euryodendron excelsum
ACATCTATACACATCAAGCCATATATGTATTACCTAGAATCCTAGATGGCCTTATCCAATAAGGGAACAAAACTAAAATAGACTCCTACCAAAGATAAAATTCTACATGCAAATTAATCTTAATTATTGGTCCCTTTTTCATTCCCCATCACCAGTCCTACTTGGGCTCTACCACAAGCCTCTATCTAAGAGATTCTCCAGTTCCCATATGAGGCACTTTCATACTCTGCAGCATAGTACTATTGCTCTTACTGTCTCTACCTTAGGCTGCTCTTCACCCAGTCCTTTGCAAAATTCCTCCAGTGTCATCTAACCTGTTTTTGCAGCTCTCTAGTAATATCACTACCCCATACACTCATATTTGGATATAGCCCATTCAAGTTCTAATGAACATTATACGTTAATTAGGAAGAAAATGTTGTGACTAGAATCAAAACTTTGCATATGCTATTTTGCAATTTTTAGTCTCTGCAAGTTATGTTTTTGTGGGCTACTAGGTTATATATGCAAGTGAACAAGTCTATCATCTTTATGTCTTTTAATTCTATTCTTATAAAAAAAATTAGCGCCCCAAACTCTTTCTTGAAAGAATAAATGAGCAAATAACTTGCTCGGACAAAAAAAACATATGATCAAATTTGTAGCTTCTTGTATTATTTTTCCCCCATATTTCTAGCATCTTGTAATTATCTTTTTGTTATGTATTGTTTCCAATGCCGAATCACCTTAATATGTTTGGGATTAAGTTAAATTCTCCGCTTAATCTGTTGAAATCTACTGTTTCAAAAGTCATTTGACTATATAATTTTTCAACTAACATTACCTGAATGTTACACCAAACTGCCTATCCTGAACCTTGATACGAGATGTGATTGTTAGTTTAGTGGCATGTGACATTGCTTACGGTGCATAAATCCTGTTTCTGTGGTAGGACATGCAAAATTTTCATTTGCTAGTTTCTTTCTTTCCTTCTTTTTTCCTTTTAGTCACAAATATCAGATTAAACCAAGCATCTTAATTCCTATTGCTTCTGTAGATAGTAAGGATTTTCTTTCTTCCTTTTCCATTTTATTTGATGAGGCTGTTTGTGTCTCTATCTTACTTCAGGTAACTCTTTCGGTCATATTGACTGCTGCTGGGGTTATCATTGCGGCACTTGGAGATTTTTCTTTTGACCTTGTTGGATATAGCATGGCCCTTACTTCTGTTTTCTTCCAGGTTTGGTTTTGGGATTTTCTTATTCACAGTTGTGAATAGCAAGTTCCCTCAAAACATTTTTGTGCCTTATTGCTTGAGTTTGTGATGTGCTTGCATATGCAGACCATGTACCTCGTGTTGGTGGAGAAGTCTGGTGCAGAGGACGGGCTTTCATCAGTTGAGATCATGTTCTACAACAGCTTTTTGTCTTTACCATTTCTGCTATTTATCATCATAGCTACAGGAGAGTTTCCAAATTCTTTGTCATTATTATTTGTGAAGGTCAGGATCTTAACCCATGTTCACTATATTTTAATACCATTCTTCAATGCACTGGAAAGCAGTGAAAACTTGATTTTTAATGCTTGGGCAAGGAATAATGCAAATTATGCAATGCTCCATTAAATTTTGTCAAGCTGTTAATGCTTGAAACTGTTTTCTTATAATTAAATCAAAATGGAATTGTAAAATTCGAAGGTTTTTTTAATTTATTTTTTGGTGGTGTTTCTGCCTTGGTGGGAATCATATTCATAAATGAGTGGAAACATAGCTAAAATTTTGTATTTAGCCATTTAGTATGGTGCAAATTCATGTGTGCATGCATATTGACTCGCAAACCAATTAATGGGCATTCCTATTTTTTTATTTTGGTGTAATGTTTTTAAGTTATAACATCTCTATATGGTTCAAAGCTTGAACAAGTTCAAAACAAAAGACCAAATACTGAGTTCTAATATCAAGTTTGCAATAACAATAGGAATAAAAGAGTCCTATATGCCAATCAAATTTGAAAATTCATGTTCATTAAATGTTATATCATTGCTATATATTGGTTTATGTTTTCCTATATTTTATTATGTAATGCCATCTATCCTATCTTGTGGGCTTGGACTAGAGAAGGGGCTTTCTTTTCTCTCTACTAGCTTTAGACCCATGGGATGCACGGGATTGGATTACCTCTTTAAATCCATTGTTTAATGACAATGGTTTTAAATAAAAACTAAATACAATTTATTTGTTCATATTTTTGAAGTTTTTATACAATTTAACTCAATGTATTCTGTATTTGTCTACCCATATATGCTTATAGTAAATTCAATATTAGTATACTTAACTGTATTATCTATTTCTATATATGTATTCTAAAAATAATATAATTTTCTCTGAAATATATAAATCACTTTAATCATTCTACAAATAAAAATTAATTATTCGCACAAAGAGAGTAATAAAAAAGATGGCTGATAGTTGAGGAAACTCTTAAAATTCTTATTAAATGTAGACAATCTTAATTTTTCATAATGCGTGTATTTAATATAATAGTTGCGAAACTAAGAAGATAGTCAATTGACTTTTACAATTCTTATTAAATGAGGATACATTTCATTTTAGAATAGATTTTAAACGGTCAAAAGAAGTAATATCTTTCGATAATTACTTATTGATTTGCACAGGGAATAGAACCTAGTTAATTAAAAAATAATGGATAAAAAAAGAGCCTCTCAAAGTGAGTCACTTGTCACAATCACAACAACAATGGCCAATTCACAAGATTTATTTTTTAATTTTAAGGTCGCATTTTGTTGTAGTGATTTAACCCCTATTTTTTTTGTAAGTGTTGTTTGCATAAGGAATATAATCTAGATAAATTAGAAAACAATGGTAAAAATAGGCACTCAGAGTGAGTCACTTGTTGTAATTATAGTAACAATGACCAATGCACAATATTTGTTTTTCAATTTTGAGGTCTTATATTTTGTTGTAGTAATCTTACATATAAAATAAATATAATAATATTTATTTAATATTTTATGTAGTTTATTTTACGTAATTTAATTGTGTATTCATCTATCTATTTATGTTTAACTCATCTAACCACTTATGTAAACTATTTGTATAATCATCTAACTATATGTGTTCAATTGTGTATTTCATCTAAATAAATGAATATATTAATTGTAATTTTTCTTTAATCTATGTATATTTATGTAGTAATCTATACATTTACATGAATGTAGTGTATGTTCATGAATATAACATACATGAAACAAAACAAATATAATGAATCTTATGTTCATGTACTAATAAATATATGTACACGAACTAAAAAAATACATGTACTAACATAAATGCATTCAAACAATGTACTAACATGTATAAATAAATAAACCAAAAAAATTTAATCAGCCACAAAAATATATATATATATAACAATTACAAAGTATAGCAAAAAAGAAAAACCCCACAATGAGCCATGTATCACAAAGAATAAGCTTTTTTTTAATTTAAATTTTACAAATACAGCATATAGTGACATGAATTTCACACCAATAATAAATAATCATGAAAAAAAAGGTATCATACTCCTTTATCTAGATAAACACCATAAATACATGAAGTAAATTAGTACATTGAATAACAAGTACATTAAATCATATTCTCAAAAAATAAATATATGCACTAACCAAAGAGACAATGGAAAAATTATTTATCATTGTTACATGGAATAATAAGTGCAATGAATCAAGTCCAAAAAAAAAAATATATCTATAGTGAACTAAAGAGACAATCCAACAATTATTTATCATTTTTTATTTTTTAAACAAAACTTTAAAGCCATTCAAAATGAGCCACTTGTCGCAACCACGGCGATAGCAGCCTCCTTTTCTGTATTGTCATACACACACACACACACACACACACATACATATATATAGATACATAGATTGATATAGATTGTTGTTTTGGTTACGAGAAATTAGACTTGTCAATTGGCCTGTCTGTATGGCCATAAAAAGGTCAATTTTAGTCTTACTAGCAGAAGTTTGAGGTCTAATTTTTGCATTTTAATTCAGTAAGGTTCAGTTTAGAGAATTTTTCAGTATCTTTTGAAGTTTTAAAGACTGTTCTCTTAAGTTCTAATGTTTTTGAAGATCTTCTTTCGTTCTCTCTCTCCTCATCAGTCTTCTTTTTCTTGTGTTGTTCAGTTCTCACAGCATATGTTGATTTGGTCCCAATATCTCTAGTTATCTTTATTTCTCATCCTACAACCTTAACCCTTTTCCTACCTTGGCAGCCGTTTCCTAAGCATCCAAAACTTTTTGAATCATTGCTGTCCAGAAATTCAGCAGCATGTTTTATTTTCATGAAATCCAGCAACTTATCTAAAGCAGTCTGAGCCTACTTGAACATCCAACACTTTAGAATCATTGCTTTCTAGAAATATAGCAGCATGTTTTATTTTTTTATTTTAATTTTTGAAAACCCAGCAACTTATCTGCAGCAATCCTATCCTATTGAAAACTTTATTTTGTCATCCTTTGGACCTAAATCCTACAAGTTGGGCAGGATCTTATTCCACCACTAATGCAACTGTAGGTAGTTGGTACCATTTTCATTTTCTTTTCTTCCTTGACAACCTCATAATCTCTTTTGTAAACAGGACTACTGTTTGGTATATTAATAACTTTGTTTGTCAGTAATGACCATTTAAATAGGAAGCTCCTGTTGTGTCAATGCAGCCATAAAATTCTTTCACATTTTTTAAGTTTGGACCACCGTAATGATAGAGAGAAAATATTGGTTTTATGACCATTGAATTAAATAACCTATGTATTTCAGAATCCTGATGTTTACCAATTCATAGAAGCTTTATCTCTTGATACATGTGATTTCCATTTGTGCTCATATCCCTTTCAAGATCACCTGAAACTCCACAATATTTTTGATTACATCATCCATGGCTTCGCTGATACCAGTAGAGATGATTGCAGCTCTCTGTTTACCACCTAAAAATATTATAGGACTTCCATTGATGGAGCAATGCTCTCTGTGCAATAGATTGCTTGAAGAATGGTATTTGCTGCAATGCCACTAGCAAATATTTGGTCACATCTGAAGGGTTTCGTTAACGATTTCTTCTACCCAGGCATTTGTTTTCCCCTTTTGCTTGCAAAAGTTTTAAGTTGTATCTTTTGAAGTTTTAATTGTAACAGAAGTAGAAATCCTGCTGCCCATATGTATCTATCTGCTCTTACGGATTCAATAGTAATCAGCTCAGAATTTTCAAAACCTTTTGAAGTTCTTTAAAGATTTTTCTGTTTTTACTTTCACCCTTGCGAAGCTTAAAGCGATTCTAGAAGTGATCATTTATATCTTCCTCAATTTTTAGTTCTCTTTAATTTTTTGTCATTATTAGCCTTTGAACTCATCATCAGACCTTTTTACCTCCTTTTCAACCTTCAAAATTCCTTTTTGACAAACCCAACCCTTTCTCGTCTGATAATTTGAACCATAATGCTTAAAAAGCACACAAAACAGACTTATAATGGTTACTGGTAGGATTCTTAGCCCATAACTTTTTCTTGTGTAAGTATAACTGCGAGACCTACAACTTTCTTCACTAATCTGGAAAAAAAAAAAAAAAAGGATCTACAAGCTTTCATCCAACTATTTTGACATGCAAACCTAAGAACTTTCATACCTTAGTCCCACAATCAAATCCATCCTAGACAAAAATTGTGCTATAAGCCTATAATGATATGGATGTCCTACTCTGTAAATTGTGGCTCTTGAGCTTCTAGGAGTATGCTTATTTACATTGTCTTACATCAATTTGATACAAGAGCTTAAGGATCCTATCTTCATCCAATCCCCCATCCCCCTTGATATAATTATCTTTATTTCACAATGATGACAAATTCTAAATTAAAATTTTAAGGGTGCTTTATACCAAGATCACAAAGGCATCATGAAGACATTGGAGTAGTTAACTGACAAGTTGAGTTATGTTAAGACTTCTGCACTCTATAGGCATCTCATGCTTCATTAAAGACTACTTTGGAAGCAATTGCAGATCCAGCTGCATGTACAACTCGAGAATTCTATACCTTTAGTCCATGGCCAACGTTAATTCTCATTCCTTAGCCTATTGAAGCTAATACCATGTACCATCAAGAGGATGTTGATAATAGGAAAATAAAGGTTGACATCATTACAGTATCGGGGAAACTAAACAATCAAGTCAAACACACTGATAAAGCCTAGAAAGTCAAGTTAAGGATGAGTATGGTACATATTTCGGAACCAATTTTTGTTCCATGAAGAGTTAGCAACCTGCATGACCATTCCAAAGCCAGTGAATCTGTAAAATGGGGCAATCCTATGTTTAGTGGAAGGACATGTCATTTTACGAGCAGCCCAAGTGAGTAGTATGTAATAAAGTAAATCATTCAGTGGGTGTAGGGAGGGCCTCTTTAAGTAGATGGCTCCTCGCGCTGTCAGGCAGACATTTTTAGGAGAATGAATAACTTCATTTTATTCTTATCTTTTCCTTAAAAAGAAAGAATCATCCCTTTTTTCCCATAAGCCTCTGAAACTTTCTTAGGGTTGGATGCAATCTTATCCCTAGATGTGATGCCTAAAGGGTTCCCAGCATCGTCTTTTACATTCTTCTTTATTTTTTAGTCTGTTTCTTATTAGCCTTCAGGTTCCCTGTTGATTCAAAAGTTATTGGCATTTAGTGTAAAATCATGATGTTACTCTTGCATCGCTGTCTTTACCGAACATAGTGCCATCTAAGATGTTACTCTCTTTTCTTTTTCCCGCAATTATTTTTTGTACTTTTAATAATTCAGCCAGACAGTTGTAATAGGAAAAGGGGGGAATGGGACTCAAATGACTTGAACCTTGGCCAACTGATTGGTAAAGGCATCAGGATGTACAATGCTACAAGACACCCCATGATACATCAAGATCTATAGCTCCTGACTACGATACTTCCACCATTATTGTACTACAACCACTATACTTGTTTTACATGTTGCAAGATTATTACAACCATACACAAGTCAAGTCTTCCACTCACCAGACCATTTACTACAGGACAAGTATATTAATGATATGGAGACAAGTACTACTATTACACAAACAAGTAAACTATTCAACAAGTCTCACACAGCAGAACCCCAAAGGTTTAGAAGACCTATGTCCTATTTGAGAGTACAAGTCATAAAAGAATAAAATGGAAGTGCAAATCATCTGGATACAATCTTGAGGATATACATCAAGATTGTGCCAGTTGGACATCCCAAGATAAAGAAGATCCTTTGGGATTGTGGCTGGATCAATATGGTTAGCCATGCACACCTTGAGTTTTTTGTAGTGAAAAATCTGAGGTTCCTTGAAATTACCAAGAGTCATTTCCAGTCTGAAACTCAAAATGATAGGTCTTTATGACTTGAAGTCCATCACCATAATGTTTGATTTCTCTTTGGGAAGAGAAAAGGAGAAGGTTCAACTCGAAAGGTCATTCTCAAAGTTTACTATACCAGAAGTTGATATCTGCAAAAGGATTCAACCAGTTGTGAGGAGTACATTTTTCTTTTTGAGAGTATTGAGCTTGTATTGAGCCAAGTTTCTGGGAAGTGGTCTAGTCTCAAACACAATTCCTAGATGGTACAAATCCACTAAATGCCATAATAGGAGGAAAGCTTCCCTCACCATCATGGAAGATTTCTCACCATCACCCTAAACCCTGAACATCATGGATGATTTTTCTTCCGGAAAAGAGAGATAAGGTGGAACTAGAAAAGTGATTCTTTAAGTTTAACAGAAGCCAAAACAATTTAACTACTTGTCAAGGATTTTGTGAAGGCTGAGATATCCATCTATAAAAGAAAATGGTGTCCAAGGAGATGAAATTGAAATTTCTCTATACCTTGTTTAACTGCAAGAATCTCCTTGTATGTAGAATGGGAATGCAATTTTGTATCTTTGAAAGCACCACTTTTATAACCACATAGACGTGTATGTCCATGATTATCTTCATCAAGAAGAATTGCACCCGAAAGATTATCACTGGCATGTATCTAGAGAACTATTTTTCCAGTAGAATGGATCTTTAAAGGAGGGAGTCTTGGAAAGTTTTTGAAAGACTTCATAACATCTATATAGTGCTCGTTCCAAAGAGGATTGGAGAGTTTTGGATGTTCATTTGCATTTACATTCTACTCTCTACATGCATGTATAGTTGTTAAAGGCTAAAGCACACTAAGGCGTTGAGGTATCGTAGAGCCTAAGTGCAAGGTACAATTTAATGCCAAGTCTGAGTGAAATAAGGCACATGTATGATATGCATGAATAATAAATGTACTCTCAACTAAAAGCAATTTGAAATATTTAACACATATAGGGTGAATTTTTTGACCTATCAACTAAGAGAGATAAATTGATGCACATGTAGATCTTTTATGTTGGTATATACATCGACTTAGTCAAATGCCCATGGCAAATTTGCAATCGCAAAGAAAGCTTGTTGTGACTTTGGAGTACATTTTGTACAATTTTGCGCTCTAAGAATTAAGCATTAGTGATATATCTATTTTAAGTAGTCAACCATAAACTCCTGAATCTAGAATATAAAATATTTCAAAATTATTAAAGAAATTTACTATACACCAATGACTATGATATAAGGCATATCAATTATTGATCATTGAAAAATTAAAATATTTAAACAAAAGATAGGATTGGATTATTAAAAAAAAGGTGTGCCTTTCTTTGAGGCTACTAAAAAGAACATGCATGAGTGCTTGACCAAAGGGCCTGGCTTGGTAGAGTGAGGTGCTTTCTTTGAGCTTTGACTAGCTTGGGGCTTTTTAGGGGCCTAGGTGCGCCTTTAATAACTGTAGCTACTTGTATATGTGTGTTTGGTACTATTTTTTCTTAAGGTTGCTCTCTCCATTAACATTTCCCAAGTTTTGTTTGGAAATTTTCTTTCTTTGGCTACTAGATACCACATTTTTTCAAGTTGATATTGATATGATGTTCTGCCAATTATTGTCCATAGAAATAAGTAAATAAAGAGGAGGAAAGAAAGAAAACAGAAGTACATGCAAAAAAGCATAAACAAGGACATAATGGGTGGTTTCTTGCCTACACGGCGGGGCATTTGACATTTTTAGGTTGCAAAATTAGGATCTGACCACTTCTAGTGGCAGTTAAGGTGGTTTTCTTTGATGTCCCTATCATTGGTTCTGCTGGTGGGCATGTATATACACATATGCAATTCATTTGGGACATCCTGCTTTCATTTAGTTTGCTTTTTCCATTAAATTGGGGTAGTGCAGCATACCATGTTCTTAACGTGAATCTGTTTCTTACTTTTGATGGACAGAGTACTTCATTATTGTTTCTGGCGATTCTTATTCTGTCATTGGTGATGGGCATAGTTCTCAACTACACCATGTTCTTATGTACCATAGTTAATTCCGCTTTAACAACGACCATCGTTGGGGTCCTCAAGGGTGTTGGGTCTACGGTACGTAGAAAGCATCCTTTAGCTGCAATTTCCTGTCCTTTTCCTTTTTTCTTAGCATCCAGAAAGAGGTCCTTCATATTTAACTTTTAATTTTCTTCAGTGCCTTTGTATTTTACTTGACCAAATGTTCAGATTCATGATAATCATGATTTGTTTTGCCGTCTTCAGACCCTTGGTTTTGTGTTGCTTGGAGGGGTGGAAGTACATGTTTTGAATGTAACTGGATTGGTTATCAACACAGCTGGTGGTGTGTGGTATTCGTTTGCCAGATATCAGCAAAAGAAGAACAAGCCACCAAAGCTAATGTCAGATGCCGAGTTGCATCGTAAGTAAAATTGTTAATGGAGGCTGCAAGTGGTTGCGGATTACTGGTTCTGTTTTAAATTTCAGCCATTTACGATATTTGTATTATTCATCACTGAAGAAAGAAATGGCTTCATTTATTTTTTTCGAAAAAAATTGACAATAATCCATTTGTAGTTCCTTCCATGGCTAGTATAACAGCATACTTTTGACAACTATGGTGGGATGTAAAATGAAGTTGAGAGAGAGAGTTTTGATATGTCTACACACAAACAAAAAGCATATATATTTCTCCATTATTGTGTGTTTCATATGGGGAGCTTTATTGCCAGGGCAGTTCAAGGCAATTTTGGCATTGAATTACCTATGCAACAGCCGGGATAGGCGCTGTTATTTTCAACTTTGGTATGTGAATAGCAGTGTGAAAGAACAGGCTGATGTGATGGTAGATAATCACTAGTTCAAATGGGGTTGATTTTTCCCGCTATACGCTTTCAGGTTTTCTTTGCTGGTGTATCTGGTTTTTGCTCTTCAACTTCCATGTTTAGCATCAAATGGCTGTGAACTTTTTAGGATAAAGTATACTCAAGTCAGGTTGAAGTTTGGTTGCCTTTGGAACAGAAGTAGCCGCTTTTTGATTAGGTAGGTTACTATATTAATGTCAGATTTTAAAATGAGCTAATAGAAACTGCTCTTTTTTTGTTTTTTTGTTTTTGTGTTTATTATTGTTTCATCTTCAAAATTACAAGAGAACTTGGTAGAGGTGTGCACTATACCGGTAAGCGAAGGTGTATTGTTTTTTGGTCCCCTAATATTATGGATGAGACATTCTACTGGTGAGTACTGGCTGAACAAAACCTGTTTCTTTCGATGGTCCAATGTGATTTCTGATCAAAATTGTGAGAGCAGACTCATTTCTCGGCTCCTGCCCCTCCACTGCTAGTAGGCTGGCTTTAGTCAGTGAGTGAATGAATGAATGATGCAGTTAGAAATTGATGTTAGCAATAGATTGAGCTTCTGTTATCTCTTCTTTATTGGTATTAAGAGAATTTAACTGCTTGAATAGTTTGCAGAATCATTTCATTTCGGGATGCAGCCATGTTGTAGTTGTAAATAGTGCACTTTTAGAAGTATATGACATGTTTTCTGTGACCTTTCACAGCACTCGCACTCACAAGAAGGGCTGTGGAATTATCAATTTTAGCTAAAAAAAAAAATTAATATTGTAACACAAGTTAAAAGTGCTGGCCTGGCCTGATAGTTTCAAGGCAATATAGGGTTTGTAAGTTCAACTTTAATTATCTACTAAAAAAACTAGATTGTGTAGGTACGTACCATTGTTTTACAAATCCTAGATACGTGGTGATGAATCACAAGTGGGAGTTCGTCCTCAGACAACAGATCTTTGAATATGGATCAATGAGATCCCACCATGATCCTCTCCAGCATTCTAGCTTAAGTAACTGCCTCAAGGGCAATACACCCACCCGGATGTCCAATTCCATGATCATCTCCAGCACCGCCTACTTAGGCCCAGCCAAAGGACAATCTACGCATCCAATAGATCCAACTTATCCAATTACACAGCTTATCCCTTCTTCTACCTTAGTCATTGGAGCCAGAAAATCCTTCAAAGAGGGGGCAATATTTATTCACAACCCAATTTTTTTTTTCAAAGTAATGTCATATAACCAAAATTTTTGTTCAAAGTTTTCATAGAAGGATGTGATTGTTTGTGGTCCTTTCATTGCAGACTAAAACACTAACTATTTTGGTTCATAATTTTAAAATTACTGTTGCCAAATTATTCTGGAGGAGTTTTCTATAGAAAAAATTTGTAAGGATGAATTTTTTTTATAATCAACAATATGACACTTAACTTCTATATGACTATATAACGTATTGTCTTTGAAGCAAATTAAGTATTTAAGAGAAGTATTCATCAATTTTTAGAGGGGACAAATTGAATGACATTTTCAAAATTATAGCTCAAAATAAATTTTTAGAAGGGGAACATAAAATCGTAAGATGTGGTATCAAAATGTTGCTCTAAATGGAAATAAAGTGGACAATAAAAATGAAGAAGAAGGGATGAAATGGAGAGGGAACGGAGAGATGGTGGTATCTGGTTTTGCTGCCAACGGGATTAGAGAACGGGTGAAAGAGAGAAGAGTTTTGTCTTTTGTTTTAAATTGATTTTGGGTTAATTGCAGAAGAACCCCAAAAATTTATGTGAAATTCCAGAAGCATCCCACGCCCCCTTTTTTGACCATTGACCCAATTGACCAATCATTACATTAAGATCCCTAAAATTTAGCAATATAAAGTTTTACAACACTTTATGAGAAAGCTATTAGAATAATTATATATTTTTTAAAAAACAATTTAAGAGCATAAAACATACTAACAACAATAAATAAATAAAAAGCATTTCTAAGTGTTTCTACAATATTTTTTTAAGAGTTTATGATAAGTTTCTTTAAATTACGCTAGAGGTTTTTAAACCCTTCGAAAAAGTTTCTTGAAGATTTTGTTTAAAATTTCACTAAGTTTTAGAAGTGTTGTCTAGTAACTAAGTTACTTTTACTCCTAAGCTAAGGTACTTCTATTCCTAGATAAACCTATTTTCTGGTCCTTAGTTGGTAGTCCCTTTGGTTGTGTATATTGTCACAACTCGAATTTTCATGCCCTAGGTAATCCTAAACACAATGCTATAGTATAAAGATAGAATAACTAACAATACTTCATTTCTATATAGGTCAGACCTTTTATTAGATTCATTTGATTGTACATTTACATTTCACCATTTCAATAAAATAAATTACATAATGTTAGCACTCTATTTTTGTCCGCTTGGTAATTTTTGGTCCAAAACACCGCCTCCAGTAAAACTTCACAACACTATCAAGCCCCCAATCGGCTTTCCAAAGATCAAATCAACCCTTCAAGATCAAGGCAGCCGCTTCCAAGCCTAGTTGGCCATTCTAGAGCCAAAATGACCAAAAGCCCCTAGGCATTCCAGGCAACTTTCCAAGATTGGACAGTCTTCGAAACTAATCTCCAACACTGGTAGAGTGACGGAACATTCACAAATCTTAAATGGTTTACTTTTGGCCCCTACTGGCCCATCGACTTAGAATATCCGTTATGCCTCTTGGTATCAGGCAGCTTCCTGAGATCGGGCGATCTCCAGAACCAATCACCAAAATTGCCAGACTAGCAGAAACACTCACAAACAGGTTAACACGAGCACATCGCAAGCAATCCATTGTTAAAAGACCGACTACGCCTCTTGGCCATGACACGTTTACCAAAGAATGGGATACTTTTGAAAATCAACTTGTCATAACCATCGGAGTGACGGAAACACTCGTAAACCCAGGTCAACACAGGCGCCTACTAGTCCGGTATGGTGAAAAATAACCATTTTGCCCCTAGGCACCTTAACACGTCTTTTGAGAAAGTGTCGACTCTGGAGAGTGGTTTATTTTTAAAAGTGAAACCAGAGACTGGACAAAAGTGTCGACTCCAGAGAGTGGGGAGTCGACTCCTGAGCGAAAAAAAATGAATTTGGGAGCTCACTGGACAAAAAGGTCGGCTCTAGACGTAAAAGAGTCACCTCCTAAGCTAAAGAAATGAATTTGGGAGTTCTCTGGACAAAAGGGTCGGCTCCAGAGACTAAGGAGTCAACTCCAAAGCTAAAAACCTAGATTTCAACTCAAAAAATTCCCAAACTCACTCAAACCAAAACCAAACTCCATCAAAACTCTCACAAACTCTTCCAATACTTCTAAGGTCCAAAAATTGACCCAAGAAGACCACAATAACTTAAAATAAAACACTTTAAATAAGTAAATCGAAGGGATCTAGGGTTTTAGGAACCCAAGCCCTAACTTGCATAAGTTGGGGATTTCAATCCCAAACTCTCAAATCTTTCAATGGGGCTTACAATACTCTAGATTCAATCAATTTGGGACTCAAAGAAGTTACCTAGAACAACCCAACATCACCACCCACCAAGATGGATACATGCACATATACAATTTGTAGAACGAAATGGAACCTTACCTTTCTTCAAGCTTGCCCAAGTTCTTCAATGGCTTCTATTGGCTTGGGTGGGGACTCTCCAAGCTTCCTTTTCCTTCAATCTTTCCTTTCCTCTTTCTCTTCTCCTCTTCTCCCTCTCTTCTCTCTCTCAATCGGTGGTGAGTGTGTATGAGTGTGCGTGTGTATGTAAGGATGATATACATGGGAATAATCCCATGTGTCTCACTCCATGGGTTTAAGCTACAACATAAACTCCTATTGGTCATTTTTTTACTCAAATGAGGCAATAATTAACATTAAACAATGCAAATACTAGAAATTCTTATTAATATAAATAAATAGAGGTTCGGGATATCACACACGTGGCACTCCCCCATTGGCCAAGGCCAAATGCAAGAAAGACGTGTGTGGCCAAATTTTGCTACACGCATGTCATTCATGCGTGGGGACCAAAAAAGAATCTCTATAAATAAAGGCACACCCCCCTGTGCATTTCAAAGATAGAAATTGCAAAGAAACTCTACATAAATCAAAACAAAGAGCTTAAAAATATTTCTAAGTGTCCAAAACTCAAGTTATTTGAAGATCAAATCTTCATTTGAAGCTCCAAGGTCCAAGAAATGGTGGATTGAAGACCAAGGTATACTTCTAGTTTAAATTCAAGTATCTCCCACTCTCTCTTTTTCTTTATAGCTCACTTGAGCTATTCTCCGTTTTAATTCCCATCTTTTACGTTCCTTTCTTGCATGTTTTAAAATAAGAGAGCTTCAAGGCCATACCTAGACGAAAACCTATGAGATCCACGATGTTTGGGGATGTCTTTTAGGCCTAATTGTAGATGGTATGACCTTGGAACACCTTGCTATGTGGTGAAGCCAAGCCTTAAATGATCATATCCTTTGTATTATATTTGTTGTAATGTTCATGTCATGCATGCTATGAGGTTGTTTTTATGTTTAAAACCCCTTTCAAACCTCCATTGATTTCATCTTCAAAAGTTTTTCAAAGTTCATTTCAAAGAGTTTCCAAAATGTCTCTCTAAAACTCTTCAAATTAGGGTTCCTTAGTGTTCTTACCAAAAACTCTAAGTTTCCATGTCTTAGAATGCCTTCAAAACCACCTAACCTCTAGGTTGCATTATTTCATTTAACTCTCTTGACTTTTGTATAAAATGGTTTTCAAAACAACCCTCTCTTGAATAGTTTTCAAATATTTTGCTCTCTTGAGTTTGTGATTGAAATGTTTTTAAGACAACCCTCTCTTGAGTGATTTTTAAAAATAAACCATATGAATCATATGCTCACTTAAGTGGTTTTAATTTGTTAAAGTAGTTTTCAAAACAACCATCTCTTGAGTGGTTTACAAAAATTTTGCTCTCTTGAGTTTATGATTAAAATGATTTTTAAAACAATCCTCTCTAGACTAGTTTTCAAAAACTTTGCTCTTTTGTGTTTGTGATTGAAATGGTTTCTAAAATAACCCTCTTTTAAGTGGTTTTCACAAATCAACCATATGAATTACATGCTCATTTGAGTAGTTTTAATACAGTTTCCAAAACAACCCTCTCTTGAGTAGTTTTCAAAATTTTGCTCTCTTGAGTTTATGATTAAAATGGTTTTTAAAATAACCCTCTCTATAGTGGTTTTTAAAAATTTTGCTCTCTTGAGTTTGTGATTGAAATGGTTTCCAAGGCAGCCCTCTCTTGAATGATTTTCACAAATCAACCATATGAATCACATGCTCATTTGAGTTATTTTAATGTGTTAAAATGGTTTTCTAAATAACCCTCTCTTGAGTGGTTTTTCAAAATATTGCTCTCTTGAGTTTGAATTAAAATAATTTTCATTACAAATCTCTTGAGTTGGTTTTCTAAAAGAGTTTCACATGAAATTATAACTTTCTTATATGAAATGACACTTTTCTAAGTGTTACTTTAAAGTCCTTACACATAAAATCATAAGTTTTATATATAAAATCATAAAATTTTCACATGAAATCATAGTTTTCTAAAGCATTTTCAAATTTTGTGCATAAGATGGGACTTTCGAAACCTTCTAAAACCATTATGTTCAAAACTCTAGTTCAAAAACCACTAGGTGCAAAACCTTAGTTTAAAACAATCTTTCAAGGCCACTAGGTTCAAAACCCCAGCTCAAAACCACCTCCCAAAACCACTAGGTCCAAACCCTTAGTTTCTCACACTAGGTTCCAAAACCCTAGTTTTTCTCTTTAGGTTTCCAAAACCCTAGTTTCTCTCTTTAGGTTTCTATAACCCTAAGTCAACTTAACCCTAATTAGTTAACCTTAGGTCAACCCAAGTTAGTTAACCCTAGGTCAAACCAAGTTAGTTAACCTTAGGTCTACATAACCATAGGCCCTAATTCCAATACATGAATTTCATCAATTTCACGCTTATTTTTCAAAATCTTCACTCTCTTGAGTACTCAAAAGTGGTATTATCAACACCTTTTCAAATGCTTTTATAACATTCTCAAAATTGTTTTCAAAAGTTCTCTTGAACTTGTCTTAACCAAAAATGGTTAGGCACTTAGCATTTTTAAAACTACTTTCTAAAATATTTTCTAAAAGCTCACAACTCTAAGGATGGTCCTACCCCTCTCATGGTTAGGGTCTCTAAAGAAAGGCGATACATTGAATGAAACCTTCATGGTTCATATTAGAGTTTCATACTCTAAATGTTTTCAAAACTTTTTTTAAAAAGGATTTCCAAAAATTCCGTTATTTGGATAGTCTTAGTCACATGATGATTATGATTTCCCAAAAAAGTGAGATATCAAGTAGTATTCTATAACCCTAAAGTTATCAAAAACATAAAAGGAAGTTTTTGACCTTTTTCTCAAAAATACTTTTTAAAACTCACGATCCTAAATGAGTTTAGCTTTTCAATAACTAATCTCTTAAGGGTGATGAAACATTTAACCAGCTCTTCATAAGGCATAAACAATGATTTCTAATACTTTTCACAGACAAGTTCACAAGGGCTTTTACTTTATTTCAATCTGTATTCCATTTCAAAAATCTTCAAATCAAGATTTCAAAACACTTCTAAAATCTCTCTTGAGTTGATTTAAAAAAAACATTTCAAAAACTTTCTTAAGTTCCATTTCAAAAACACATCCCAAAAACTCTATCAAGTTCATTTTTAAGTCAAAACTCTCTTGAATTCAAGTTTCAAAACCTTGCAAGACTCTTTTGAGTCTACTTTGTAAATCGTGCTCTTGCATGACCTACGAATGATTTGTTTCTCGGCAAATAAGATACGTAAGCAACTTGAATAGGTGCGGTCACAACCATTGTTTCAAGTCAAATGCCTTTTCAAAACTTTCTTTCAATCCAAATTAATCATCAAAATCAAATTTCAAAAACTCCTATTCTTTCAAAAGTCTTTCCAAAAAAATTGCATCATGCATCATTCATCCTCAAAGTGATGACTAAACCCTTATTTCAAGATTACAAAAGTGGATATAGTGGATATTAGGTAACTACAGATTTGTGAGTGAATTAAAGGTGAATCGACATATAGGTACCGAAAGGGCGGGGTAGGGTAATGATCTTAGGATATCTTCCATACACGTAACCAATTCTCGAACCATAGATTTCTAGTTCAAAGACTATCGCGCCCCGGTTTTGGGTGTCCAAGGTCCTTTCGGCTCGGAGACCCTAAAGCACGGAACTCTGTCACTAGAACTCTTTCTTCTAGAAGGACAAATGCGACTAGGTTTGAAAATTGGTTTGACTAAGGGCTTTTCAAAAAAATAGGAGTCGCCACCTAACTTGATTAAGGTGAGTTAGGGCACCTAAAACTAAGTGTTAATCCGAAGATTAAACTTAGGTTTTTTGGAAAAGATTTTGAAAACTCCCTCAAGAGGGGATTTTTAAGAAAATAGGTTGTTTGGTAACCTTTGAAAATATTTAAGCTCTTTTAGAAAATAACTCCATTTTGGTCATTTGAAAACAGAAATCTATGGTTCGGGGGTTGGTTACGTGTAGGGAAGATATACTAAGATCATCACCTTATCTCGCCCTTTCGATACCTACATGTCTAATCACCCTTTGTTCACTCACTAGAATAACCGGTTACCATTGTTCATTTAATATCTACTTTATAATTTTGAAAATGGGGTTTAGTCATTACTTTTCGGATGGATGATGCATAATGCAAGTTTTTGGAATAAGTTTGAAAATAATGGGGGTTTTGAAGGAATTTGGAATAGAAACTTTGAATTGATTGGAATTTTTGAAAAAGGAATTGGAGTTGAAATAAAAGTTATGACCACACCATTTTAGGTTACTTACGTATCTCATTTGGCGAGAATCAGGTCGTTCGTAGTTCGGGTAAGAGCTAGATGGAAAATAGGCGCGTTAGGGCCTTTGGAAAGTTTGAAGACACTTTGAGGTCTTTGGAAAAGTTTAAGACACTTTGAGGTCTTTGAAAAAGTTGAAGACGCTTTGTGGTCTTGAAAGCTTTGACTTGGAATGGGATAGCGGAGTGTTTTGAAAATGTTTTTGGATCAAATCAAGGGATTTTTGGTAAATGCTTTGGAGTAACTCAAGAGGTTTGAGAGTGTTTTTGAAGTCTTGTTTTGAAAACCTTGGAGGTATGACTTTGGAATGTTTGATGAATTAATTTTTGAAAGTGGTTTTTGGAAATGACTAAGGGTTTGGAATCCTAATATGGACAACCTTAGAGGTTGTTCTGGATTTATCACTTGTCCTTGGAATCCCTAACTATGAGAGGGCTAGGGACACCTTAGGTTTGTGACCTTTTGAAAATATTTTTGAAAATGCCTTGAAGATGGAGTGTACGAATATTAGAAGAGTTTATGGAGTTGGTTTTTTGAAATCAGGAGAGTAAGAAGTTTTGGAAAAATGGGTTATGAGGATGGTTTAAAATTGAGTGATTATTTGGAAAAAGGGTTCAAGAGTTGGAGCCTTGAAGTATACTAACCTAGGTTGGGTTAGCCTAGGGTTAGGGGTGACCTAAGGTTAACTAACTTGGGTTAGGTTAACCTAGGGTTAAGATGACCCATGATTAACTAACTAAGGTTAAGTTAACCTAAGGTGAGTGAACTACGGTCAAGTTAACCTAGGGTTGGTCAACTAGGGTCAAGTTAACCTAGGGTTGAATTGAAAGATGATTTTGAAATGTTGTTTGATGCACTTTTGGGAAGAGTTTTGAAAAACAGAACATGTTATGCAATAGACTTTGGTGGACAACTGTAAGCACCCTATTTTTGACCGCTCGGCAGTCTACGATCCATCCAGACTTGTATTCAAGTCACTATGGACGTATTCCAATCGAAATCAACTTTCTAAGTCTAAATTCCGTCTATCCATCGCTTCGCGGGCCCACCAGGCCCAAATAGAGACAAAATGACCAAAATGCCCTTAGGGGCATTGTCCTTTCCAAATTCCAAACCAGGCACGTCTTTTCAAAGACGGTAAGTCCCCTTTTCATATTCCAACAGCCACGTCTTTCCGAAGACGGTAAGACCCCTTTCCAATTCCATCAGGCTCATCTTTCCAAAGACGGTAAGTCCCCTTTTCATTTCCAAACCAGGCTCGTCTTTTCGAAGACGGTTAGTCCCCTTTTCAAATTTCAATCCTTTTCTCGAGACAGTTGATTTCTCGAGACGGTAAATCTATTCCACAGGCACGTCTTTTCGAAGACGGTAAGTCCCCTTTTAACCTGTCGACTGGGACAAGAGCTCAAGTCCCCTAAATGGTAAAATGGTCCACCTTTACCGCTTGCTAGCCCGCTAATGCAGAAATGTTCGTTTAGGCATGCCTTCCGAGAAAGTTGATTCTCAGGCGCTAAGTCCCTTTAGCAGCTTCCCTAGATTAGGCAGTCTCGGGAATGATTGCGAACCGTCAAAGTAGCGGAAATACTCATAAACATCGCAACCGTCAAAGTAGCAGAAATACTCATGAGCAGGTTGATATAGGGAATTGCCAACAAACTCCTGTATCACGTGATCGCTGTCAGAGTGGTGGAAACACTCAAAACCCAGGTCAACACCGGTGCCTGCTAGCCCACTTCGGTGAAAAATGACCAAACTACCCTTTAGGCCTTTTTCGGCACATTTCTTGAGAACACACCCAAGTCCTCAGAACGGTAAGTCCAACTTTCTAAGATTGACTTAAAAGAAATCCGGCATGATTAGGTGCCTTCTAGTCAGTTTTGGGTCAGTTCTGAGACTTTCCGGTCAAGATAACCATTTTACCCCTAGGCATCCGAACGTCCCGGGGACCACACCGGTTTTGGGTATCAAATTGGTAATCTCCTGAGATTGCTTCTTATAGTGTTCTCAACCTTCTATTATCTTTCCGGATCATTCCGAGTCAGTTCCGGCAAACCCGATGCAAAATGACTGTTTTGCCCCTGGTGGGCCGGTCGCCTTTTTCGACCACGCCGGCTCTGGGTGTCAAGCCGGCAGCCTTTGGGAACATTCTAAATAATGTTTCCAAATCTCAAGTCTTCTTCCGGGACATTTTGAGTCCGTCTCGGCAGCTTCCCAGCTCGATTGACCGTTTTGCCCCTGATGGCTCGGTCAACCCTTTCGAAAAATTTTGTCATCTTTTTTCAACTCCACTACCTCCGGGACATTGTTTCAAGTGTTCTTGTCCTTTTCCAGCCTTCCGGGCCATTCCCGGTCCCTTAAGTCCTTCCTAGGTTTTCCAGAGTCACTCCTAGTGAAGCTAGGCTAAAAATTGCATGGTAGTCACTAGTACAGGCGCCCAAATCTTCTCAAGATACGTTGTTTGCTGACTTAACAAACTTTCCTAACTTGCTAGCGCCACTAGGAGTGGCGCCAAGCCATTTCTCAAGATACGTTGTTTGCCGACTTAACAAACTTTCCTAACTTGCTGGCGCCACTAGTAGTGGCGCCAAGCCAAAAAATGGCCTGGCGCCACTAGGAGAGTGGCGCCAAGAGGAAATTTGCCCTGGTGCCACTGCAACAGGCGCCAGGTCATTCCCTTCTCTATAAATACAGAGCCTCCTCCAGCGTGAAAGAGGTGTGCAAACTCAGTCTAAAAGCCCTATATTTCGATATACAGAGCTCGTAGCCTCTCTAAACCCTAGCTTCTCTAGGTTTTCCAAACCCTAGCCATCATACACAAACCCTAGCCTCCTATACACTCACATACACTTCTATACACTTATACACTAGCCTACAAAGCCTCTTTTGAAGACTTGAAGGGCTGCAATCTGAAGTTTTGAAGATTGAAGACCAACTCTTGAAGATTGGAGTGAAGACCGAAGCAAGACAAGCAAAGAAAAGCGCGCAAAGTGAAGCAAAATAAAGAAGACACAAGGTAGGCTTCTTATTTACGTTTGTGCATCTTCCCCCTTCTCTTCTCCCTCTGAACCCACTTGGGTTTTCTTCTATTTTAATCCCCTATCTTCTTTCCCTCCTTCTTGCATGCTTGAAACAAGTGAGTTCCCGGTTCATGTGTAGGATTAGACTATTGGAGAGTTACCGTGTCGGGAGCTTTCTTTTAGTCTAACCGGAGACCACATGGGTTCAGCCTTTCTTGATTATGTGGTGAAGCCTTTAACCTTGTATGTTCACGACCCCCTTTACAGTGTGCATATCATGATCTTGCATTCTTCCAAAATTCTTTTTCAAACTCGTTTTTAAAGCTTGCATTAACATCGTTTTCAAAATTGCATGAAAATCTTATTTTCCAAAACTTATTTTCAAAATCACAATCCTAGGGTGATTCCACCCTTTCCATGGCTAGGGTTGCTTTAGGAAAGTGTTACATTTAAAGTGACCAATATGGTCCATATTTTCAAATTCTTGTTGTTTTCAAAACCACTTTCTAAAAGTGGTTTTAGCCTTCTTATGGTTAGAATCGCTTTAGGAAAGTGAGACATTTTTATACCTTCTAAAAACTCTCTTTTCAAAAGTCTCTCTTTCTAAAACCCTCCTTTTCAACATACTTTTCTAAAACTCTCCTTTTCAAAGTTGTTTTAAAAAACTCCCTCCAAAAATCTATTTTTCAAAAACTCCCTTTTCAACTCCTTTCCAAAAACACTCTCCTTGAAATTCACTTTCTAAAAGCGCTCCCTAGGTTTTCTTCCTAGAAAAACTCTTTCCAAGAGCTCTTTCCAAAAACACCTTCTTCGAACTCACTTTCTAAAAACACTCCCTACATGCTTTCCAAAATCTTCCTTCTAGAAACTCCTCACTAGGATTTCTTTCTAAAAACTCTCTCTTTTCAAAATTCACTTTCTAGAAACTCCTCTCTAGGATTTCTTTCCAAAAATTTTTCTTTCCAAAAAACTTTTTTTCCAAAAAATCTTTCCTTCGAGCCTAAGTTAAATTCTTAGAACCCACGACTAGGAAACCCTAATTTTTCCTCCCCAAAAAACATAGTTTCCAATCCCTCATTTTGACCTCAAAACCTAGGTTTTCAAAACCTCTTATTTTCTACATCAAAACTATATATATTTCCAAAACTTCTTTTTCATGTCAAAACTATAGTCTTCCAAACCTAGAATTTCCAAAAATCCATCTTTCCAAATCCATGCCAAAATCCAATCTTTCCCTTTAGGAAACCAAACCCAATCTCCCATTTAGAAAACTAGATCCAATCCTCCGTTTTTGGAAACAAAATCAAAACATCTCTCTTTTAGAAACAAAATCCAATCCCTTGCTTTAGGAAATAGGAATCTCAATCCTTTCAAACCCAAATCTTTCCTAATCCAAATCCTTCCTAATCTCCTACTTTCCTAAACCTTAAGTTTCCTAAACTTAAAACTTTCAAATCTTTCCTTAAACATTAAGCTTCCAAATCTTTCTTAATTCAACCCTTTCTTAATTCTATTCCTTTCCAAATCTTAACTTTCCAAATCTAAGTTTTCAAATCTTTCTTAAACTTAAACCTTTCCTAACTTCAAGTGTTTTCTAAAACTCAAACTTTGAAACCTCCTAAAATTCTAAATTTTCCTAAAACTTCAAATCTTTCTAAATCTAAAACTTTCTAAACTCAAAACTTTCTTGTTTTCAAAACTTCCTTATTTCAAAACATTTCAAATTCAAAACTTTCCTAAGTTGAACTTTTCCTATTTCAAAACTTTCTTAAAATGAAACTTTCTTAATTCGAAACCTTTCTTAAAATGAAATTTTCCTAATTCGAAACCTTTCTTAAGATGAAACTTTCTTAATCCAACACTTTCCTAAATTGAAACTTTCCTAAAACGAAAATTTCCAAAATTGACACTTTCCTATTTTTGAAATTTTCCTAAATCGGACATTTCCTAATTCGAACCCTTCCTAAATCTAATCTTTCCAAATCTTTCAAGCCCAACATTCGAGTCAAATCTTTTCTAAAATATTTCCAAGTCAAGTCCAATTTTTCTTTTCTAAGTTCCTAAGTCTAGGTTTCTTAAAACTAAGTCTTTCAAAACCAATCTTTTCAAATCTTCCAATTCCAATTCGAATTCCAACTCCAACTCTTTTCCAAATCAATTCTTCTATTTTCAATCGGACTCTGGTCTGAATTACGACTGACCTGATTCCTCCAAAAGGATACGTAGGCAACCCTCATGGATGTTGTCACAACATTTTTCAAATTTCTATTTCCACAACTTCTTTCAAATCTCCAATTCTACAATCTTCTTCAAACTTCCAATTTCCTAATCTTTTCCAAGCTTCCAATTCCAAATTTCTATTTCTAAATTTCTATTTTCAATTTCCAAAACTTTCCAATTTCAAATCTATCTTTTCAAATCTCTTTTTAAATTAAATCAATTTCTTTTCAAATCTATTTCCAAATTAATTTTCCAACTCCCTTTTTCTATTTGCATTTACATATCATGCATCGTGCTAGTTTCTTTTTAAACATTCTTTTTTAAAGTGGATAGGATTGGACATTTGTTAATTGAAAACGCTCATAGGTGAATTTAGAGTAAATAGACATGTAGGTACTGCAAGGGCGGGGTAAGGTGATGGCTTAGTGCATCTTCCCTACACGTAACCAACCTCTGAACCTAGAATTGTTGTTTTCAAAGACCAAAATGGAGTTTATTTTCAAAAAGGGTTTAAATGTTTTCCAAAGGTTGCTAAACAACCCGTTTGCTTAAAAAAACCTCTCTCGAGGATGTTTTCCAAAATCGTTTTTCAAAAACCTTAAGTGTAGTCTTTGGATTGTGCTTAGTTTTTAGGTGACCTAACTCACCTTAATCAAGTTAGGTGGCGACTCCAAGTATTTTCAAAAAGCCCTTTATTCAAATCGATTTTCAATTCAAACATAGTCGCACTCATTCTTCTAGGAGGGTGAGTTCTAACAAGAGAGTACAATGTTTTTCCCGCTTGTGTGTGTATTCCTCGAGTGCAAAAAATCTGGGCGCGACAACAACCTTTTTGAAGATCATTTCCATGAAAATTTTGACTCTAGCCAAGAGTATGGTTTATATGGTTGGTGTTTGGAGACCATTCTAGGGAAGGTTTCCTCATGGCCATTATAACCATAATTTTGACAAGAGTATAAATGGTCCAAAATTCGACATGGTGATGACAACCTTTTAAAGGACCATTTTTAATGCAAAGATAGAGAGAATGCATTTTTGAAAATCATCTTTGGAGAAGGATTTTGAAAACCATTTTTCAAGGGAACCATTCCATCAAGAGAGGGTTCATATGGCCAAACAAAAGGGAGACCACTCAAGAGAGGGCTCCATGGGACCATTCCAACCACTACACTTAAAAGAATGAAAATCTTGAAAATTAGAGAATTAGAAAGCAACCCTTATACAAATTAAAATGTCATGATGCCAAAATGAGAGTTAGGGGGTTAGTAGGAGGTCTTCTAAGGCATGATTTCTAAAATTCCATCCTAAACTTCAAGGGGCTAACTCTTTGAACAATTTTTGAAAGAAATATAGAACTTGGAAATGGCATAAAAATAAGAGCAATGTAAGCATTATAAAACATGACAATAAGCATAAAATAAAGCCAAGCATACAAAACATGATCAAAATAGTAATATGCAAGGGGTCATGATCACATACAAGGCTTTTAGGCTACACCACATCAACAAGGGGCTCCTAGGCCATACCATCTCAAAGTAGGCTAGTGAGAGGTCCCCCTATATGGTGGCTCTCACTTGCTTTCCTCTAGGCATGATCTAAGAGCCCTCTTGGCTTAAGCATGCAAGAATAGGGGGTTGTAGATGGGGATTAAAATAGAGAATAGCCTAAGTAGGCTAGGAGGGAGAAGAGAAGAGTGGGGAAAGACACAAATGTAAAAGGGATATCACCTTTTGCCTTCAACACACTTGTAGTCTTCAATGGATGTCTTGATTGGAGCATGAATGACTTCAAGAAGGCTTGAGGGGCTGGAATGGAGTGCGTAATGGGGTATAAGGCCTTATAGGTGAAGTGTATAGGCTTGAGAGGGGTAGAATCTAGCCTAAGTGTTGGAGGGGTGGAATATATGTAAGGATTCGAGATTCTGGAGCAGTTTCAACAGAGCTTCGCATCAATTTCGGAGATGGAATATGCAAAGGGGTGGTCTGGTATTTATAGGCAATTTGGAACAGGCCTGACACATGCGCCTGGCCGAAATTTGACCTGGCGCATGTAGGACATGTGCAGGTACTATTCCATTGCCAGAATGACATGTGGCACCCTGTGTACTGGTTAAATTTCGACTGTTGATTGAAAGTTGGTCGATCTAATCAAAATCTGAGCGCATGTGGCATACGCTCCATCACCGGGAAGGTTCGTCCAAACTTTGCCTCGATAATTGAGCCAATCGGGAAGATTTCGGGGGAATCGGTTGCACCCACTGTGTTCTCTTAGGGTTTCTCGTGAACTTTCATGTTTTTTGAGAGTTTGAATTGTGTTTGGGAGCATGGGATATAGTCTCGAGAAGCGTGCATAAAAGGACATTTTTGGAGAGTATATGTGATACGCTCCGAGGGTGTTCCAAAGTGGCTGTTTTCGTGTTATGTGATCGAGGCCTTTGGGAAGCGACCTCTTCGATCGAACCATATTGATGGAAAGTATTCTGGAAATAATTTCGGGAATTCCCAGATTTATGCATTTTCCAAGTCATTTGACGATGCGTTTTGATTAGGGAATCGGAGAAAAAGTCAACCTTGGTGGAGCATCTGCGAAACGCTCCAGGGGTTGCTGAAAGTTATAATTTTCGCACCATACGATGGAGGGCTTCAGGAAGCGATATATCCGATTGAGCCGTATTGATGACAAGATCTATGAACGAGCTTTCTAGAATTCCCTGATTTACGCATTTCTCAAGTCAGTTGACAGTGCGTTATAACTAGAGAATCGGGAGAAAAGACAATTTAGGTAGAGCGTCTGCGAGACGCTCCAGTGAACTTTTATCGAGTCGTGGGCATTTACTGTCGTGGGGTCCTCCTCGGGTTAAACAAGGGTGTATGGTGAAACCCTTTGCTCGAAATCCCAAGACTGGTGCTGTTTCAGGGCATGTTTGGAAATGTCAAGGGCAAAATGGTCATTTTGGCCAGGATTGGCTGGAAATGGTTAGGAATGGTTTAATGTGTTGTGTTAAGCGTGTAGGGTTGTTCAGGGATGGTTTTGGGAGAGTCTTTTACCGTTCGGCGGGGTTTGTGCCGTGCTGAGGTGTTCAGGGGCAAAACGATCATTTTGACCAAAGCGAGCCGGAATAGGATCGGACTTGGACCAAATGGCATGTGGGGGACGCCTAATGGTTTAACAACATTTTGGAAGGATGGACTTATCATTTTGAGAGATTTTGAACTTTCTCAAAAAGTGCCTAGAGGCCCAAGGGGTAAGCTTGGCCATTTTTCATAAAGTCGGGCTAGCAGGCGCCGGTGTTGACCTAGGTGTTGGTTCCCGAGGCCGCCTGGTCTCAATAAACTACCTGTACGATGTTGGTCTCTAAGAACGCCCCTGTCTTAGAGAGCTACTTGTAAGGGTGATGTTAGTTCTTGAGAGCGCCTGGTCCCAAAAAGCTACCTGGAAGGGTGGTGTTGGTTTCTGAGAACACCCGGTCTCGGAGAACTACCAAATGACGGACGTTCTATATTGGTAGGCTAGCGGGCCCCAGAAGTGAACCGTCTAGAATTTGATGAGGTGTTGGCCCCCAAGATCGCCTGATCTCGGGAAGCTACTTGGATGGCGTTGGTTTCCGGGACCGCCTGGTCCGGAAAGCTGCCTGGAATAATGGTGCTTATGGCTCTAGCGGGTCCTTGTGGACCCAAGAAGCGACCAGTTGGTTGGATTGGAGATTATAAGGCTCATCTTGAACCTGCATGTGTTGTGATGTTGAAAAACTTAGCCCGGTCGGGCCGGAGATTGCCGAGCGCGCAAAAATGGGGTACTTACAAAGACCAATCCGGAGTCATGTTTTCAAAAGAGTTTTAAATTTTTTTCAAAAAGTTGCTAAAAACCTTATTTACATAAACATTCCCTAGAAGGCATTTTAATATATTTTCAAAAAATCTAAGTTTAGTCTTTGGATTATGCTTAGTTTTAGGTGACCTATCACATTTTTAATTATGTTGGGTGGCAACTCCAAACTTTTTTCCACAAAGCTCTTATTCAAATCAAATTTCAAGTTTAAACCCTCGTCGCACTTATCCTTTTAGGAGGGTGAGTTCTAACAAAGAGAGTATTGATTCCACCCCAACCAAGACTTAGACTCGAGCAAAAACTGAGGCGCGACAATAACTAATTAGTTTAGCTCAGTTTGGGGAGTTCTAGTTTTCACAGCTTTCTCCATTAGATCCACCAACAGCTCATCTAAAATATTTCCCATAACACGGGGGTGAGCTATGTTGATCTATGCCTTGATTTTGATGATAACAAAACATGGTTTAGTGATCTAATGACTCTATTTAGTGTGCAGATTATGTACTGTCTTTATCTCAATAGGATCATGACTTGAGGCTCGTCACATTGGAAGATATTAAATTACTTATGTGTTAAGAAGCTTGTCAAGAAGAATTGAAGGTTGATGAGCCATGTAATGGGTTGACACTTTCATTGAAGACCTCTCAATAAGATTATTATTGATGATCACTTAGATTTGAAGAGATTAACTTGAAAAGGAGATCAATACAAATAAAAAGAAGATCGGCATCAACTGTAAGGAGATCGACATAAATGAAAAGTAGATCAGCATCAAGTGTGATGAGATCGGTATTAGTTGAAAAGAAGAGATTTTAAGACCTGGAAGCTTTCTTGAAGAATTTAATGAAGTGTTGGAGGAATGGAGGAAATGATGATTAAGAACCCTACAAGTAAACAAAGTGGACTGATTTCATCTCGAAGAGATTGAAGGTGTTCTTGGAGATCAACATACTTTGAAAAAGTCATTTCAAGCCTTAGAAGCCTTAGTTGGATGATTCATGAGGGGCTTGAAGACATTGAAGAAGTCTTGTAAAAGTTAAAGATTTGAGCTAAAAGAGTTGAGTCATGGATCTCAAGAGTCGATATATTGAGACAGAGGCTATGAACCAAAATCTGCCAAGAAAAGGAGTCGACCCTTTCAATTTAGGAGTCAACACATTGGTCTAGAATGCAAAGTTTTGAAGAAGGTCCAAAAAGGGTTGACTCATCATTTCTTAGGGGTTGACACCTTTAAACAGAGCCTGATGAAGTTTGGTCAACAACAAAAAGAGTCATCTCCTTGTTCTTCAGGAGCTGACTCGTTCGAATAGTGCCTTGATGAAGTCTACCAAAACTCAAGAAAAGTTGACCCCTTCAAGCAGAAGAGTCAACACATTTTGACAGAGAGTTGAGGATGCTGGTGCTAGAGCAAAAAGGGTTGACCCCTTCAAAAAAGAGTCAACTCCTTGATTGTAACGATTAGTTTTTCAAACAGCTTATCAACATAATCTTGTATTAAATGCAACTCCAACCACCACTAACGGCTATAATCAATTTAAGGCTATATATACAATATCCCCACAACATTTATACATAAGAATCTAAGGATTCAAGTGCTATACCATTGATTGTGACCTGAAATTTCTAATCAAACCAAAAAAATAACCTATTTGCTGAAGTTTGGGGCATTTTCTGAGCTGAATTCATTCATTCACTCTTTAAGAGAGTTGACCTTTGTATAATCTTTATTTATTTGATTGGGAGGGTTTGTATACCTATAAGTTTGAGTAAAACTTAGACAAAATCACTTCGGGCTTTGAGAGTTTGGGAAGAACTCATGTACAAAGTAAGTGGGCAGCTAGGCAACTAGCACCTACTGTGTAAAGGAGTTTTTGCATATTGAAAGGTTTTTAAGGGGGATCTTGAGAATGAAGACGTATGTCACAAGTTGTGACTGATGGCATCACCCCAAGCCAATGTTTTTTTATACTGGCATTAACCTTTCGAGCCAATTACTTCATAACAAGTGATAGCATCACCTCTTTCGAGCCCAATTAGTTTCCCAGTGGCATCACCCATTTCAAATCAAACAGTTGACAATAAAACAAATGATGGCATACCCCTTGCGAGCCCAATCACTTTTCACAATAAATCAAGTGACGACAACACCCCTTTTGAGACCAATCACTTTTCACAGTGGCATCACCTCTTTCGAGCTAATAATTTCACAATAAGTGATGACATCACCCATTTTGAGGCCAATCACTTCAATTTCAACCCCCAAAACAATTGATAAATCAATGTTCAAGCTATCTCATTGTTATTTGAAGTAATATTTATCAAATCATAAAACATGTTTTGTAGGAAAAACATTTATCTTTGACAGTTGAAAATAGTGGATAGAATAAAATATTTAACTTACAGAAGTAGGATTGGTACCCTTACCTGATACACTTATCCGATAGGTAGGCTCTCTTTTTGGGAGTTCATTTCTTTGGCATATAAATTGAGGTCATTTGATTTAAGTTTGTTGTCTATCTATTTGTCCGTCCCACATCAAGTGTCTTTTAGTTTGTTGTCTTGTGTATAAGTCCTAACCCCTTGCTTTAGTTCTGAATGGTTGCATTGGGTTAGGCTTGTCATCGCTTGAGTCGTGGGTTGCTTGCTTGCTCTGTGTATTGATTCACTTTGTCAAACAAATAATTGTATCTAAGGTGATCACACCTTGTCAGTTACATAATTTCTAACTAACCTCTAAAGAGTGATAAAACATACAAACATATCGTTTACATGGTAAGAAAAAACAAAATTAAAAAATCTTTCAAGACAAATTCTAACGAGTCCTCACTCAATCTTACTCAAAACTTGCTTGAGTTATTTTTAAAATACTTTCAAAACTCCCTTAAGTTGTGCTCAAAACACCTTCAAAATTCGTTCCAGAATGAAGACAAAACTTTATGAAATTTTAAAAATATTTTTTTGGAAACTATTCTGAGATATTTCCGAAACTCTAACATAATTTACAGAAACTTGTGAGAAACTCTTAAAGTATATCGTAGAAACTGCTTAGAAACTCATTTATCTTTTTAATAAAAGTCTATAGATATTATATTGTATTAGTATTTTACTTATCATAATAGTATTCTAATTACATTATATTGCTTGTCTTGGAGTTTTTAATATATATATATACATATATTATAAATATTCTATTTAACTTATAGTACCTAGTGTTTTTCGTTTCCCTCATTTTTTAAGGCCACATTTTACGCTTCCTTTTCTTATATCATTTTTTGCTTTCATTTCCCTTTCTGACAACTATGGTTATAAGTACACCATTTTTGCCTGCTTGACAATTCATAGTTATAATAGCCAAAATGTCTGTTGGCATTTCATTCGCTGTTAGGCATTATAGACAAAATTTTCTAGACTGTGTGGTCTTCAAAACCAATTATCGACAATATCAAAGTGAAGAAAATACTCACAAACCTTCCAAGGGTAGTACCGACGCCTTACGAGAAGCCTTCACATTAAATGATTGATTTGCCTCTTGATAATGGCACGTTTACTGAAGGATGAGTTAACTTTGGAAACCAACTCGTCACTGTTGGAGTGACGGAAACACAAACAAACTTTGCACGGTTCACTTCTGATGCCCACTAGCCTCGCCGACATAGAATGTCTGCTATGTCCATTGGCATCAGGCACTTTTCCAAGATCAGACGATCCCCAGAATCAGTTGCTAAAACAGTCAAAGTGGTGGAAGCACACACAAATTATCAACCCATTGGAGTGGCAAAAACACTGTTAAACAAGTCAGCAAGGGCACACCGCAAGCAACCCAATGTTAAATGATCAACGTGCATCTAGGTCGTGGCACATTTACCAAGGATGAAATACCTCTATAAATCAACTTATCAAAAATATTAGAGTGACAGAAACACTCATAAACTTAGTTCAACATCGATGCTTGCTAGCCTCTGTTGGCTCGAAATAGCAACCCGAGAGAGGGGGGGGGGGGGGGGGGAGAGGGGGTGATTGAGTTTTTAAAACTTTAAAGCAATAATCACAAATTAATATAAGATATATATGCAAATAGAATATGCGACCAGCAATCCAATACAAAATATATATGCAAATAGAATATAATAAAGTAGTGAATGAAAACAGAGCATAAGAGAATGAGAGACAAAGATTTACAAAGGTTCGGCCCAATTCTGCCTATGTCCTCTCTTCCTCGATCCTATCGAAAGTATTCTACTATATAAAATCCCTTACACAGCTGTTAGTTTCTCTAAGTGTCCAGTTCACTTTTACAGCCAAGAGTTTACACCAAACTCTCAAACCCAAGTGATATTGTCTAAGATCACTCAATCTTACAAGTGTATTATCCAAGCTACACTCAAGTTCACAAGGATTTAATACAAAGAATAAACTCTCCCAAGAGTAGATAAAACAAATTTTAGCTCACAAAACAACCCCCAAATATGTAAAAACAAAGTATGATATGGAAGTGATGAATCTTCAACTTCTAGGACTTGATCTTGTGTTTTTCAACTATTTATAGCCATCCTTCAAATATAGCCGTTGGAGATGATTTTGGAACATTTTAATACAAAATTGGCCTGTTATGTCCCTCAGAAAATATGACCGTTGCGCCCAGATTTTTTTGTTCTAGAAGCGACATTGTCAACAATCTTGTATGGTGTCGATAATGTCTGTTCATTGCTTTTCTGCCTGCTTACCGAAGGTGTCAGCAATCTCGTATGGTGTCGACAATCCTGATAGCCGTTTCCTTTGAGCTTTCAATCTTTATCAAGATGTTAGCCATTGTGGATAGAGCCTAGCTTTTCTTTCTTTGGAGCTCGGGGACTTGTCAACCTTATATGCATGGTGTTGACAATTAGTAGTGGACTTTTTGAACATTAAGGATTGAGGGTCTTCAGCAACTTCAAGGCTTTCCACACTTTTATGATTCTTCAATCAAGTGTCAGCAATTAGATAGAGTGTTGACAATTACTTTCAAATCTTCAAGAGAGTTCTTGCACTAAGGCTTAGGGTGTCAATCATCTATACAGGTGTCAACACTTCTGTTTGTATTTTAATATTCAAGAATTGATTTCAAATCATCTATAAACACTTCAAATGATCTTCCATGAATGCTAGGTTAATGAATAAGTTCTTGAATTCTCATAAGACCTTCAATCTCTTTGAGAATAAAATTACCTAAGTAATCCTTTGTTGAGTTCACCATTTATCATTCAATCAAACTTATCCATGTATTGAGTTCCCAAACATTATCATCTTGTTGACTATCCATAAGCATGAGATGAATAAATATAATAAATCTTTTCTGCACACTAAGTAAACTCATTAGTAAACAAAACACATGGCTTTGTTATTATCAAAATCAATATGGGGATCAACCTTAAGTCAACAGCCTCGACCAGTGAAAAATGATTATTTTCCTCTTGGCAGATCAACGCGTCTTTAGAGAACGTACAAGTCCATCAAGACGGTAAGACCACCTTCAACACTGCCTCTAAACAGTCCGACATATTCAAAATGCCATCCAAATTAACTTCGATCCCATTTTTGTGAACTCTGGCCAAAATGACTATTTTGCCTTTAGGCAGCCTGACACATCCTTCAAAAAAGTACAAGACCCTTAAGACTATAAGACCACCCTCAGTACTATCTCCAGACAATATGTCATGTTCAAAATGCCATTTGAATGAGCTTTGGTTTGATTTTGGTGAGCCTCAATCAAGATGACCATTTTATCTCTACACGCACTAGTGTGCTTTTTAGAACCATACTAACTTTAGGAATTAAACTAACCCCAATAGAACACTTTGGTAAAGGTTCTGTGACCTTCTAGAGTGAGACACTTGGCTTGGAGCACATTTTATTCAATAAAATCTTCGAGAAGTGTGTCACAGACACTTCTCAAAAGCTAACTTTTTCTTTACTTCTCTAATTATAATGCATAGTCAAACGGTTAACAAAATGCATAAATTAGAAAATTTCCAAAAGCATTTTTAGAAGCCTTTCCATTGGTACAGTCTGATCATCAAAATCATCCACTGAAGGCCATGATCGAATGGTTCAAAGAAGGGCATTTTCAAAACTTGAGCGTATGAAAGATGCTTCTTGTGTCCTATTTTAACTTCCAATTCCCTAGTTATAACACACCGTCAAACGGTTAACAAAATGCCTAAATTAGTGAATTCCTAAAAGCTTTTTCGGACGTCTTTCCATCAGTACGATATGATCAAAGAGATCACTTTCCGAAAGCTACGATCACATGAATTAAAGACGGCCATTTTAGAAAATTGAAGAAGCGTCTTAAAAGAAGCATCCAAAAGCTTACTTTTAACCTCATTTCTCGAGGCATTATCTCGATCAACCACGACCACCCTTAGCCTCCAATCTATGCTAGGTCGAAGAGAAATGTAGAACAACTTCCCAAACAGGCCCGATTTTGAAACATATGCATAATCAATGCATATTCATTTCTTATGATGCTCAAATATAAGAAATGATGTATCAATGACATATAAGGAACTCAATTAGAAGTATTAAACCCTTCCCGATATGATATATGAAGGTAGAATGCAAAATGGATGTCAAACCGGCCAAACCAGCCTAGGGACTTGGGCCAGTGCGCCCTCCTGGTGCGCCTTGGCTAGCCTACCGCGCCATCAGGCGCACTCTGGCGCCCTTTAATTTTGATTAAGGATGTAGAGACATGTAGGTACTGATTTTTATCGAGCGGGATAGGGTGGTGATCTTTAGATACCTTTCTTATACGTAACCAACCCTTGGACCAAAGATTTTTAATACGAAGACCAATTTGGAGCCATGTTTTCAAAAAGGTTTTAAAACATTTTCAAAAGATGGCTAAAAACATTCCCTGTAAGGCATTTTCAAAACGTTTTCGAAAATTTTAAATTTAATCTTCAAATTGTACTTATATCAGAGAGATTAAAACCTCGTCGCACTTGTATAAAAAATAAGTTCTATCAAAGAGAGTATCGGGTTTGCTCGAGTCAAGAGACACTCATGTTAAAATCGGGACGTGACAACGGTCATGACTTTTGTGTTCTCCATTATGTACTACTAGAAGGGTGGCATGCACTATATGCGTGTGCTATACTACATCTTATCTAGTTGTGTAACTGTATAAGTGGTGGGAACGTGGTATATCAAATTATTTCTCTTAGTTATCTGATTGTGTAACCGTATAGAAAGTGAGAACGTGAGTTACGTAGTAATTTTTTAAACATTTTAGGACAGTTTGAAAATATAAAATAATGTGACAGACCCTGACCAAAGCCCCAATATTAATTTTTTATAATAGTATAGATAATAATTTTTGTAGGTTTTCCCACTTTTGACTAACCCTTTATTTTCCAAAGTTTCCTCTACCACAACAATGGTTCCGAGAAGGCACCAACTGCAACGTCCTCTACAATCCATGCACATAGCATCCCTTCCACACTTCAATTTCCTCTAAACATTCGTATCTCTATTCAAGAGAAATCAAAATTAAAGGGTTTTTATTCTCAGCTCTAGTTTGAGTGATTGATTCATCTTGGGCCCTATTTTTTGCTGGGCAGTGCTAAGGGCAGCCACGGTCGTACTTAGCAATTCTCTTTTTGGCTTTTACATCTCCGAACACTTTTTCGTACGTTTTGTCTTTTACTTTGTAGAGTCTTTCTTGCTACTTCAATCTCTCTTCCATTTCAAATATTTTCTTTTATTAGAAGTCCTGTTTTGGAGTTTTCCAAGAGATTTCGATTGATGTTACCAAGAGGCCAATGATTGACAACAGTTTCCCTCCGAAACACAAGCCACCGCTCTAAACCAAAGGAGAAAGGCGCGCGGATTTGATTGGCTTGCTGGAAACCAAAGAGAGTAATGAAAAGGCATTACTTGAAAGGATTGTAGTAAAACCATTATTGTGCAAAATGAGACTGGGGACAATAGAATTTGGCTAGCTCCTATTCCTCTTCCATCTCCTCCTCCATCTTGGTACGTTTAACATAACGTTCTCAACGAAAATCCGGGATAGTGGTTCGCAGTCCTGTATGGAAAAGCTCTCACTCAACGAAAATAATCAAGAGAAAAGAAATGTTGAGATAATATCTTTCATCCTAATCACCACTACTGAAGAAAGGTCTTTCGCTTTAGCATCTTTCTTGTAAAAAGAAATTTTTTTGGTCCAGCCACCGCTAGAGATTGGGGACAAATATGAATTTTCTTTTAAATGAGAAAAGAGATTCTTACTGTTTTAGTTTCAATTGATATAAATTATGGCATCCATTTCTGAGGAAAGTGGCTCGGCCAAACATCATCCCTAAAGTTAGCTACCATCATCCAGTAGAGTTAAGAATAGTTTCATAATTCTCCATTAATCTAAGAATTGATGTGTAATTAGAGAATAATAAATTAGGTTAGGAATAGAAGACTATAATAATCCCCTTCTTACACAGGGAGTACAGTAGTCCTTATCCATATAAGAACAAAGGTGGCAGTCCATATGGCTTGTAGACCTTGAGTGGTTCGGCTACAGAGAGAAAAGCCTCCATTGGCTAGTTGAGTCTCACATACTATTACTATCCTAGTGCATTGTGATCAAGAGCAAGACCACTAAGTTTGTGAGGCTTCTAAAATTACACTCCACTAAGGAGCAAGACCACTAAATTCTCATAGTTTGAATTGCAAAAATATTCACAAAGGTATTGAATCTTCTAATTTTCTTCTACAAGAATCAATAGAAAGAATATGACACAAATATGAATTTCTTTTAAAATCGCTTTCGCATGGTTTTCTAGAACCAATAGACCAAGGGGCCAGCAAGTACAGGTGGCTTGATTAGGGACGGACAATTTTGATGGTTTTTTAAAATACCATTGCGGAAGTGATTTTAAAAAAAAAATTAAGATCAAACTCATGTTTTTTCATTCATCTAAGTATGAATGAAAGACTTGAGCCTCCTTGATCTATGTTCTTCTTCCTCGATAACTAGGGCACAAGAGGTGACAAGAGTTGGTGAAAACTCAATAGTGTGTTGTCTTCCAAGCAAATACGGCCGGCCACCCTTTAATATGTATAAATACTATCTCTAAGTGCAAGGAGGGGATTTTTAGGTTTTCTTATTATGGGCTGAACATTAAGTTACCCTAATTGAACATCAACCCTTGATGAATAGAGTAAGTAGTGGAACTACTCCGAACTCTACTAAATGATAGTAGTTGACCTCCTCAAATAGAAAATTATGTCAAGATCTCTATTATACTAATTACTGCAAACTCAAATCCCTATTGAACAAATATTCATAAATAAGAATTAAGCTAGTAAACAGTCAACTTACTTTATTTATATATGAACCTTGATTAATTAGTCTATCATCCACTAATTACTATTAATTATTTATTTTTTAGAATGAGTTTTTAAGAATAAACAATAACTTTATACTATAATAAACAGTTTTAGGATAAACCCGACATGCCTACTGTGATCATACTAATAGATCAAATCAAGAGACTACCTAACTTAAAAGAGTGTGGTGATCACTTTGATATTATAAGTTTCAAAGCCCCAACAGTGTACACCCAACTAATTGGGATATTAACCATACAGAAGACTCACTTGTAATAAATTAAAGTGCATACCACCAAGTACTTGAGTCCTTTAATCCCATAGTTTTAAGACTCGCTTTACAATTAGCAGAGTTGTAAGAAGTGACACTACCACTGATAGATATAGAAATGTATTCTTACCCTAATCCAGTTCAGTATACTTCAAGCACACCAACACATTTTATCTAGAGTCAACTACTCTAATGGTCGAGACCAACCATTCTATTGAATAAATGTTACATGTATTATAGTCAACCAAGTGAGTTGTTTAAGCTCACTCTGTCTATGAACTAAGTTTAAAATTACAAATAACTGTTGAGATCATGTCTCTAAATGTATGACTCCTATCCATACACATGATATATCTCAAGTGTAATTACTGGACTTGACACATTTCATGTATCGATAAAATTGCCAACACACTAAAGAGAAATGTAAACAAAATAGAGTATCAAATGTATCAATGACCAAATGTCAAAAATGAGTTTAAGGACTCATACAGTCCAACAAGCTTCTAGTTAGTGGTAGGGGTACACAAAAGAACCAAATTACCTAAAAACCGAACCAACCTGACTGCCCTGATTCTGTTCAGTTCGGTTCTTATAGAGGTTCAATTCGGATCTAGGTCTAAAAGTTACAGACTCAATGAAATCAGTTCGGTTCTCGGGTTAGGCCATTTGAGAATCGGACCCAAACCGCAGCGAACCGAAACCAAACCGAGACCCGATGTTATATTTATCAAAAAAGTTTACATATATTATATATATGCTTTTAAACCATGGTTATTTAAACTTAATTATTATTAATTTATACTTGTATGTTGTTTTATTATTTTTTTAAAAAAATTAGGATACAAGATTAATTTTAATTTTAAATTTTTTAATAAAAAAAATCATGTTTTGAATAATAAAAATGGACCTGACCTGACCCGACTCAACCCAATCTGAACCCGAACCAAACCGAGTTATGAAATCGAACTGAACCATCCGAACCAACTCGATTCAGTTCAATTCAAATTTCTAAAAAGATCGATTCGGTTCTTAATCTAAAAATTTAGAATTAATTAAGATCGGATCGGTTCTGGGTCTAGTATCAACCTGAACTGAATTGAATGCACACCCTAGTTAGTGGTTTGTTCGAAGGGTAAATTGGGCAACTACTCTCACAACTCAAATACAGGTAACCCTACAGGGTTTGAAGTTGGCTGGGGCTTAGGGTTTTAAAGAAGTCTTGCTAGAAACAAATTTGAGGGACGCGGTGGATGTCATTTTATCCTTGGACCAGAATCACCCCAATTTCATTCTTTGCTTGAAATTTTGGGGTTACCTTGGTAGAGACTGATCTTGCTCACTCCAGCGTGGTTGGCGAGAAGCTAATGATGCGCTAATGCGCTTGCTCATGAGGCAATCAACGCCTCCCGGGATAATATTTTTCTACAATAGCCTCCCATGTCTGTTGTTCCTTTTGTGGCTGTGGACACCTCCAAATGGTGAGTTCCCAGATATATGCTAGTTTAGTTTCTTCCGCCTCATTTGTACCAAAAAAAATAATAAACACAAGGAGCTACAATAATATAACACTGCTATAATTTCTCGTTGAAGGACAAAAATTACTTCAACTCTATGCTGTTTACATAAAACATGTTTTTTAGGTTGCAGTTTAGCTATAAAATTGTGACTGGAAAACATGTTGTCAAAATTTTCTTTTCTAGTAAATGTTTTTTGTTTTTTCATTCAGCTTTTTAGGTTGTCTTAACCTTACTTACAAAGAGAGATATTATTTAATATTTTTGAAGTATCATATAACCTTACTCCATCTTTTTATAATGCCCATCAGTCCTGCGTAGTGTTCGACCCCTTCCACAAAAACAAAATTAACAAGGATTACGAAAAGAGAAGTAAGGTAATGTTGTATTCAATGAATACTCCATAATTATCCTCGAGGGATCAAAATTGCTGGTTGCATTTTTATGTTGCATTTATGAGAGAGAGAGAGAGAGAGAGAGAGAGAGAGAGAGAGATTCTTATATTGTGACAATAGCTATCCATGTGGTAGGGACAGCTAGCCACTTGTGGCGTCTGTACTTAGAGTGGGGGCGTAGTGAGGTAAAGTTATATTTCTATCAGCTGATTCAGGTGACCGCAGGCATATGCCAAATGTTTGGAACCTAAAGATAGATAGATATGTCGTTTGGATTTGATGGTCCCAAAATGTCAACCATACTCAGAGTGTCGGCGTGCTGCATCCCCTTTCCTCGCCAAAAACTTTGATGATTTGGAGAGTCCCTACTTATTTTTTGGACTTACTTTTAGTTTGGATTAACTTTTTTTTATACTATTTTTATTAAATTTTTAAAATTATTTACGGATATAATTTCGGTTGCCAGTAGTGTTTCACCTTTTAAAAATGAAAACTACAAACTAGTAAAAACATTCAGAAACCAAAAAAAAGTCCATAAAAATTTTTTTTGATCTAATCGAGGAATTGATTAGTAACCGTCCAACCAAGCTTTTTCAATTGGTTTTTGAATTTTTTGTTTTGACTAATTAACTTGGCATTTAGTGAGAAAAATAAATAAACATGCTTGTTAAATTTAACCTCTACGTTTATAGGTAGATTAAAAAGTAATTTTCTCACTTACTTTTAATTTGTTGACTTGTAAGTGTTGGCAGTTTTTTAGAACTTCAATCAGACCATCGGAGGAGAGTCCTAGATACAATATATAGCATGCATGAAGTTGGGAAATTTTAGTAATGCTTTTGTATAACTTGAGCAATTGTCATAAGTTACTCAAATCCACGCATCTACTTCCTGATATCTAAGATGTAAGCTACGAAATACAAATAAAAAACTTATTCCTTTAAGAAATAAATCCAAATTCATTCATTTCAAATCTATGAATACAAACGCAACCTTAGTCTTTTTCTATAGAAGTGTAAGCATGAACTTTAAGTTTCTCAAGAATTATTTTTAGTACAAGAGAGACATTATCACAGATATGGTAGGAGAGCAAGAATGACGTAATACTCTTAAAGCATTGAATAATTTTTAGCATTTTTGCTACAGAATTTTATAGGAACGTCAAGAAATAAAACAAAATTGTAAATTTCTTTTTTATTTCTTGTAACTCTTTTGATACCGTATTATATTATTGTATTTATTTTTTTTGTTGTGGATTTATTGTTGTTGGTATTATAATAAAATAATTACTATCCAGTCAGGAGTAAGCTGGACTAAAACAAGCTGACTGTAAAATATGATATGGAGGAGAAGCTTTCCCAAATTGTTTTACTGTAGGGAGGTAAAGTTTTCCCCCTACCCCTCTCATTGCTCGATTGGAATCTGCAATTGTCTTTGTATGTATTCCTTCCACTCATTTTTTTTTTTTTTTTCTGTTCTTAATATTGCTACTTCATTTGCTTAGTTCTATTTTAATCAGTGGTTCTGTCTAGCTCTTCTTCAACTTCATGTTCTTTACTTTCTAACTAGCTTTTAAGTCAACTCCTGTCGGTTGTTTTGCTCAGGTAGTCCATGGTTGGAACTTTTAATTACTTAATTAATGTGAATATAATGTTTGTTTAGGATTATTTTGACAGAATCTGTTCTTTCTCCGCCAAATGGTAATCTTTTGAAAGTTAAAATGGATGGTGGAGCTTGTTTGGATTTCCTGACTAAATACCCACATCACATGGTTGGGGCTTTACAGCTGCTGGTATATACCTTTCCCTCAGAATGGTGCTTTCTCATGTTGAGTGTGTCTTGTTAAGTGTATTTGAGAGTGAACAAAGAATCTCCAAACACACTTTCTTTTAAGCTCTCCCTTGTCGCATTGGCTGTACGGTGGAGAGCTTTGGAATGGATTCTTGAGTAGTGTTTCATTTTGGGAATCTAGTTCTCGTGTGGTAGGTTTTCAAATGGGTAGTCTTGATTCCCTGAATTTGAGATCTAAATTGTGAAGGGTTTTTTTTTGGGTATATTGGAAATTTTTTTTCCAGAATTTTATTCCTTGGGTTCTTGGCAGTTCTTTGATCTAAATTCAACCCATTTGAAAGGAAATGGCTCCAAGACTGGAATTTTTTGACTGGTGGACAAAGGATACCCAGAGGGGAACACCTGTGGTAGTCACAATGGAGAACCCCAATTTCTCTGTGGTTGAAATTGATGGCCCAGATGCTGCATTCTGGTCAGTTTCGAAGAGCCGCCAGGGTAAGAATGCCAAGCAAGTCACTTGGGTATTGCTTCTCAAGGCTAACCGTGCAGTCGCATATGTTGCCTGGGTTGCCACCATTCTCTGGGCAATGCTAGGAGCCATTAAGAAAAGACTAATCTTTAGGCAAGGAGTAGTAGGTGTGGAGGGTGGGAAGCTGGGTAAGGGTAGATTACTGTTCAAAATCATTACATTCTTCGTAGTAACTTCCTTTGCAATTCTGATTTTTGAGGTGGTTGCTTATTTTAAAGGATGCCATTATTTCCAGAATCCTAATTTGTACATTCCACATGCTGATTTCCAAGGATTACTCCACTTAGTTTATGTGTCTTGGTTGGAGTTTCGAGCCAATTATGTTGCACCTCCTATCCAAGCTCTATCTAAATTTTGTGTTGCTCTTTCCTAATCCAATCTCTAGACCGCGTGGTACTTTGCTTGGGCTGCTTATGGATCAAGTACAAAAAGATTAAGCCGAGGATTGATGGGGATCCATTCAAGTCAGACGATGTTGAGGGATTGGACATCTACTATCCCGTGGTTCTTGTTCAAATTCCAATGTGCAATGAGAGGGAGGTAACAAATTGCAATTTTATTTGTTCTTGTTTTTTGTTCTTTCATTTTTCTTCTCCTTTGATACTTTATTGTCTCTCCCATTCTCTTTTCCTTTTTCTCATTCCTTTCTTGGTAGTGGCCAACTGTGAAGGAATAAGAAATTAATTTGGAGTCTGCTAGTTAACTGGAAAAATAAAGTTAGATTGTTGGAAAGCTAATTGTGCTAGTGAAATTTGGCAAAGCTTTGAGAATCAATTGGAGGATGTTAAATGGCATGGAAAAGGAGCATGTTAGTTGAGAAGAATGTACTGTCATTTAGATATATTCAGAACAATTACGAAATGATATAAATAGTTTATGAATGCTTCTTATGGTTGTCGTATATGTTATCAGTTTTATTGTTATCAAATAGAATTCTAGTGGACTATTATAGCAAAATGGGGAATAAAATTGAGTCTCAAAAATATTCAAAGAATCTTTTCAAGCATTTTGCTCTGATAGTTAGAAGCCCTCATTATAGATAAAACTCTAGGGAAAACTTTTTTTGGTATGAATGTTTTGAATGCTGCCATATTAAATCTGTATGCTCATTTAATGGTGGTAATATTTTTTGTAATGGTCTCGTATAGGTATATGAGATGTCTATATCTGCTGACTGCCAACTTGATTGGCCAAAAGACCATTTTTTGATTCAAGTGCTTGATGATTCGAATGACGAGATCATTCAGTGGTTGATTAAGGCAGAGGTTTCTAAGTGGAGCCAACGCGGTATCAACATTATATATCGACATCATTTGATTAGAACTGGTTATAAGGCTGGCAATCTCAAGTCTGCAATGAGCTGCGACTGTGTAAAGGACTATGAATTTGTTGCAATCTTTGATGCGGATTTCCAGCCAAACCCAGATTTCCTTAAGCTTATGGTTCCACATTTCATGGTTGACATAATCACTGACTGCACATTTTGGTGAAGTTTTGGCAATTTAGTCTGTTCTCACTTCCACTTTCTTACTGCAGGACAATCCGGAATTAGGGCTGGTTCAGGCTCGATGGGCTTTTGTGAACAAGGGCGAGAACTTGTTGACTCGTCTCCAAAACATTAATTTGTGTTTCCATTTTGAGGTGGAACAGCAGGTTAATGGGGCATTTCTAAATTTTTTTGGTTTTAATGGAACTGCTGGTGTATGGAGGATCAAAGCTCTAGAGGAGTCTGGAGGTTGGCTGGAAAGGACAACAGTAGAGGACATGGACATGGCTGTCCGTGCCCATCTCAATGGTTGGAAATTTGTATTTCTTAATGATGTAAAGGTAGTTTTAGTATGTACTTATTTCAAACCAACCTTTTCATGAACTTACAACTTCTTGAAAAGTTTCCTTTCCATGTATTCTTCAAATTAGGAATAATTTTGGAGACAAGTATAATGGATTGAGTTGATGAAAGACGATGCTTGAAATAATTTTCAGGTACTTTGTGAAGTTCCCGAGTCTTATGAAGCTTACAGGAAGCAGCAACATCGATGGCATTCTGGTCCTATGCAACTTTTCCGGTTGTGCCTTCCGGCTATCATTACATCTAAGGTACATTTGGTGCGCACCTTCCATCTTCTCAATTATCTTCTGTTGTACAATACCACTAATGTTTTGTTAATCCCAAAATACATTGCAGATATCAGTATGGAAGAAAGCAAATTTAATACCGCTATTCTTTTTATTGAGGAAACTCATCCTTCCTTTCTATTCTTTCACACTGTTTTGTGTAATCCTTCCACTAACCATGTTTGTTCCTGAAGCAGAGCTTCCTCTGTGGCTCATTTGTTATGTGCTGTTCTTATGTCGTTTCTCAGCATTCTTCCTGCCCCGAAATGATTCCCTTTCATAGCTCCCTACCTTCTATTCGAAAACACAATGTCCGTGACCAAATTTAATGCCATGGTATCCGGATTATTCCAGTTGGGTAGCTCATATGAGTGGATTGCCACAAAGAAGTCTGGCAGGTCCTCAGAATCCGACTTACTGGTCATGGTTGACAAGGAATCAAAGACAATGAGCCAACCACAAATTTCCAGAGGAGCTTCTGAGAGCGAACCCTTTGATAAGAACCGGGTGAAGGAACAGAAAGAATCAACTGGTCGTGATAAGAAAGTCAACAAGATATACAGAAAAGAGCTGGCCCTCGCCTTCCTCCTACTCACAGCTTCAGTCAGAAGCCTGTTATCAGCCCACGGGGTGCACTTCTACTTTCTACACTTCCAAGGGGTGACCTTTCTCCTAGTTGGACTTGATTTGATTGGTGAGCAAATGAACTAATCATGAAAGATAACAAGACAGAAGGAAGAAAACCAAACGCTCGATAAAAAAACTCGTTGTGTGCTTTGCCATAGTGATCTTTACTCATATTCAGTTCAATGAATCCTCTAGATCTTTGAACTATCTTTGAAGTACTCTATTGGGATTTTCTCTGTTTTTCAGTCACTCCAGATGCTGTGGTTTTTGTACTTCGTGTTTATTTCTTTTCTTCACATAGGATAGAAGGTAATCAGTCTTCCACAGGTCCTCAATTGATGTTGTTTGTTATAGTATATAGATAGGAGAGTGTCTTTTTTTAACGTTGGCTTTTCCATTCTCGCTCGTTTGTATTGTGGCATTTCACATTCGACCAATTTGTATATGAAGAATTAGTTTAATTGAGTGAGCACGCTTGCTTTCAAGTTCTTCCTTTTTGGTCCGTTTTGTTTTCATTTTTCATGCTTTTGGAAACAAAAAAATGAAATTTTCTTGCTTTCTGTGTTCTCCAAAAGCAAAAAATTGTAGCGTTGAAAACAGTATTGTTTTTAGTTTTGTATGATAGAGGTTCCAAACTCAATAAATAAATTTTGTTTTGGTTCTCAAATCTGAATTGTTTTCTGAAAAAAAAATTACAAATAAATTTTAAAACTGGTTTAATAAACGTAGTATCAGAATAATTTTTTAAATTAACTTGTTAAATGCGGTTTTAACAACTTTTAAAAGATGAAAACAAAAAACAACTTTTAAAAGACGAAAACAAAAATAAGAACTGAAATTATAACCAAACAGGTATATGACATTTTTACTTGTTTTGGTTTAATCCCATGTAACTTCTCTTTTCTCTCTCCTCTCTTTCCTTTCTGTAGATTTTGTTTCTTCCGTGCGTGTGCGCGGGGGGCAGGGGAGAGGATGTAGAAGAGAAAAGGTGTCGGCAGGCTAAATTCGTGAGATAAATGAATGATAAGGCAATCGAGCTTCAACTGAGCTTTCTTTCTTTTTGGTTCGCAGACCCATCATATTTGATTGATTGATTGATTGAGAGGCTACTGATCTTTGATTCTGATTTTTAGGAAGTCGTAATGTTACTACAAATCTAGGCTAATTTTCCTGACAAAAGCAAAAAAGAAAACTTAATTTTCAATCTGGGTGCTAATTCAACTTTATTCAACAACCCAAGTTAAGCGTTATTTCGAATAGCGTTATTTCAAAAAATACTTTTCAAAAAAGCGTTTCTTTAGTATACTCTACCAACGTATACGAGAATTGTATACGGGGATCATTAAGGTATGTATACGAAAACTAAAAACGCCATTCGGAATAACGATTATTTCTAAAGAAAAAATGCCATTTTATTTGCTAGCAAAAAAAGCTATTTGAAATGGCTTTATTTCCCACGGAAATAAAGCTACTCCAAATAGCTTTTTTAATCAACAATTCACTTCCACTGCAGCAGTTCAACTTAAACTTACATAACTTCTAAACCGGGAAACCGATTGACGTGCCATCAACTCCCACACCTCACTCTTGTCACGCCGGTGCCTCCCGTAAAGTTTCACGCTCTTCGGACCCTTCCTCCTCATTTTGGTACTCCAACGGCCGAGTTAGCCTACTTTCGATAACCTAAGTTTCGAAATTTGAAAACTTTACATAACTTCTAAACCGGGAAACTGATTGACGTGCCGTCAACTCCCACACCTCACTCTTGTCACCCCGGTGTCTCCCGTAAAGTTTCACGCTCTTCGGACCCTTCCTCCCCATTTCGGTACCCCAACGGCCGAGTTGGCCTACTTTCGATAGCCTAAGTTTCGAAATTCAAAAACTTTACATAACTTCCAAACTGGAAAACCAATTGACGTGCCGTTAACTCCCACACCCCACTCTTGTCACAACGGTGCCTCTCGTAAAGTTTCACGCTCTCCGGACCCTTCCTCCCCATTTTGGTACCCCAACGATCGAGTTGGCCTACTTTCGATAACGTAAGTTTCGAAATTCGAAAACTTTACATAACTTCCAAACTAGGAAACCGATTGCGTGTCGTCAACTCCCACACCTCACTCTTGTCACACCGATGCCTCCTGTAAAATTTCACGCTCTCCAGACCCTTCCTCCCCATTTCAGTACCCCAACGGCCAAGTTGGCCTACTTCCGATAGCCTAAGTTTCGAAATTTGAAAACTTTACATAACTTCCAAACCGGGACCGTGTTCATGCTAAACTAACAGTGACAAATATGATAAAAACCAAACTCATCCATATATTACATGAAAATGTAATAACTTATTTTACATCATAGTAAACTAAAAAGCAGAACAAATAGCATTAGGGACCATGTTCATAACAACATAGTGGTTTGCCAGCAATGCTAAAGGTACTAGGTAGATAGTTAACAAAGTCATCGTCATCTTCATCTTCTGAAAAGTTTGAAAGTTCTGGGTCAGAAACTAGCACTGGATCTTCAACAATTTCTATTAATCGCTGTGTTGGATCAACACATTCTTTCTTTGCATGATATATAAAATGATATCTATCTAACCTTCGTTGCATTTGATCGATCTCGCATTCGAGCGCTTTCATGACCTTGGTGTAAGATGACCTGCCGAAGAACTTAGCTGAACAGGCCTTTAGGACACGTAGGTCATGCCATCGGCAATACATCTCTTGTTCACACCGTTTATCAAACAAATCCTCCCACGTCAACCTTATGCATTGGTCATCAGTCACCCCGCGGGGTGGATGTAAGGTTGCATCGCCGATGAAGACATGGCTCACCGGACCCATCGTACCGTGCATGTTGATAGGTTTATTAACAAAGCAACGCTTTCACCCATACCATTTGTTACTGGCTGGATCCGTGTATGTACGCACCATATGGATGGTTGATGATTGATTTTCATCCATGTCAGCGCTTGAAACTGAACGACTAGACGATGTCCTAAATAATTCATTTCTATTCGGCATATTTGGAAGTATGATTTAGCAATTCTTCACGTAATTACACAATGTATATATAAGCAATATGGCACAATGTATGAGTAAATAATTCACGTGAATTTATTGGGTTGCAGGCTTCACGTGAAGACTCAATGATCAGCCTTTCGTGTAGGCTTCACGTGAAGACTCAATGATTTGCCTTTTGTGCAAGCTTCACGTGAAAACTCAATGATAAGCAAGGCTTGACCATTGATATTACTTCACATGAACACTGAATCACAAGCCAGACTTTACCATTGACATGACAACTAAAAAGAAAGGCTGACATACGAGATGAATCATACTGTATTCATGTTGCAACAATATGTTTTTACAAAAAACACGCAATATGAAATAACTTTGAAACCACAACAAACAATACAATGTACAAAACAAACAAAAACAAAAAAAATTGTACCCTAACTACTACACATGACCTCCCGTACCACAACAAAAAATCGACCCTCTGTATGCATGAAAGACGTCTCTATATGCTGCCCTGATGCTAATAATGGGTCTACATATGCATCAAAATCCTCATAATCGCCAAGTGCAAAGTACCCAGAACCCTGGTCATACGCAACAGGGGAAGTAATGTGGTGGGGGCCGGTGTGACGTGGTCTCACCTCAGAACTAGTCGCACGTGATAAAGAGGGTACATCTGGTGACTCACTGTGATATGTGTAACCCGGCATCGTCGGAGTCACATGCGATGGGTATGGCTCAGTGGCACCGAAATACTGTGGCATCTGATCTGATGATGAACCTGGGGGCTGTGGCTCCACGGGAGGGGGAGCGAGTGGACTTGCTAACCGTGTAATCCGCTCCTGCTCTCGTAATACATGAAGTGTTGTGGTACAAGATCCAGTGCCCTACACGTATGCTGCAATGCCTCTGCCGAGCCATACGCAAGAATGGCACGATCTATGAGATGATGTATGGACGTGACATGGCGAGTCTGCAAAATAAAGGGATGTATTTATGACTATCTGATGTTAACAATTTACGAAGAAATAAAATAAATTTTAAAGCCGTGTACTAACCGCAATCTCTACGGTGGAGCCCACCTCCAGGTATCCCGTAGCAGGGCGGTGAGTTGGATTGCCCACTAATGGGCTTGTAATGCTGCGGTACCAGACCATATATGGATCATCATATCGCATGACTACAACTTCTGGAACCCCAACTATCAGATGCTCACGCTTATCATCCCACTGCTGTATGTACTCTGCTTGTCTGTCAGTCCAATCAGTCTGACTCCTCCCTCGCATGTCGATACCATGTAACCTGAGAGAGGTAAAACACTCTTCAGGTACATCCTGTCTGAACCCAAACTGCCAACAGACACTGTTGGCCCAAGTAGGCAACCCAAAAGGGGGGGGTGAATTGGGTTTTATAGAATTTATATCAAGAATTGCAACTAAAAACCGTTTATGTATTTCAGCAACAATTAATCAAAGTATATATATCAAGCAAGTGAAGTATACATCAATACATATATTTATGCAAGCATGTATAGTGAGAAAATAAGCAAAACAGAGGCAGAAGAGAAGTGCACCAGATTTATAGAGGTTCGGCCAACCTTGCCCACGTCCTTTCTTCTTCGATCCTTTCGAAGGAAATCCACTATGTAATACTCCTTACACAGCTGTTGGTTTTGCCACAAGTGCCCAGTTCACTTTTACAAAAGCTTATTCCCAAGTTTTCAAAACCCAAGAGATTTTGTCCAAGCTTCTCTCAAACTTTCAAGTGTTTTTACCCAAGAACACTCAAACTTACAAGTTTACAAACCCACCCAAGTGAGAATGAATAAAGGTTATACAAAGGGTAACTCTCCTAGTGAGTATATGAACAAATACAGCTCAATGGATAACCTTAAACACTCAGCAAAAGTATGTGGCAGTGAGGTACAGGTGATTTTCAGTTTCAAGCACTTGATATGAATGATATAATTGCTCTTCTCTTCTTCTTTGAAGCTATATGTATCTTGTATATATAGGTATGGATCGATTCTAGCCGTTGGAGAAGTATGGGAGAAGATTTGGTTGCATTTTTGCGCATACCGTCTGTCAGAAAACTAGCCGTTACTGTCTAGGAGTCGACTCTTTTTACAATGAGTCGACTCTTTTTGCATTTCAGCAGATTTTTCAAGTCACTGTCCAAATGAGTCGACTCTTTTAAGCTGTCTGTAGAATTTTTGTTCTCTGTTGCAATGAGTCGACTCTTTTTGGCCAGGAGTCGACTCTTTTGAGCTTCCAGCAGAATTCCAAGGCTCTGTCTGAAAGAGTCGACTCTTTTTGCTTGAGGGGTCGACTCTTTTTATCAAAAACCATATTTTTGCAACTTTTCTTCATTCTTTTCCAAAGCTTCCAATCTCTTCAAGGATCATTCAAATAACCTTTTTAAAGCTTGCAAATGCTTCTTCAAGGGTAGATGACTCCAAGAACATCTTCAATCCATTCAAGATGAATTTTCTTCATTTTCATCACTTGTAGAGCTCTTCCATCATCATAGCTTCATCCATTGATTCAAGTCTTCTTCAAGATCTTCAAGAGAGCTTCCATGACTTAGAATCTTCATTTCTTCAATTGATTTTCTATTCTTCTTTGAGCATCTTCATTTCTAGATTTCTTTTAGAATTCTTCAATCAATATAGTTTCTCCATGGACTTCAACAACTCTTCCAAGAAAGCTTTCCAAGTCTTGTGATTCCTTCCATGTCTTCAAGACATCTTCAAATCTTTCAAGAAAACTTTTATGTTTTTGAGTTGGTCTCTTCTTCTTCCATGCTTGCAAGATATCTTCAAGTCCTCAAAGTCTTCAATCTTTTCAATCAAGACTTTTAGCATTTTCATTCTTCTCCCTTGATATCCATTATCTTCTTATAATATCAGCTTTGTGGAATACATCACCTCATCATGCTTTTCATTCTTTATTTAAATCTTTGCATCACAAATCCTCTATTATCATAAGCTTCAAGTCAAGATCTAATTAATAATTCATCTGCACACTAAGTAGAATTATTAGATCATTTAACCATGTTTTGTTATCATCAAAATCAAGGCATTGACTCAACAGACACGATCTGGTAGATGCACCTCAACGACCTCAAAGCATAGTAAAGGGGACCGAGTCAACCAGACATCGCTCGCTGCCCGGCAATCTCGAGTCAACCAGACATCATATTAGTACATGTCTACAATAATATAACTGTCCATAATAAAGAAAAAGGCAATAATACAAAATGGGAGGCTGTGAAGTATGTGCATGCTAATGACTAATGGTTGTGAAGTATGTGAAAACTCATGAATAAAACCTGTGAAGGCTGACGAAAGTTTGTAAAAGATGTGAGTACTCTTTGCAGGCCATGTGCAGCATATAGAAATAAACCAAGTAATTTCTTTAGCATATAGAAATAAACCAATTCATGAATAATACAGTGCATAAATAAGATTAAGTTCAAATACAATTACAACCAAGTAATTTGTTTTGTACATATAGAAATAAACCATCACACTGGTTAACTACCCTCCATTACACAACTTAAGGAGCCCGGTTCAGACATTTGCGCCTATCATGCCCTTGTTCCTTACAAATACCGCAATGATTAGTTTGTCGTTTCCTAGAGACGTCCATCTCATTATGGATTCGTTTTATATTTGGGCACCCGGATGTGACTTCTCGTCGACGACCCGGATCGGGTATGACCTTAGGACCATCATATGTTGCCTAATAATGCTTGTGCACCATCGGTTCAAAACTTGTTTCGTATACGCAAGCATAAACGTCCATGCTATACTGGGGGGCAATTAAATGCCATGGTTGTCTCCCCGATTTCACGCACACTGCGAGCATGTGCGAGCAAGAGTAATGATAGATCATCCATTTTCCGTAATCACATGACGGAGGATTCAGATATGTTGACTCAAGGTTGATCCCCATGTTGATTTTGATGATAACAAAACCATGTGGTTGTTATCTAATGATTTCACTTGAGTGTGCAGATTAGACTATAATCATTTGATAACAAGAAAATAATTGAGTTGATCGGTTGAGTATCCAACAAGAAGATTACTTAGGTAATCTTATTCTTGAAGAGATTGAAGATGCTCAAGGAGTTCAACAAGTATTCAAAAGAAGGATGCAAGTGACTGAAGATCTTATGATGATTCAAGAAGTTATTCAAAGAAACAAAGCACTCAAGCAAGATTATTTGAAGAGTATTCAAGTTGACATACAATCAATTCTTGAAGACTAAAGTACAAATTGAAGTGCAAATACAACAAAGGATTTCAAGTAGAATTGAAGACCGAAGAGCTGGCACCGTACAAATATGGTTTACACTTCACTATGAAGACCCTCGATCCTCATGGCCATATCAAGTCCACTATATCATCATGCATGCTATGAACTTCTAAATTGGTTGATTTTTCTACTCTAAATCTGGAAAATGCATTGAGGCATAATGCATAAAAGAAAGGGGGAGCAACAAGTTGAAGCTTGTCAAGTAACAGTGGAGAACTTGTCACATTGAAGATATTGAAGAACTTGTGGTGAGAAGCTTGTCATGAAACAATGAAGACAAGAAGTATGATGAGTTGATATATTCAGCAATCTCATAGTTGCAACCTCATTTAGATGACTCTTACAAGACATGGAAGCTCACCTTGAAGATTTGAAGATGTCTTGCAAGAATGGAAGAAGAAGAGACTCACTTAAAGATACGGAAGCTTTCTTAGAAGTTTTGAAGATATCTTGAAAGGTTTGATAAGAAATCACAAGAGTTGGAAGCTTCATTGAAGATTATGTTGAAGTCTTGAATTGATGGAAGAAGTTATATTAATTGAAGAATCCTAGAAGAAATCAATTTGATGAAGATCAAGTAAAGAAATTGAAGATGTTCAATAAGCATGAAAGATCAATTGAAGAAAAGAGATCTCAAGTCTTGGAGGCTCTCTTGAAGATTTTGAAGAAGACTTAGATCAATGGAAGAAGTGATGTTGATTGAAGAACTCTAAATATAATCAAAAGTGTATTGATTTTATCTTGAAGAGTTGAAGATGTTCTTGAAGTCAACATGCCTTGAAGAAGTCTTTTCAAGCCTTAGAAACCTTATTTGGATGATCCTTAAAGAGCTTGAAGATATTGAAGAAGATTGAAGAAGTATTGCAAAAGTTAAGGATTTTCCTAAAAAGAGTCGACCCCTCAAGAAAAAGAGTCGACTCATTCAAACAGAGGCTGAAAATTCTGGTGGAACATCAAAAGAGTCGACCCCTAGCATAAAAGAGTCGACTCATTCCAACAGAGAGTTGATTGTGCAGTTTTAGACCAAAAGAGTCGACCCCTGGACCAAAAGAGTCGACTCATTTGGGCAGAACCTTCAAAAATCTGCTGCAACACAAAAAGAGTCGACCCTTGCAGCAAAAGAGTCGACTCATTTAAGGTAACGGCTAGTTTTTTGAACGTTATACTCCGCCGTTTTCGTATCAAATGGTCTCCCATCCATCTCCAACGGCTATAATCAACTCAAGGCTATATATACAAGATCCCCAACACATATATGATGATGAAGAACAAGAAGAACATGAGAAGAACTCAAGATTAAGTGCTACAAAGTGATATTTCATCTTCCACATCTTATACTCTGTTTTTATTCTTTTGGGGGGTTCTTGAGTGAGCTGAAAATTTGTTTATCCACTCTTTGAGAGAGAGTTATTCATTGTACAACCTTCATCTATTATTGGGTTGGTTTGTAAACTTGAGAGTTTGGGGTGTTCTTGAGAAAAACACTTGTGAGTTTGAGTGTTCTTGAGAAAAACACTTGTGAGTTTGGGTGTAGCTTGGGAAAAAACACTTGTAAAGTTTGAGTGAAGCTTGGACAAAAATCACTCGTAAGTTTGAGAGAAGCTTGGACAAAATCTCTTGGGTTTTGAGAGCTTGGGGAAGAGCTCTTGTAAGAGTGAGCTAGGCACTTGGAGAAAAACTAGCAGCTGTGTAAGGAAAGTTTACATAGTGGAATACCTTCGAGAGGATCGAGGAAGAGAGGACGTAGGCAAGGTTTGGCCGAACCTCTATAAATCTGGTGTTGTTCATTTCTTACTCTATTTTTCCTCTTTGCTTACAATACTTGCTTGCATTGCATTATATTATTTGTTTGCTTGGGTTATTAGTTTGATTGCTCATTGCTACATAACTTAAATTGTTTTTAGTTGTATTGTTTGTTATAAATTCTATAAAACCCAATTCACCCCCCCTCTTGGGTTACCTACTTGGGCCAACAATTGGTATCAGAGCTAGTGCTCTATTTTAAAGGCTTAACATCCTTAGAGTTGATCCATGGCAACCATATTTGGAAGCTCTCTAGTTGAGGGTCAATCTACTAGTAGACCACCTTTGTTCAATGGAACAAATTATAACTATTGGAAAAATAGAATGAAAATTTACATACAATCTGTGAATTATGAGTTATGGAAGATTATTTTAAATGGTCCTAAAGTCCCTACGAAAATAATAGAAACAGTGACTGTTATGAAACCAGAAAATGAATGGGATGAATCTGATTTAAAGATTATGCAGCTGAATGCTAAAGCCATGAATTTATTGTATTGTGCATTAGACCCAAATGAATTTAATAGGATATCTTCTTGTGAATCTGCTAAAGAAATTTGGGATAGATTAGAGATTACTCATGAAGGTACCAACCAAGTTAAGGAATCGAAAATTAACATTCTTGTACATAATTATGAAATGTTTAGAATGTTATCAGGAGAATCCATTACTGAAATGTTTACACGATTTACTGATGTTATTAATGGATTGAAATCTCTTGGAAAGATTTACTCTAATAGTGAGCAGGTGAGAAAGATTCTTAGAACTTTGCCAAAGGCTTGGGAAGCTAAGGTGACTGCTATACAAGAAGCAAAGGATCTCAACACTTTGCCACTTGAGGAATTACTTGGATCTCTCATGACTCATGAGCTAACCCTAAACCAAAATGCTCAAGAAAAGGAGGACAAGATGAAGAAATCTATTGCACTCAAGTCTACCACACCTGAAAATGAATCTGATAGTGATGAAGAAAGTGAAAAAGAAGTTGTTGTGCTTACAAGGAAATTTAAGAAATTCTTGAAAAGAAAATGGAGAGGAGGAAATAAGCACGAACCTAAAGGAGATTCCAGCAAGAATGACTCTTCCATCATTTGCTTTGAATGCAAAAGGCCTGGACACATCAAACCTGAATGTCCACACCTTGAAAAGAGATGGAAGAAAGGCAAAGGAGCAAAAGTATTGGCTGCAACATGGAGTGACACTGAAAGCTCCAGCTCGGATGAATCTGAAACTGAAGAAATGGCCAATTTATGTCTAATGGCTCATGGAGATGAAGAAGAAAATGAGGTAACAAATTCTGATTTTACTTTTGATGAATTACAAGATGCATTTGATGACTTGCTTACTGAATTTAAGAAATCTAGTATAAAGAATGGTCTGCTAAAAAAGATGATTACTTCTCTTACAAAACAAAATGAGGATTTACAATCTGCAAATGAACTTTTGAAGAAGGAAAATTCTGTTTTGAAAGAAAAAGTAAAAGACTTAGAAAAATCTCTTGCAAAGTGTGTTGATGAGAAAGAGAATCTTAATGCTATGCTTGGTAAACAAAAGTGCTCTCTTGATAAGGCTGGAATAGGTTATAATCCTTTCACGAAGAAAAAGATTTTCAAACATCGTTTTGAGGCCTCCTTGAGAAAATCTCAGATTACTTGTTTTTATTGCCATAAGAAAGGTCATATTGCAAATCAATGTTTTGCAATGCAAAAATCATATGCTCATAAAAAGATTTTGGTTCCAAAAGGAACATTGAATACTAACCCCCAAGGACCCAAGATGATATGGGTACCAAAGAACAAAACTTGAATTGTTCTCATTGTAGGTTTGCCTACAATTCAATCCTAAGTCAAGAAGGATTGTTGGCATTTGGAAGGTGGCTTCTGAAGGTATATAACTAGAAGAAACACTTGTGAAATCAAAGTCACGTGCATTAGAGATCTACTCAAAAGATTGGATGTGAGAAACTCAAATATATTAAGCAATCCTATAGTTACATCAACCAAGTTGGATGGTGATGATCAAGGTACTCCTCTTAATACTAAACTTTATAGAAGCATGATAGGATCCTTGTTATAACTCACTGCTAGCTGAACATATATTATGTTTAATATGTGTATATATGCAAGAATTCTTGTCATTCCTAAAGAATCACACATATTGACTGTTAAGAGTATTGAACATGTGTAATCCTTTAATTTGATTGATTTTGATGATATATATATGTTGTGCATTTCATGTTGAGTATGTGCAATTCATTATCTTGAATGCTTAGATGTTTATATATGCTTGATAAATGCATATGAAATTGATTACAAACTTGTTTGATGCATTTCATAACTTTTAAAAACACATCTTTGCATTTTTGAAGGAAAAGAGTCGACTCTTTACTTAAAAGAGTCGACCCTTGGATTCTGGAATTAGCCCCAGAAGTCCTCTGTTGAAAAGAGTCAACTCCTCTTGTTAAATGAGTCGACTCTTGTTGACAGATAACTCAGAAAGCTTTTTAAGCAGAAAATGAGTCAACCCCTTGAACCTTGGCATATTTATAAATGTGTTTGAATCTTATTTGCATCAATCATGTACATACATTATGCATGGATTTCAAACCTCATTGTTAACCAATCTTTATCAGTTACATTTCCAAACACCAAGAATGATCTTTGCCTCTCATTCTACCTATTCAAAATTTCAAAACTAACCCTTGTCTACCCAAACCTCTCACAAAGAAGAAAGGAGTGAAGGAGAAAATATGAATATGGAATTATGAGATATTGTGCACCAGAAATGAGAAGTAACAAAAAGAAAGGGAAAGATGAATCCTCTCAAATGACGAAGAAATATTATTGAAAAATAAGAGGATGATTGACTGGAAAATAATCTTTATTTTGAGAAGATATCTGCAAAGGAAAGGTATGAACTCGAAATACTTCTCTAGAAAAGTTATCAAAGGAAGATGGATTGAATTTGATTATACTTATGATGTTGAACTATTCTTCATGCGGGCTTATCTATTTGAGACCAAGATCACTTTGACAACATATATAGTGATTCATATAGTTGAAACTGAGAAGATCTTGTTTGCATTATGAAATGATCTTGACCAAAATTCTTTAAAGTGGATTTAAAAGAGGAAGCAAAGAAGAAGGTGATCAGTCTACTCTAAAGAGAATGAGATACCAGGTGATTGAAGGAATACATGTTTGGTTTTTGAAGCAAGACTTGGATATCATTTTGAGAAGGAGGATACTCCCATCAAGAGAAACTTCTGAAGCAAGAAGAAGAAATTTCAAGAGCTCCAAAGCAAATTCGTTTCATAATGGAAATTTAAAACAGGGCTGGACCTTCTAGAACTTGTGGAACTGCAAGGCAGTTATATGAAATGGTTCTCAACACTAAACATGGGCAATATGATGCGTTGATGAATATGATAAGGGAACGTCAAGAAGAGATGTTCACAAAAAATCAACACAAAGGTGAACAATGAAGAAGAAAGTGAAAGAGGATATTTTGTAGATCACCACTGAGCATATTGGGAAGCATATTACCTTGATTCTTGGAGATAACTACAAAACTCTTTACTTTGCAGCAGCAGGAGCAAAAATAGAGGAAAATCTTCTCTGCCTCCACTAGAAAAATCTGAAAAGTTTGCTCATCCAGCAAAACAAGCCAAACCTCCTGTTGACAGACACCCTCTTGTTGAAAAAACAACCAGCAGTTTTCTCCTACCAAGTAATATTCTTTCAGGCCTAAAATTTCAACCTCCACATTCTCCAATACCCCTGAAAACCCAGCAGACATAACATAGTTTCTTTCACCAAAATTTGCATGAGCATACATCATCATCATACATTTGCATATTTTGAATGACGGTAACTCATTTTGCATATCTTTATATGGATGCCTACTCTACGAAGGTTTAACTATCTTAAACCAAGAATCTTAACTTCCAAACTCTCCAAAGATCAAATTGATATAACCTAACCCCCATTTGCATGATTTTGCATTAGCATTACATTGCTACATTTTAAATTTTCTGATTACATGGGTTGTGATCTCAATGGAAAATTATTTTGATTTGTGATTGCTAAATGACTATCATACATTTTGAATATTTTACATGTTGTATATATTTGACGCTTAATGCTTATAACCTGTTTTGGATATTTTGAATGCTTGCTAGAATAGTTTGAATAACTATCATTCTACTTGATTTTGATGAATTAATATCTTAAGTGTTTGAATGAACTTTCTATGTTATTTGTCCACACTACTTAAGTATTTGCCATTTGGTCGCTGATACACTCTCAAGAATTATCATTTCATCTTAATGTTTTTGCTATTGTACCTGTCTGTTTTTCTCCATCTATTACTCCTCTTTTTGAGGATTTGACAAAAAGGGAGAAATTATTCTCAAAAAGATCATAAGGAGGAGAGAACACTCCTCAAACATTCACTCCTCAATGACTTACTGAGCATCACTGACATACCATGCATGTTATTATATTAGTTTTCATGATATAGTATTAAATGAGTGCAAAAGAGTTATAATGCAATGGATCATCAACTGCAAAAGAAAGGGGGAGCCTTTGTTTGCTGTGAAAAAAGAGCATGAACCTAATGCCGTGGAGCATAAACAATGAAGCATCCAAAGACATGAATGAAGCATACATGTTCTGAACTTCCACGTGCACACATGTCCTGATTATTTGAGTTCAAGTTTGCTTTGCCCTGAATTTGGAGCATAATTTGGAGCATATGTTTGCTAAGAAAGGGGGAGCAAGAGCATGACTATTTTATATACTCTGAATCTGTTGAAAACTACTCTAACGCACATAGAACAAAAGCAAGGAGGAGCAAATGCTTGGTATGAAACTCTCACTTTCTCTATATTTTTTTTGTATTGCACATCACTTAGCCTATTTGATTTTGAGCATATTGTTTATATTAAAAAAAAAAAAAAAAAAAGTTTCTTTGTATGCCATATCAAAGAGAAATCCTTTATTAAGGGGGAGAGATAATCTATTTGAAAATAGGGGAGAAATATTTTGAAAAGAAAATCTGAAATTTGCATGAATGTTTTCTACTTTACATTTGCATTCTATTTTTTGCTAGCCCTTTTTGATTGATTGACAAAAAGGGGGAGAAACACTCTATGAAAAATATATAAAAATGTGAATGAAAGAAGCAGTAAAGAGTATTCTTATTCTGAAACAGTAAGGGGAAACCATACAAGAAGCATGTTGCTTTAAATTCTTTAATCCTTATGCTTCATTTATATTAAGCTTAATTGCATATATTTTTAAGGTTTTGTCATCATCAAAAAGGGGGAGATTGTTGACTCAAGGTTGATCCCCATGTTGATTTTGATGATAACAAAACCATGTGGTTGTTATCTAATGATTTCACTTGAGTGTGCAGATTAGACTATAATCATTTGATAACAAGAAAATAATTGAGTTGATCGGTTGAGTATCCAACAAGAAGATTACTTAGGTAATCTTATTCTTGAAGAGATTGAAGATGCTCAAGGAGTTCAACAAGTATTCAAAAGAAGGATGCAAGTGACTGAAGATCTTATGATGATTCAAGAAGTTATTCAAAGAAACAAAGCACTCAAGCAAGATTATTTGAAGAGTATTCAAGTTGACATACAATCAATTCTTGAAGACTAAAGTACAAATTGAAGTGCAAATACAACAAAGGATTTCAAGTAGAATTGAAGACCGAAGAGCTGGCACCGTACAAATATGGTTTACACTTCACTATGAAGACCCTCGATCCTCATGGCCATATCAAGTCCACTATATCATCATGCATGCTATGAACTTCTAAATTGGTTGATTTTTCTACTCTAAATCTGGAAAATGCATTGAGGCATAATGCATAAAAGAAAGGGGGAGCAACAAGTTGAAGCTTGTCAAGTAACAGTGGAGAACTTGTCACATTGAAGATATTGAAGAACTTGTGGTGAGAAGCTTGTCATGAAACAATGAAGACAAGAAGTATGATGAGTTGATATATTCAGCAATCTCATAGTTGCAACCTCATTTAGATGACTCTTACAAGACATGGAAGCTCACCTTGAAGATTTGAAGATGTCTTGCAAGAATGGAAGAAGAAGAGACTCACTTAAAGATACGGAAGCTTTCTTAGAAGTTTTGAAGATATCTTGAAAGGTTTGATAAGAAATCACAAGAGTTGGAAGCTTCATTGAAGATTATGTTGAAGTCTTGAATTGATGGAAGAAGTTATATTAATTGAAGAATCCTAGAAGAAATCAATTTGATGAAGATCAAGTAAAGAAATTGAAGATGTTCAATAAGCATGAAAGATCAATTGAAGAAAAGAGATCTCAAGTCTTGGAGGCTCTCTTGAAGATTTTGAAGAAGACTTAGATCAATGGAAGAAGTGATGTTGATTGAAGAACTCTAAATATAATCAAAAGTGTATTGATTTTATCTTGAAGAGTTGAAGATGTTCTTGAAGTCAACATGCCTTGAAGAAGTCTTTTCAAGCCTTAGAAACCTTATTTGGATGATCCTTAAAGAGCTTGAAGATATTGAAGAAGATTGAAGAAGTATTGCAAAAGTTAAGGATTTTCCTAAAAAGAGTCGACCCCTCAAGAAAAAGAGTCGACTCATTCAAACAGAGGCTGAAAATTCTGGTGGAACATCAAAAGAGTCGACCCCTAGCATAAAAGAGTCGACTCATTCCAACAGAGAGTTGATTGTGCAGTTTTAGACCAAAAGAGTCGACCCCTGGACCAAAAGAGTCGACTCATTTGGGCAGAACCTTCAAAAATCTGCTGCAACACAAAAAGAGTCGACCCCTGCAGCAAAAGAGTCGACTCATTTAAGGTAACGGCTAGTTTTTTTGAACGTTATACTCCGCCGTTTTCGTATCAAATGGTCTCCCATCCATCTCCAACGGCTATAATCAACTCAAGGCTATATATACAAGATCCCCAACACATATATGATGATGAAGAACAAGAAGAACATGAGAAGAACTCAAGATTAAGTGCTACAAAGTGATATTTCATCTTCCACATCTTATACTACTCTGTTTTTATTCTTTTGGGGGGTTCTTGAGTGAGCTGAAAATTTGTTTATCCACTCTTTGAGAGAGAGAGTTATTCATTGTACAACCTTCATCTATTATTGGGTTGGTTTGTAAACTTGAGAGTTTGGGTGTTCTTGAGAAAAACACTTGTGAGTTTGAGTGTTCTTGAGAAAAACACTTGTGAGTTTGGGTGTAGCTTGGGAAAAACACTTGTAAAGTTTGAGTGAAGCTTGGACAAAATCACTCGTAAGTTTGAGAGAAGCTTGGACAAAATCTCTTGGGTTTTGAGAGCTTGGGGAAGAGCTCTTGTAAGAGTGAGCTAGGCACTTGGAGAAAAACTAGCAGCTGTGTAAGGAAAGTTTACATAGTGGAATACCTTCGAGAGGATCGAGGAAGAGAGGACGTAGGCAAGGTTTGGCCGAACCTCTATAAATCTGGTGTTGTTCATTTCTTACTCTATTTTTCCTCTTTGCTTACAATACTTGCTTGCATTGCATTATATTATTTGTTTGCTTGGGTTATTAGTTTGATTGCTCATTGCTACATAACTTAAATTGTTTTTAGTTGTATTGTTTGTTATAAATTCTATAAAACCCAATTCACCCCCCCTCTTGGGTTGCCTACTTGGGCCAACAAGATACACTGCATGTTTGCTATTCCCTTTCGTGCCTGCTGAATTTGTAACCACCTCAGCAGAACCCAGACCCCTGAAATTGAATTATAATAACATGGTCATTGTATTACGCATTTAGATGTATATAATTCTAACAATCGGTGAGAAAACTAAATACACTTTTCAAAATTTATGACATTACCAATTGAAGATAGTCACGCGATGACCCGTTGATCGAGTTTGATACTCTTCTATCTTCTATTGCACTTCACTTGCGTATCTCAACCCCTTACCTGAATCACGCTCATTTTCCCTTCGTCTGTTATTGAAAGTGTTAACTAGGCAGTAGAAGGTCACCTGAACACATGCAGTTATGGGCAAGTCTCGTGCACCTCTTAATACATTGTTATAGCACTCTGAATCATTGGTGGTTGTAACTCCCTAACGATAACCTCCATCATGTGCCAATGTCCACTTCGTAGGGTCTTCCCTGCACAACTCATTGTACGTCGGCTCACATAAATTTTTAATTGCTTCCATTACCTCATCGAACTTGCGCACTTGATGGGCATTTCCAGCTTTCCATATAAGATCCTTAACTTTAGCATTACCGAACTTTGATTGGTAATTACTTCGAAAGTGCCTAAGGCAATATCTATGGAATCCAGGTGGTTGCTCTCGTCGTGGTGTTTCCCATTCACGTTTGACGGCGCTTAATATGGCAGCATGTCGATCAGATATCAAAGTAATCTCCTCCTGCCCTGGCACAATAACATGCCGGACATTGTAGATAAACCATGCCCAATCACGATAGTTTTCTGATTCAACTAGGGCGAAACCTGAGGGAAAAATTATTTTCGTCACAATTCTAGCCATAGCAATTAGCATAAGTCCTGTATATTTTCTGTAAAGATGAGTACCGTCGATACCTATCACAGGAGGGCAGTGCTTGAAGCCTTCAATACATGGCCGAAATGCCCAAAATATTCTGTCCAGAGCAACTTCTCCCATTCGTCCAATGTCAAGTGTTTCTGAAATCACAACCGTGCTAGAGTTCCTGCACTGTAAGGTTCTCATGTACCTTGGAAGCTTTTCGTATGACTCATCCCAATCACCAAATACCATCGCAATGGCCTTTTGTTCGTCCAAGTCATGCTTTCTTATAGGACACTTTGAAACCAGCATTGTTTGTTACATTCTTCACTATGGATGCTATCTTCCAATCAGGGTCTTCCTGTACACCACAAGATCGAAATGAATACTTAAACTTGATAAAGGAAGGGCATCATTACATAATATTTTGATTAAATTGAAAACTTATAACAACTTACTGCAACTTGGGATATAATCATGTGTGCAATGAATGTCGAATTCAGATTGCGATGATCCAAACTCTCCATCCTATGTAAACATGTATGTGGCCCGAGGTATTGTGTGATCTCAAAGAAAGTATGATTCTTCTTCAAAAACGCACGCAGTTTCCACAAACAATCGTGAGTGCACCTGGTACTCCATATTTTTTTGTTTGTTTCTACAACATAATAATGTTTGTTTTTCTTCACATGATACCAGTTACATGCATTAATCACTGCATTTTTATCTCTGAAAATCATCCCTTTTGCAAATTCCAGATTTGCATCTGACCATGTCGGACCATGATCATATAAATTTCGAGCAGTTATGCTATCGTCTACCCCATCCAGGTTTGTAAAAAATGGTACGGGAGTGTCATTGAAGTCAGCAATGTTCACTTGTTCATGTCCATCGTCATGGGAGTCAATGTTTCCTTCATTTCTCATCAAAACATCAACATCTTCGTCTGACTCAACGGATTGCATATCGCTATCTTCATTTACATGTCTCTCTATCCCATGTAAACCACCGAGCCGTTCCACGGGATCCATACTTGCACTGGGACCTCCCACCTCTGCGCACCCCCATTGACCCGAAGCATATTCTGGGTGAAGTGTGACTAGAATGTGAAAATCCTGAAATTGTTAAAAATTACTCCGGCCTTCCGAGCAATCCTCATTTGGGCTTTGACTACTCTACCCAAGTGTAAGCATTTAAGTAAATATCCCTAACGTCGATGCATCACCCCCCCGTGTCAAGAGTTCACCGTAGGACTGGACATCTCCCCAATTCACATCTACACGACTGAGATTGGTGGTCATTGTGCTTCCCTCATTCACAACGTATATTTCAACACAATGCAAATCACTATATCTCGAAGGGAGATTCAAGACAGTTTGCAATGTTATATCGTCATTGACCGACAACTTCTTATATACCAGGACTTCTCCAATTCATCGATAAGGGTATCTACATATGAACTTTATATTTACATGTTCTCCATACTCAGCCATCATAGGCATGATCATTTCCCGTAACCCAACAAGTGAGGTTTCCAGTTTTACATCATAGCATCCGCTAGCCTCTATATCATAGGATATACCTTCTCGGCGATCTTTTACTATCTTTCCCCCCCAATAAAACATTACCATTATCGTCATTACTTACTTGTGTCTATCATGAAATACAAATAATATTAACCCACCTCATTAAGCAGACTTCACCTTACTAAAATGTAAAAATTCAGGGATAAATAATCAATTGCATATCTTCCCCCCACTGCTTTGACGCATTTGCAGTTGTTATCTTTGGAGAAAAAAGATGGATGGCAGTCATCGTCTAGAGATAATGTCAGGGTAATTGAATAGGAATGAAGGAGCGATACAATGAAGTGTGGGAAACATAATTTTTCAAGTAGCTACCTCATAAAAGAACAATAATATCTAATGATTTTTTTAATATAACTAATGGGGTTCCAAGGTTTCCAATTGAACTCTGTAACAATATGTCTTCATAAATAGACATAGAGGTATATAAGACGTAATGTGCTCCTTGCAGTTAACAAGGGCCAAGCACCTTAAAGAGTTTACCCAAGGCTGTCCAACAAAGCAAGCTAGCTAAATTGCAAAACAATAATATTGAAGGGCAAAATCTAGTATTAAATCAATCCAACTATTGCTCTCTAGTGGCCCTTTCTACCATATCCATTCTACAAACTTTGTAGTAAAAAAATTATTTTTCTAAAAAAAAAAAATAAGGAAAGAAAGCAAGGACTAAATTAAAAGGTGGCATTCTTAGTGAAAATTAATCCAGAAAACTTAAATTCGAAGTACAAACATCAAGCTAAAAATCAAATTCAATATTTAAAAAAAAAAAATTGCGCACCCCTATTATTACAACCCTAATTCAAGTCAACAGAATCTAAACGAGCCTGAATGCTGCAGATCTGAGTTTCAAAAGCAAAAAACAGGCTAATCCTACATTACAGCCACAATTTCCAATACCTGCACACACTATACAGGCATGTCTTACATATGCATAGGGAGAGGGAGAGGGAGAGGCACAGAAGGAGATGGACTTACAGAATATAGCAGAAGAAAAAGTGATGAATACAACCGAAAACAAGCTCCGTCGAATCGAAATTTGCTGAGAGTTCCTCTACAAAATCCCTCCAACAGAATGAGAAAAGAAGAAAATTGAAAGTAATCGTAGATTTATGATCGTATATGTGTCTTGTATATACAGGTAAGGGGATGCAGAAGCCAAACAACCCAAGAGAGTTCACTCCTCTCTCTCTCTCTCTCTCTCTCTCTGTGTGTATGTCTCTCCTCTCTGGCCCCCTGGGAGACGAATAAATTAACGAAATCAAAGTCAGTTAGGGAGGACGATGTGTAGGCATAAAAGCGCTATTTCAAATGGCATTTATTCCAAGGGAAAAAAGCCATTTGGAATGACGTTTTTAAACTAGATAGAAACGCCATTTCAAATGGCTTTATTTGCCTTTTTATATACCTTTTCCTACCCGTATTCAATCCTCGTATTCAAACTAAACCTCCGAATAAATACGACCTACAAACGCTTTTTTAAAAAGCGTTTTTTGAAATAATGCTATTTGAAATAGCGCTTAACCTGAGTTGCTGAATAAAGTTGAATCAGCATCCAAGTTGAGAATTAAGTTTTTTTTGGGCCTTTGTCAGGGAAATTAGCCATCCTTGAGTTCCTTTTTGTTGTCCATTCAATTAAATTTTTGTTTTTATGTCATGGAAGCCTATTCCACATAAGGAGAATAAATGTGTTGAGTGAATAGGATTAAGGCCAATGTTTTGCTGAAATTGAGATTCAATCACGAAATGTCACACGAAAAAAAATGAGAATCGATTATGCTTCACTAATATGTACTAGTCACAATCCAAAATGTACCACTTAAATATTGAGAATGTATTACGAGTTTCTACAAAATGTATTACTTCTTAGTAATTAATTGTTTAAAAAGTTGACCAGTTCATAATGTACAATGAAGTGATATAATTTAAAACTTGAATATACATTTGGATTGCGGCTCATAACATTGGGGGGAGCAATATAGTTTTAAAACTCGACTTAGTACATCTAGTAGTGCCATTGATACATTTGGGGAGCATGACAGAATCTCATTTTTCGCATCACATCTTCTGACTGACTGAATCCCATTTTTTCATGAAATGTGAGTCTAAATTTTATTCTGTACTCTTTTCCTTGCCTGAACATTAATTCTCCCTTTACAAACAAAGAAAATCTTTGATTTGACAATCAACCCACCCCAAATGTTCAAGTAGTTCCAGTTCATGTCAAATTCATATTGGTCCAAACTTGTATGTTCTTCTAACTTTTCCATCTTGCAATTAAGCACAAAAACACCTTGAAATGTTTTCCTCGTGTTGATTGTTGTCTTGATGAAGTTTTTCCAGCAAGTTAAACTGCTACAGGGATACTGTCAGGGTTGCACATGAGGGATGATGTTGGATAGTTTGATATGGATTGTTGGTATTGAACAGCAATAATCTGTGTGGAAATTCTGTTTCTAACATCAGAAGCAACGAGAAAGCAGTGGATTTTTTTCGTGAGGCAGCTGCTCTGGTTGTGATTTGCATAGGCCAAGGATGACCATTTCTTTCTGTAATATTGTCAACTCCATGGAAGAAATCCAAAGAATTTAGCATATGCCAGAAAACCTTCTTACCAATGGTGGCAATTCAGTCAGAAACTTCATTTTGGAACTCGTAGTCCTTAATCAAATTTGTTTAAAGTTAAGGAATTAAAAGAGAATCACACTCTGAATTTGGAAATTAAGAAGGGAAAACTGGACATTAGCAAATTTATCAAAATTAAATGCTCTCACCAGTTAGGCCATTTTCTAGAACCAATATTATTTTGATGCTCTCTCTCTCAGGCAGTTTTAGAGGCTCATGGAGCTGAGTAGGATTTTTGTGGCAGCAGTATGAGACGACTAGGAAATAAGCAAAGCACCAGAAGGTTTAGAAGAAATAAATGAAAATGAATTGTCAGCATCTATTAAAATCCAAGTTTTATAGTATCTGTGTCTTAATTCAGTTATACAATGGAGTTTTCGACATCATATGCGAAGTGAAGAAACCAAAACATGCAAAGAGGAACAGAGCTTAGCTTAGCAACTCATGTTGAGCCAATATCTCTCCATAGATCTGACATTCTGACACAAGTTCTGCACTCCACTCTGGATGTTGCTTAACTATTGCTGGATCCTACTTTAAACAAGATATGATAAATACAAGTACAATCTAATGCATATCCAAACCAGAAACTACGGACCCCTCTTAAAGAACATAGCTTTCCAATATAATACAATTAAAGCAACTATACACCAAGTAGTTGCCATGTTTCTTGCATGAAGACATATTTCATGCCTCTTTTGGGGTGTTCTCTGGAGGGGCTTTCTGTAACTGTGCTGTCAAATAATCTAGCATAGTTGGACTTAGTCATCATCTGGTTCAGCCGAGAAGTCTGGCTCTTCAGGCTTTCGCAACTTTGGTAATACAACATCCTTCATCTTCTGAGCTCCTCTTCTTGTGTTGGCAGCAAATTTGGAAGCCAGCATCGTTACAACCAAGTTCTGTCTAGCCTGAGAAGAATTTGCTGACGGGGTATTGTCCTCTTGCTCCTCTGGTTCAGTTTCATCAGCCGATTGCTCATCATGAGCAAAGGAGAATGACTCTCTCATGCTGAGGTACTTTGCCATCATTCTCCTCTTGTATCGGCGCCAAGCAGCCTGAATGAAGCAGGCAGCCCATGTCCTCCAGTGGTGAGAATAGAAGCGGAAGGTGTGTTGTAGCTTTTTGCTGTGGAGACGTCTAAACTGATTTGCCACGAACTTGAGATCTTCTGCTCGCAATGCAAAGGCTTCCACTTCAACTAGTGCTCTAACTGTTCTTGTGGAAGATGGCAAGTTAACAGTTGATTTTGGAAGCAACGCCCAAGCAAGTAGTTCCTCCCCGCAAAAATCACCTGGTCTTAAAGTAATTGAATTGAAGAAACCCGTACGTCCTCCGTTTGTGGTGGAGCTCTCTAGTCTCCCTCTGATGATAAAAAGCATCTCTATGACAGGATCACCCTCACGAACTATGTAGGTGCCTTGTGTACTTAAGGATGATACTAGGCGCTCACATATTGCATCTAGTAGTTGATCATCCATCTGTGAGAAAAAGGGAACCTGCAACAGTGAGAAGTTACGAGTTAATTAAGCTGCTACCAATGTGAGAACCTTTCTTTGAAACCATTGCATTAACCTAAGTTACGGGTGCCAACATCAGAAAACAAAGAAATTACAAAATTTTCTTATTATGCAGTTCATTAGGTTACTGTTGGATAACTAACTGGAAATCACTACATGAATACAAAAGCTGCAACCTAAACGGTCCAGCAGGATAGAAGTAAAATCTAGGCCAATCATAACCAGATGAAAGCCCCTACCCAGTGACTCTTTACAGCAGCAGTGAGTAGCAAAAACAATATCAAAATGACAGAAACTAGGATCATTATCTTCCTGTAAGAACAAAAAAAAATTTACGATAGTTGTAGGTAGGATCCTGCATTGGAAAGAGGTTCTTGTCCCGTAACATATGTTACTTGTAACTAGGAAAAGAAGTGCAAGTATATCAATTGGACATACATCAGATGCATATAAGATCAGAATGTGGAACTTATCACCAAAGATGTTAGGGGATAAAAATCTATATAACTTGATTCCAATACCAGGGGAACATCTTACACGTCGAACAAGATCCAAACACAGGTGGCGTTGGATGTCTTTACGTAGATCTGTAGGTAAGGCACACAAAATTGACTCTTCATCAACTCCACGTGTTGCAAGCCACTTGTATTGAACAAAACGCCGCACACGTTTTTGCAAATCTTGAGGGAGCTGCCGGTGTCTCATCCACTCCTCAGTGTCCCGTCGCTTGAGTCTCCACTCTTCAAGCCTCACAGTGATAGATTGCATGTAGGTCTGCACTTAAAAGAAAATGTATAGAGGATAGGCTAAAATTTTCAAAAGAATGTAAACAGCAGAATGAGGGGGGAAAAAAAGGAACAGCATTTACAGTAGACAAATTGGAGAGCAGAGTTACCAATATTACATATACATACCGAGAGAGAGAGAGAGAGAGAGAGAGAGAGAGAGAGAGAGAGTAGTAGTAGTAGTAGAAAACTTCTGCAACATGCGAGTAACAAATGAGGATATAAAATTCTTCTGGAGACAAACTGAATGACCATTTTTATTATGGACATGCAAGATGAAATTCTAGCAAAACGCTATCTCATAAAAAATTGAAGGAAAAGAAAAAAAATAAAGAACAAGTCTTCCAACACCTGCAATCTTATACAAGATACCAATAAGTAACTGTTTCCGAGATTTTTAGATAATGAGGCAGTGATCACAATCAGCCATTTTACACAAAAGCAACAAAAGAAACAAAAATAAATTACATCACAACGTCAAGAACCATTAAACGGTGATAATAATAAATATTCTTTTGTCCCTTTTAGTCCAACATACAGAACGTAAAAATATCAATTAGGTGCTGTTTGGTTGTCCCAAAAAAGTATGAATAGGGAAATTCTGAATTAACTTGTTCAAAATTAGATAATTAGATATGTTTGGTTGTAAAAATCAAATAGCCGAACAAATTTACAAAGTTCGATATTCTCAGGGATTTAAATTTGTTATTTCTTTTATAACACAGGATAACCTGATTCTAAAAGTGAAAGATTCAAAAAGATTTTTTTTAGCAGAACACAAAACTTAAATGGGTGAAGTGAAAATTTTAAATTAGTTAATCACCTTACTGATTAGGCTTTATGACAACCTACCAAATCTTATAAAATGTCACAAGCAAATGATAAGAAAAAGGGAGATGAAAAAGTTGGCATATTGGTTCTGTGCGAAATGGATTTTTATTCTGGAAAAACTATGTTTTGGCTTAGTCAGTGGTTTGGACCCTACCTGTCCGCTTACTTAAACAAAACAATAAAGGACACAGGAAAAGAGAAAAACCTTACCTCTTATAAGGAAAGCTTAGAAAGCCCAAGATGGCTGCAGTTGAATAAATAAGAAAACACAAATAAAGTATGTTGTTTGAACCACCATAAAAGTTAGCAAAAGCAAGCACGAAATCATCCTCGGAAATGGGATATATTAGATGGACTCTTTTAAATGTGTGAAATACCTGTGTTGGACACTTTACACTTGGGTAAGGGTTTGGAATATGTAGCCGACGTGTATTTTCCTTTTGGACATTCATCCAACAATCATGTCTAACAATTCGAGTTCTCCATATAACTATGTCAAAAACTCCCATATTATGCATGAGATGCTTTATGTCACCTTGTAAATAACATTTTATCCTAAAAAAATGAAAAAGAATATCAAAACATATAACTATTCGTCATATCTCCGTGCCCTTGGACATGGGAATTAATGAATGGGAATTACCTTCAGTCAACATCAGAATTGAGATTCAGGAGACTAGTAGTTTTAACCATGAAACTAAATTAATCTTCATAGGCAAATCCAGCTAGAGAAATTTTGTGAAAATATTGACCTTGCAGCTCAACCCATGCTTTGAAGAAGGTTGTCCATGAGATCTACCAGGAAAGTTTAGTTGAAACGACTTGTAAGTAGATTTTCTGTATTCTAAATATACTTAAAACAGGTGAGTTTTGGGCAGTAGGATCAGAAATTGCAGATATATTTCAGTTGCTAACTAAATCTGGAAACATGACCATCTGCATTATACAACTAGAAGTCCCAATCACATCCTACAATAATCTTCTAATCAAACTTTTACAATCATTGGCCTTGCAATCTTCAGGATTCAGGTTGATCTCATGTCTATCCAATGCTATTGGCTTAGCGTTTCAGTTTCTATATTTATCTGTGTTGTAACTGAGAATATCTCAACTTCAGGCATCTCTTCTGCAGTCAATTCCTTTTAACACTTCCATCATGCCTAGTGCTCTAGACTTTAGACTTTTAAAGGAAAAATGATCAAGAAAACTACGGAGAAAGAAGCTGACGAAGAGAGACAAAAATGACTTCCAAAGTGAAGACCGCTACCTAGATATAAAGATCTTAGGAAAGTTCCAATATTAAATCTAAGAGTGCATTAACAAGCCTTTTTATCCCTAGCACATGATAGGTCATAGAATGGCTCTAACACTATGGTTATAGCAGCTACTTACAAAATGTGACGGGCAAGACTTGCCAGGCTTTTGAAGTCAGGAAAAATAGATAAGTATTTTAAATATATAATCATATATACGCAAATATGTACACTTAAATTTTCACAGCGAAGAAAATGCTGTTGGCAGTTCCGTACCTCTTCATTGCAATTTTTCACATCCACTTGAGGCCTACATAGGCCTTGCAGATCATGAAATCACAAGAGCAGGTGTAAAGTATTGACTTTTTCCCCTTGACAAAGCAGAGAACTGAATTGTTATATTAAGTGTCAACTCATTGGAAACAAAGAATGATTGAGCTGTGAGTTATAATTGACTTTTGACAACAAGTATGGTTCTTGAGACTTCAAAAGCAGTAAAAGCGGATAAGGCTACCTGCATGTTTCCAATTAAATGAGCAAACAAAACCAGACCCAATATGGCAATGACTATTGCAAATGCAGTTTCCCCAATAAATGTGCTTGTAGACAACGTCTGGCCATATGAACTGCAAAATTTAGACAGCAAAACATATCACAAATTTATAGTAACCAGCTCTGTTTGAAACCAGCAAAAGATATCCATTTAATGGCATGAAAATTCTTCGAGAAAATGTGATACTTTGAACAAATAGTTCTCATTTGCTACACTGTTGAAATAAAAGCATCACTAAAATATATCATATGACGTATGAATGTTGAGCTCATTGGCAATACATCCAAATGGTAATATGATTTCTCTCTCTCCCCATTTTTTATTCTCATCCTGATTTCATGTTTTCCAGAACAGTTGGACGGGCCTATAAATGCTTTGTGTGCCAAAAGTATCACTTTCTGATCTTTTTCTCCACATGATAACTGATCACAACAACTGAAACCAAAAGATGTCACAAAAAAACATTAGTTCTTTTCCTCATGAAGATGTTCATACACATTCATCAAATGTGTTACCAACAATTCCATTACCTTCCACGTAAAAAGCTAGTGATATCTGAATGTTATCTTTGCTGGTTCACTCGAAACAGTGAGACTTGTTTTGAACTCATTCAGCTGGATTTGAAAAGACTAAAGATTCTAATTGTGAATTCACTGATTTGTTTGTGAAATCAGATTTAACCCAACCCAAAAAAAAACACTAAACTAAAGAGTTGGATCATCTAATGGATTAAGATTCAACAAAGGCTTAGGATACGAAATAAATCTTAGGAACCTAGAACAATGCCCTGTTATTGTGATCGCGCTCAATATTAGACTATTGGGCTCCATATGCCACCGCCTTCCCTACGTAACAGACAATTCGCATATCCTACTAATATCTTGAGCATCCTATCTTTTCAATCTTTTCTTCTGCTTCATGTGGCTAGCAAATCCATCAAGTGAGATAAAATAAAATACATAAATAAGTAGATCCTCTATTTTAGCAGTCGAAATAAGTCTCACAATTTACTTCTGATATATGTGCTGATGGCACTACTAAAAAAAATTGCACAAGGACCAACAACATATCCAATAATTATCTTGTCTGAAGAATATTCATATTTCTTTCTTTGTTAACCATCATAGATCATTTTAGTCTATGAGATTCGTGCATCCTAATCTATACATAGGTAAAAGTTTCGTAGCCAAATATGGTGCATTGCAAACCAAATACCTCACAGGGAGTTCAAACCCTCTACAAACGTCAAGTCTACAACTCTACTTGTCTCTTTTAGAGACCAAGTAACAAACATCCATAATAAAGTAAAATTTGGCATCATCAAAAAATTGCTTCTAGCAAAGTCCTCAAAAGCATTTACTTAAGTAGGAGATGTCATAATCTTTCAATTTAAAGAAACATATGGCTAGTAGATAATGAAGCATAAATCACACACACGCACAAGATTTGGTTGGGATTTCTTCACCAATAAAATAATGTACTCAGCATGGACAACTTCGAATTTGGAAGATATATTTGGGTGTGATAGAAAAGATACTTGAGAAAGCTGAATGGGATGCACATTTATATGACCAAAAAGATCAAAACTTTCACTTTGAGAGAAGGAAGTGGTAGTCCTGATAGGGGACCGAAAACCCGAGTAAAATGGAAATAAATCTTCTTTTGGAGGCATTTCCTTCTCAGTATGTATAATAACCACTGTTTCAACCATACAGCATTGGAACAGCACCGTGTTTAAAATAGGTACTTAGGTAGCTTGGTGGGAAATCATACCTTAAGTTCTGTAACCCCCACCATAAACAATAGAATACTTCTCAAGGAATGCTGAGGAGACAACATTGTTTGTTACTGCATTTTGAAATATCCCATAATTGAAGCTGATAGTGTTAGCAGGATAGCAGCTATTAAATACTGCAGTACTTTTTCCCATGTTCTTCGATCCTCATTGTTCGAAGTACCACAATCCAAAAAACTGATAGAGCATCTATTAGGGCTGATTTCATGTCTGCAAGTTGATTTCCAGCATGTAGCATGCCGTTCAATTGACAACAAATACCAGGATGCCCCTAAGATCTACAAGAACAAACTCCGTAATCATTGTAAATTGCAGTAAAATACTGAAGCGAGACTGCTGAAAATATTAACTTAGTAAATACCACAAGGTGAATCTATATTGAAAAAGGTAACACATACGTGACTAGCTAACATATACAGAAGGAGATTATACACAGCGCCTGCCCAAGCAGTCTTTGTGACTACTCCGGTAGCTTTGATGATCTGAGAACTTAATGGGAAAATCAGATATAATCGGGGAATATATTGGAGCAGGACAACCAGTACCACGGCATTGTTGGTATGATCAGCATGGGAACTTCTAATTGCTGGTATAATGAACCATATGACAATCTGCCAAATCAGTTTAACCAAAGTTTATTAGGTCCATTAACTGGAGAAATAATGTTTCTTAGAAAGACAGTTCTCTATTTATTAAAGAAATTAAGTAGCACAAAGCACCAGGAAAATAAAAAATGAATAGCACAGAAAGAAAAAATAAAAATAAAAAAATAACCAAAAGATATTGTTATTCTGCAAACCTTATATTACATAGAAAACACATCACACAGCAATCGCTATGTTGATTGATGAGGCTAAAATTAAGATGTCACACGCCAGGTTTTGAGCTGTGAATAAACCTTTACCATACTTCTTTTTTTGTTAAGTTTTGGTCTGGTGACTGGCCAAAGTTCTAATTCCTTTACAAAATATTTGCCTGTTTTGTTTTGTAAGAATACATAATCACTACAGGTCTCATTGCAATATAAATTCTCCCACGAATTTAATGATGAAAACAAATTCAAGTACCTGTGGAAGAGGCAGTGTTGCAATCACGTCTATGAAGAAGTCAGATTTCAAATACCTCCTTGCCATCTTCTTTGGATCCATAACAAGTTCACCTCTTCCGAAAATCCTTGAGCTTGGCGATACATAAGCCGTCCGAAACTTTATAATCACATGTAACAAGTAGGACACATCTGCAACTGTCCTAAAGCAGGTGATAATAATTCCCAGATTCAAATCGGAAGTCATAAAGGATGAATTGCCATCACTCACTACTGAAGGAAGGTAGAAGAACAACGGATCCACGAAAAGTGCCACCAAACACGAAATAAGGAAAATTCGGTTCCATTGCAAGAAAATTTCACTTCCTGGATCAAGAATTCTTTTCCTCCACGGTTCATGATTTTCCGGTAAAACCTTAAACCCCCCTAATTTCAGACTCCCCTTTGTTCTAGTTTTCTCACCAATTCGACCTTCAGGCTTCAACAAAGGTGCAGAAACTTTGTACAGAGGCGATGGATTTTCGAGGTTTTGGGAGTCATTCTTCTCCCAAGAATGCTTAAGATTTTGCTTTCCATCATTGGAAAACCTGTGAATTCATTCTCAATCCCTTTATTCAAATTACCAGAACAGAAATCAGGAATGGGAAACAAAAGTCAGAGGAAGCAGTAGAAAATTACCTCACTTGCTTCTCTCTTTTGAACTCCATGCCTCCTAATTTGGGTCAGATATGCATTCCCAAGCCGAGTACTGGTAATCGAAGAGGAGAATTGAAAGAAAAGATCCAAACATTGATTAGAGCTCTACCTTTTGAAGGTCCTTTTGGACTTACAAGTCTTCATTAATTGCTTTGGATTGAAAAATAGATTTGAAGTGCGCAAAATGGCCAAAAACAGTTCATGTAACCAGGTTTCAATGGATGATAAATACTGGTGCGAATTCTCTGAGAAGTTTGGAGCCTAAGAGAGAGAAGAGAGGTTGAAGGTTTCAAATGAGCTGAATCTATGTGGTTGTCTTATGCGTTTGACTGCCATTATGGGATCTCTCTAATAACTAACTGTAAAAGAAAAGAAAACACAGCTGGTAATGACGGCAAATTTCCCTCACAAAGGGAAATTTTTTGCTTATTTTTCAGTTTGGGTGTGATTTTAACTCATTTTCGTAACTCAATTTTGGCGCTTTTTAAAAAAGTGTTTTCGTTAAAAATGCTTTTGTAAAAAGCATTTTTATGTTGTATTTTAACGGTTAAAATTAGAATACAAACAAAAAACAAATTAAAATGCGGAAATAGAGACGTATAAATACTTTTTACAAAAGCGTTTTTTGACTCATAGAAGCGCCATTCAAAATGGCGTTTTTTCCTCTAAAAAAACGCATTTAAGAATGACGTTTTTTGCTCAATATATGCCCTAATTTCGTGTCTCCCTCTCTCGCATCTCCCTCTCTCAGTCAGATTCAAGACA
>CM065397.1:27157500-27582500 GCA_033060915.1 Euryodendron excelsum
GTAGCTGGTCAAGACTTATACCAGCGTGGTCCGACATGGTCAAATTCTAATCCAGAGTTTACAAAGGGGATGGTTTTCAAAGATAAAGATGCAGTGATCCGTGCATGTAATTGGTATCATGTAAAGAGGAACAAACATTATTATGTTGTGGAAACAAATAAAAAGGTTTGGAGCACGAGGTGCAGTCACGATTGCCCTTGGAAACTGCGTGCTTGTTTGAAGAAGAAGCATACTTTCTTTGAGATCACAAAATACCCGGGGCCTCATACATGTTTACATGGGATGGAGAGTTTGGATCACCGCAACCTCAATTCGACATTCATTGCTCATACGATTAAGACACAAGTGGCGGTAAGTTCGTATGTATTGTAAAATGAAAGTAAGATGTTTTGATATTATCCAGTAATGGTATAATCTAGTGGAATTTAAAGTTTTTATTTGTTGTCGTGTATAGGAAGACCCTGGATGGAAGATAGCTTCCATAGTGGAGAGTGTAAAAAATGGGACAGGTTTCACAGTATCGTACAAAAAAGCATGGCTTGGAAGAACAAAAGCCATTGAAATGGTTTTTGGGGATTGGGATGATTCGTATGAAAAGCTACCAAGGTACACGAGAACGTTGCAGTTTAGGAACCCGGGCACAACTGTGATTTTGGAAACACGTGACTTTCGAATGTCAACCAATGTTGTGCTTGACAGAATTTTTTGGGCATTCCGGCCATGCATTGAAGGTTTCAACCGCTGCCCGCCAATGATATGTATCGATGGTACCCACCTTTATGGAAAATATACTGGAGTGTTGTTGATTGCTGTGGCCAAAACTGTTGCCAACAACATTTTTCCTCTAGCCTTCGCTGTAGTTGAATCGGAAAACTATCGTGATTGGTCGTGGTTTATCAACCACGTTAGGCATGTTATTGTGCCAGGACAAGAGGGGATCACATTGATTTATGATCGGCATGCAGTTATATTGAGTGCGGTAAAAGATTACTGGGAAAGGGCACGAGACGGGCAACCAGCTGGAGCCCATCGATATTGCCTTAGGCATTTTAAAAGTAATTACCAAAAAAAGTTCAATAACGATAAAGTTAAGGATCTTATATGGAAAGCTAGAACTGCCCATCAAGTGCGCAAGTTCGACCAAGCAATGGATGAAATAAAAAATTTACAAACGGAGTCGACGGCAAAAGTATATCGTGACCTGTGCAACAAGGACCCCAGTAAGTGGACATTGGCGCATGACGGAGGTTATCGTTGGGGAGGTTTAACCACCAATGATTCAGAGGGCTATAATAATGTCTTAAGGGGTGCACGAGACTTGCCTATAACTGCATGTGTTCAGGTTACTTTCTACCGTTTGGTGGCAACTTTCACTAAGCAACGATTACAAATCGGTCGTGCCGTAGAGAATGGGTTGAGGTACACATCGAAAGTGCAAAGGAAGATAGAATCTTATCAAGCTCGATCAGCAATGCATCGCGTTAATGTCTTTAATTGGTAATGTCACATAATTTATACAGTGTTTTTAATTCACATCGGGTATTCATATATTTGTATAAGTCTCCATGTTTATTGCAACCGCCTTGTGATCATATTCCAATTACAGGGCTCAGGGTTCTGCTGAGATTATTACAAATCCAATAGGCACGAAAGGGAACAACAGACATCCGGTGACTCTGAATCCTCCCTCGTGTGACTGCGGCAAATGGGTCATTTATCATTATCCTTGTTCGCACTTGCTGGCAGTGTGCACGAAAACAGGCAGACAGCCATGGGGCTTAATTGCTCCTCAGTATAACCTCGATGTTTATGGTCACGTGTACGAATCAAATTTCGAACCGATGGTGCACGAGCATTATTGGACTTCATACAATGGTCCAAAGGTCATTCCAGATCCCACCCGTAAACGAGAAGCCACTCCCGGGCGACCAAAAAACAAACGAATTAACAATGAGATGGACGTCTCTAGAAGACGTCAAGCCAGTAATTGTGGCATTTGCAAGCAACAAGGCCATGATAGGCGTAAATGTCCAAACCGGATTGCCTGACTTATGTATTGCAAGGACAATTAGCTGGCTAGTAAAGACTTATTTTGTATTTGTAATTCAGATAATGGGTAGTTCTATCTGTATGTGAACTTAATTATATTACTATATGTTGCATGGGCTTGTCATAATTTTTCAAGCCAATCACTTCTGTAGAGTTGATATAATTTTGCAAGGCTGAACACAGTTGGCATTCAATAATAGCTTTCTCAGGCTTTAGTCACATAATGCCTTCACATCCTATATTGAATAGTTGTAGTCATAATAACTAAGCTGAGACTACTCAACTCATTCACATGGCCTGCAGAGATTAGCCTTCTCCGTGACATGTTTTATTTATCCATCAGCCTTACCTGATTTTGTAGACAATGTAGACACTTTACATTATTGCTTTACTTTGTTCTGGACAATCATATTTTACACATGTGCTAACACATGTCACAATGCAGGGGCTATGGAGACAGGATTGCCAGGGCCAGTCCAGACCACGGTGCTGACGATGCAGGCCCATCATCGCTCGACGTACATATGGGAGCATGGGGTACATCAATTAACATATTACATTTACTTACAAGCGCATTTTTAAGTTTTTAACATTGAGGCCTTTGACTTCATACTCCAATTGTCGCACAGGGTACGGAGGCTCTACAGTGCAGACGCGGTGCCTCCCATCCGTATGATGTGCAGTTAGACCCGCGTGTGTTGCAGTATGTAGTACAGGCTGGTTTTTACGGTGTCTACCGACTTGGGCCCATCCGTTTAGACCACAGTTTGATTACCGCTTTAGTAGAGCGCTGGCGGGAGGAGACACACACGTTCCATCTCCCTGTAGGCGAGGCCACCATCACATTACAGGATGTCTCTGTCCTGTTGGGATTACCTATTGACGGGGACGCCATCATACGGCGACACCTGCCTACTACAGTGGTGGACTGCCAGGAGCTTTGTCTACGGTTATTGGGCATTGCCCCTGCCGCAGATCAGTTCAGGAAGGACCGTCTCAGGCTTGGTTGGCTCCGTGACACATTCCAGGTGCTTCCAGATGATGCCGATCAGGTTACAGTCCAGCGGCATGCACGTGCATACATTATGCTACTGATTGGGGGGATACTATTCCCAGATTACTCTCAGACCTATGTGCGAGTGGCTTATCTTGCATTTTTAGAGCACTTTTCCATTACGGTGAGATATAGCTAGGGCAGTGCAGTCCTAGCCATGCTTTACAGGTATATGTGCCGGGCCGCGAGGACCGGTGCTAAGTAGATTGCAGGGGCACTCGTACTTGTACAGGTAAAAAGGCTGGCATAATTTACAGTGTTTTATAATAATGCCTATGTTACTTAGTTCGCCTTAGTTGTTGTGCGAGTGACACACCCATTTTGTACAGATATGGGCATGTGAGCGATTCCCGCGCATGTGCCCGCATCGCATGGAGGACCCTACTCAGGCCCAGCAGTCATTACTTGTAGGAGGGGTGCAGTTCCCTGCCGGACCATGGGGGGCCAGATATGAAAAAATTGCGTACGCTTCTTTACCTATAATCATTAATACAATATTTATCATTTATACAATATGTTTTCACATTGTTACACTATGTTTAATGTATATGTCAGGTGGAGATCTAAATTTAGCACAGACATTACTTCCACCCATGTTGTCCGCGTATATAGAGACCAGCTAGACCGATTGCGGCCAGATGAGATACATATAACATGTTCGAAATTGTAATTCATATTACTTCGTTGTCCTATCACTGGTTACAAAACAAGTACTGTCAATGTAAACGTTTGCAGTTCACGCGGAGGCCATACGATGCGATCATGCATACACTGCTGACTTATTGCCGAGCAAGGAGGGATATATGGCTGACTCGGTCTCCTTTAGTATGCTTAGAGGTCGTTGAGCTACATGTACCTGATCGTGTCTTACGACAGTTTGGGTTCAGGCAGGATGTACCAGATGAGTGCTATACCTCGCCTAGGTTACATGCTATTGACATGCGCGGGAGACGACGCACCACTGATTGGAGCGACATTCATACCGAGTATGTCGACCGATGGGAGCATAGGCATGATCATCTGGTAGCTGAGGTTCCTGATGTTGCACAGATGCGATATGATGATCCATACATGGTGTGGTACCGCCGTATTACACGCCCACTGGTGGGCAATCCTGCTCATCTGCCTGCTACTGGATATCTTGAGGTCGGCTCCACAGTAGAGATTGCGGTTAGTATAGCCATAACTTATGTTTTTCGAGTTGTGTTAACTCGGGCTTCGGGGTACCGACACGGGCCGAAAGGGTCTGGGGAGCGCAAAACTTGACGAGACGCACCAGTGGGACACGAGTGACGTGTGGGAGTCGACAGCACGTCAATCAGTGTCCCAGTTTGGAAGTTACGCAAAATTTTAAAATTTCAATACTTAGGTTTTTCGAGTTGTGTCAACTTGGGCTTCGGGGTACCGAAACGGGCCGGAAGGGTCCGGGGAGTGCGAAACTTGACGGGAGGCACCGGTGGGACACGTGTGACGTGTGGGAGTCGACGACACATCAATCGGTGCCCCGGTTTGAAAGTTATGCAAAGTTTTAGAATTTCAATACTTAGGTTTTTTGAGTTGTGTCATATCGGGCTTTGGGGTACCGAAACGGGGAGAAAGGGTCCGGAGAGTGCGAAACTTGACGGGAGGCACCGGTGGGACACGAGTGACGTGTGGGAGTCGATGGCACATCAATCGGTGTCCCGGTTTGGAAGTTACGCAAAGTTTTAGAATTTCAATACTTAAGTTTTTCGAGTTGTGTCTATTCGGGCTTCGGGGTACCGAAACGGGCCGGAAGGGTCCAGGGAGTGCGAAACTTAACGTGAGGCACCGATGGGACACGAGTGACGTGTGGGAGTTACTCACTCCCCGGACACAACTCGAAAAACCTAAGTATTGAAATTCTAAAACTTTGCGTAACGTTTGCGGCAAATATTGAAATTCTGAACTTAAGTATTGAAATTCTAAACCAGCAAATATGACCCAAACTCACACATATTATATGAAAAAACTAAATTTTACATAATACTGAATTACAAATCTTAACAAGCTTTATGGACCATGTTCATAGCAACATAGTAGTTTGCCAGCAACGCTAAGGCTACTAGGTAGATAGTTTTGAAAGTCATCGTTGTTGGTCCAATAGGCAACCCAAGAGGGGGGGTGAATTGGGTTTTTCAAAGATTAATACAAGTTAAGAATAATTAAAATTAATCTTAAACAAAATAGCAATGGCTAATCTATATGCAAAGCAATGTTATCAATGGAGACAAAGAAAACAGAGCAATAAGAAGGAGACACAGATTTACCGAGGTTCAACCACAAACCGTGGTCTACGTCCTCACCCCAAGACCTCCTTGAAGCCTTCTTCCACTATGTAATCACCTATTACAAGATGGGCTGCTGATTGATGAAGTGCTCAGCTCACTCTACAAGAACTTCTCACTAAGTTCTTCAATTCCCAAGTGGTTTTGTCCAAGCTCCACTTAAACTTTACAAGAGTTTTGCTTCACACAAGAGAACTCTCCAAACTCTCAGTTACAAGTGTATAAGAGTATACAACTCACAAACAAACTCTCTAACTAGAGCAGATTTACAATCAAAGCTCACAAGAATAAAACAGGAAGAATATTTCAGGATATCAGTGATTCAGTAGATTTTCGTTTCTTCTTGTTTCTTCCTCTTGATTCTTGTGTATAAATGCAGTTGGAGGCTAGTATATATACCCTTGTATTGATTCCATCCGTTGGAGGTGGTTGGGTATCATAAATGCACGTCCATTCTGTTATAACGTTAAGAAAAATAGCCGTTGTGACAGAGGGAGTTGGCTCCATTTCTTGTGGTGTCGACACTTCCTGCTTCTGCATTTACCAGATGATGTTTACTGAGTTCATGAGTCCCCTCTTCATGTTGATGAGGCGACTCCTTGTTCATCTGTCTTCTTCATATAAGGCTTCTGCTGTTATGAGGCGACACTTCTGCTTCAGGTGTCCACTCATTGATCATTTGAACTTCAAGCCTTTTGCTTCTGTTAGCAGGAGGCGACACTTCATCCTCAAGTGTCCGCTCATTGATCATATTGTCTTCAAGCCTTTGCATCTGGCACCAGGAGGCGACACTTCATTACAATGTGTCCGCTCATTGCCTACTTGGTCTCTAGGCTTTTTGCTTCTGTGTTCAAAAGGCGACACTTTGTTTCAATGTGTCCACTCATTGTCCAATTTGTCTTCAGGCCATTTTTGCGTCTGTGTGCAAGAGGCGACACCTCAATTCCATGAGTCTCCTCATTGCCCAGAATTTAGCCTTCAGATTTTCACTGATCAAGCTTATCAAAGCACTGGTATAAGATCTTCAAGGAGTATGTCTTTGGGGTATGATGATCAATCAAATATTGCTAACTCATCAGAGTTAACTTCTTTTCAAATTTGGATTGGATTAATCATTGGATATTGATCTTCTTCTTAAAACTCAAACAGTCAAAGCTTCACTAGATCAAGGCTAGTCTTTTCTTCTTCATTTACACAGCTTCTTACATTCATTGTAGAACTTCTTTTTCAATGCCATGCTTTCTGTAGAGCTTCACAATGCTTTAATTCTGATTTCCTTTCTTTGATAGCAATTCTTCATTCTTCATTACAGATCACTTCCATGAGACTTTTGCAGACTTGATGAAATCTCTTCACACATCTAATCTTCATTGATCCTTTATATTGTAGAAGAATTCTTCACTTGAATTCCATGTAGAGATCAGATATTCATTGTGAGCCATCTTCTTGGCAACTTCAATCACATGTCTTGAATTGGTCTTTAGCATACCAGATGAGATCATCTCTTGAGTATTTACCAATTCTTCTTCAACTAAATCCTCTTCAACTGAGCATTGCATATTCTGATGAAATCTTCTTTAGGCCTCAACATCACCTTCATTCTTCATCTTTAACTGATCATTCCATTTCCTTAACTGATGAAGTCTTCAGCGTATCTTGCAAATCAATCTTCATCGAATGTAAGATATTTTCTTGAAGTAGAGATAGACATCATTTCTCCGTTTGGTTCATTGCGTAGCCCTTTGAATTCATTGCTTGCATCTTGAACTTGTTGTGCATTCCTTTGATATGTATTAGACTTAAGATTCAATTTTAAGTCTATACTATGAACTTGTTAATCTGCACACTAAGTAGATTCATTAGAAACATAACACAAGGTTTAGTTATCATCAAAATCAACATGGGAATTAACCTTGAGTCAACAAGGATTAACCTTGACTCAACAATCGTCACCTTCTTCTTCCGAGAAGTTTGAAAGTTCTGGGTCAGAAAGTAGTAATGGATCTTAGATAATTTCTAATATTCATTGCGTTGGATTAATACATTCTATCTTTGCATGCTCTGTAAAATGATATATATCCAACCTTCGTTGCATTTGATCAATCTCGCGTTCCAGTGCTTTGATGACCTTCTTGTTAGGTGATCTCCTATTGAATATCTTTGCCGAACGGGCCTTCGGGACACGGAGGCCATGTTATCGGCAATACATCTCTTGTTCACAACGTTTATCAAACAGGTCTTTCCACAGCTCTCTGTATATGCATTGGTCGTCGGTAACCCCGGGGGGTGGATGTAAGGACACTTCGTCGATAAATATGTGGCTGACCGGTCCCATAGTATCGTGCATTAGGATAGGTTTGTTAAGAAAGCAACGTTTTCGACCATACCATTTGTTACCGACTGGATCCGTATATGTACGCACCGCATGGATAGCTGAGGATTGGTTTTGAACCGTCTCATTACTTGGAACTAAACGACTAGACGATGCCCTAAATAATCCTTTTCGCTTCGGCATCTTTGTAAGTATGGTTTAACACTGAGTCACATCTTCAAACAATGTATATATAGCCAATAATGGGTTCACGTGAATTCATTGGGTTGTGTGCAGCGTCAGCCTTCACGTGAAGGGTCAATAACAATTAAGCAATAGTTTTGACTGTATTATTAACGGTTTCAGAAAAGATAAAAAAAACACGTGAAAATGATCCAGAAGTAACTATTCACCATCGAACTTGCAACTTTCACGTGAAGTGTCAAGAACAATGCAGGCTTTATTGACTATAATATTGAGGGTTTCAGAAAAGAAAAAAAAAACATGTGAAAATGATCTAGAAATGACTATTCACCATCGAACTTGCAACCTTCACGTGAAGTGCGAACCCATAAGCAAGGGACGCTCACATGGCTCATCACAGTGGCGCTTTGTGAAGGAGAAAGCAGCACAAATAAGCAAGCGACGCTGACATGGCATGATCAAACCCCCATCTGCTTTTTCAAGGGATTAGTGACCGAATGAGACAATACAACATACGCTTTACTATAAAGGGACCAATCACGGATTAATGTGATTCACGTGAATCGATTCCTGACAGTCACGTGAATTCATGAAGCCTTCACGTAATTGCTTAAAGTCACGGGTTGAATTCGTACCCCACCATTTTCAGAAATTGTCAAATTTTTTTGTACAAAGTTTCATACAATGAACTATAGCAACAATAATATTTTATAAAATGACATGATCATACGAAGGCCATATAAAAGTTGAACTATACTTTATATATGTTGCAACAATTTTTTTAACAAAATACAATACAAAATGAAAAACTAAATACCCTAAGTACTATACATGACCTCCAGAAAAAGTTTCCATAACAATCTCCACAACAATAAATGGAACTCCAAAAAAAGTTTCAGGCACAAAAATAAATGAAAAACTAAATACCATAGCTACTATACATGACCTCCCATACCACACGGGGGTAGCCTCCTATCTCTCCTCAACCTACAGACATAGACACGTGGTATCGATGGCTGCGGCTGTGCCTCTACCTGTGTGATCTGTGAAGCATCATGTAAGTCATCGGTAGGGAGTGCGTCTACCTGTGTGATCTGCGCTACCACTGAACCCTCTGGATGCCTACTGGTCAACTGGGTAATCAATGATGACCCCTCTACATAAGATGGTGGGAATGGAGGCACCGACTGCGACGACATGACAGGTGAAACCCGACCCTCTGTATACATAAAGGACATCTCGATACGCTGTCCTGATGCTAACAATGGGTCATCATATGCGTCAGCGTCCTTGTCATCGCCTAGTCCCGAGTAAGCAGATCCCTGATCATACGTAATAGGGGAGCTAATGTGACGGGGAGCGCGGCGACGCGGTCTGACCTCATAAGTAGTCGCATGAGATAAAGATGGTACATCCCGTGACTCACCGTGATATGTGTACGCTGGCATCGTCGGAGTCACATGCGATGAGGATGGTCTAAAAGCATCGAAGGACTGTGATAGGTGATGCTCGGATGATCCTGGGGGGGGGGGGTGGCCGCACGGGAGGCGGAGCCGCTGACTGTCTAATCTGCTCATACTCACGTAATACACGGAGTAACGTGGGACAAATGTCCCGTACCCTATATAGATTCTGCAATGCAGCTCGCGTGTCGCAAGTATAAATGGCAAGATCTGAGTGCTGATGTATGGATGTGACATGGTAGGCCTACAAAAATGAGGGAAAGCATGTATAACTAACTGATGTATGCAAGTGACGTTGAAACAAATGAAAATGTTATGGCTATACTAACCGCAATCTCTACTGTGGAGCCGACCTCAAGATATCCAGTAGCAGGCAGATGAGCAGGATTGCCCACCAGTGGGCGTGTAATACGGCGGTACCACACCATGTATGGATCATCATATCGCATCTGTGCAACATCAGGAACCTCAGCTACCAGATGATCATGCCTATGCTCCCATCGGTCGACATACTCGGTATGAATGTCGCTCCAATCAGTGGTGCGTCGTCTCCCGCGCATGTCAATAGCATGTAACCTAGGCGAGGTATAGCACTCATCTGGTACATCCTGCCTGAACCCAAACTGTCGTAAGACACGATCAGGTACATGTAGCTCAACGACCTCTAAGCATACTAAAGGAGACCGAGTCAGCCATATATCCCTCCTTGCTCGGCAATAAGTCAGCAGTGTATGCATGATCGCATCGTATGGCCTCCGCGTGAACTGCAAACGTTTACATTGACAGTACTTGTTTTGTAACCAGTGATAGGACAACTAAGTAATATGAATTACAATTTCGAACATGTTATATGTATCTCATCTGGCCGCAATCGGTCTAGCTGGTCTCTATATACGCGGACAACATGGGTGGAAGTAATGTCTGTGCTAAATTTAGATCTCCACCTGACATATACATTAAACATATTGTAACAATGTGAAAACATATTGTATAAATGATAAATATTGTATTAATGATTATAGGTAAAGAAGCGTACGCAATTTTTTCATATCTGGCCCCCCATGGTCCGGCAGGGAACTGCACCCCTCCTACAAGTAATGACTGCTGGGCCTGAGTAGGGTCCTCCATGCGATGCGGGCACATGCGCGGGAACCGCTCACATGCCCATATCTGTACAAAATGGGTGTGTCACTCGCACAACAACTAAGGCGAACTAAGTAACATAGGCATTATTATAAAACACTGTAAATTATGCCAGCCTTTTTACCTGTACAAGTACGAGTGCCCCTGCAATCTACTTAGCACCGGTCCTCGCGACCCGGCACATATACCTGTAAAGCATGGCTAGGACTGCACTGCCCTAGCTATATCTCACCGCAATGGAAAAGTGCTCTAAAAATGCAAGATAAGCCACTCGCACATAGGTCTGAGAGTAATCTGGGAATAGTATCCCCCCAATCAGTAGCATAATGTATGCACGTGCATGCCGCTGGACTGTAACCTGATCGGCATCATCTGGAAGCACCTGGAATGTGTCACGGAGCCAACCAAGCCTGAGACGGTCCTTCCTGAACTGATCTGCGGCAGGGGCAATGCCCAATAACCGTAGACAAAGCTCCTGGCAGTCCACCACTGTAGTAGGCAGGTGTCGCCGTATGATGGCGTCCCCGTCAATAGGTAATCCCAACAGGACAGAGACATCCTGTAATGTGATGGTGGCCTCGCCTACAGGGAGATGGAACGTGTGTGTCTCCTCCCGCCAGCGCTCTACTAAAGCGGTAATCAAACTGTGGTCTAAACGGATGGGCCCAAGTCGGTAGACACCGTAAAAAAACCAGCCTGTACTACATACTGCAACACACGCGGGTCTAACTGCACATCATACGGATGGGAGGCACCGCGTCTGCACTGTAGAGCCTCCGTACCCTGTGCGACAATTGGAGTATGAAGTCAAAGGCCTCAATGTTAAAAACTTAAAAATGCGTTTGTAAGTAAATGTAATATGTTAATTGATGTACCCCATGCTCCCATATGTACGTCGAGCGATGATGGGCCTGCATCGTCAGCACCGTGGTCTGGACTGGCCCTGGCAATCCTGTCTCCATAGCCCCTGCATTGTGACATGTGTTAGCACATGTGTAAAATATGATTGTCCAGAACAAAGTAAAGCAATAATGTAAAGTGTCTACATTGTCTACAAAATCAGGTAAGGCTGATGGATAAATAAAACATGTCACGGAGAAGGCTAATCTCTGCAGGCCATGTGAATGAGTTGAGTAGTCTCAGCTTAGTTATTATGACTACAACTATTCAATATAGGATGTGAAGGCATTATGTGACTAAAGCCTGAGAAAGCTATTATTGAATGCCAACTGTGTTCAGCCTTGCAAAATTATATCAACTCTACAGAAGTGATTGGCTTGAAAAATTATGACAAGCCCATGCAACATATAGTAATATAATTAAGTTCACATATAGATAGAACTACCCATTATCTGAATTACAAATACAAAATAAGTCTTTACTAGCCAGCTAATTGTCCTTGCAATACATAAGTCAGGCAATCCGGTTTGGACATTTACGCCTATCATGGCCTTGTTGCTTGCAAATGCCACAATTACTGGCTTGACGTCTTCTAGAGACGTCCATCTCATTGTTAATTCGTTTGTTTTTTTTTGGTCGCCCGGGAGTGGCTTCTCGTTTACGGGTGGGATCTGGAATGACCTTTGGACCATTGTATGAAGTCCAATAATGCTCGTGCACCATCGGTTCGAAATTTGATTCGTACACGTGACCATAAACATCGAGGTTATACTGAGGAGCAATTAAGCCCCATGGCTGTCTGCCTGTTTTCGCGCACACTGCCAGCAAGTGCGAACAAGGATAATGATAAATGACCCATTTGCCGCAGTCACACGAGGGAGGATTCAGAGTCACCGGATGTCTGTTGTTCCCTTTCGTGCCTATTGGATTTGTAATAATCTCAGCAGAACCCTGAGCCCTGTAATTGGAATATGATCACAAGGCGGTTGCAATAAACATGGAGACTTATACAAATATATGAATACCCGATGTGAATTAAAAACACTGTATAAATTATGTGACATTACCAATTAAAGACATTAACGCGATGCATTGCTGATCGAGCTTGATAAGATTCTATCTTCCTTTGCACTTTCGATGTGTACCTCAACCCATTCTCTACGGCACGACCGATTTGTAATCGTTGCTTAGTGAAAGTTGCCACCAAACGGTAGAAAGTAACCTGAACACATGCAGTTATAGGCAAGTCTCGTGCACCCCTTAAGACATTATTATAGCCCTCTGAATCATTGGTGGTTAAACCTCCCCAACGATAACCTCCGTCATGCGCCAATGTCCACTTACTGGGGTCCTTGTTGCACAGGTCACGATATACTTTTGCCGTCGACTCCGTTTGTAAATTTTTTATTTCATCCATTGCTTGGTCGAACTTGCGCACTTGATGGGCAGTTCTAGCTTTCCATATAAGATCCTTAACTTTATCGTTATTGAACTTTTTTTGGTAATTACTTTTAAAATGCCTAAGGCAATATCGATGGGCTCCAGCTGGTTGCCCGTCTCGTGCCCTTTCCCAGTAATCTTTTACCGCACTCAATATAACTGCATGCCGATCATAAATCAATGTGATCCCCTCTTGTCCTGGCACAATAACATGCCTAACGTGGTTGATAAACCACGACCAATCACGATAGTTTTCCGATTCAACTACAGCGAAGGCTAGAGGAAAAATGTTGCTGGCAACAGTTTTGGCCACAGCAATCAACAACACTCCAGTATATTTTCCATAAAGGTGGGTACCGTCGATACATATCATTGGCGGGCAGTGGTTGAAACCTTCAATGCATGGCCGGAATGCCCAAAAAATTTTGTCAAGCACAACATTGGTTGACATTCGAAAGTCACGTGTTTCCAAAATCACAGTTGTGCCCGGGTTCCTAAACTGCAACGTTCTCGTGTACCTTGGTAGCTTTTCATACGAATCATCCCAATCCCCAAAAACCATTTCAATGGCTTTTGTTCTTCCAAGCCATGCTTTTTTGTACGATACTGTGAAACCTGTCCCATTTTTTACACTCTCCACTATGGAAGCTATCTTCCATCCAGGGTCTTCCTATACACGACAACAAATAAAAACTTTAAATTCCACTAGATTATACCATTACTGGATAATATCAAAACATCTTACTTTCATTTTACAATACATACGAACTTACCGCCACTTGTGTCTTAATCGTATGAGCAATGAATGTTGAATTGAGGTTGCGGTGATTTAAACTCTCCATCCCATGTAAACATGTATGAGGCCCCGGGTATTTTGTGATCTCAAAGAAAGTATGCTTCTTCTTCAAACAAGCACGCAATTTCCAAGGGCAATCGTGACTGCACTTCGTGCTCCAAACCTTTTTATTTGTTTCCACAACATAGTAATGTTTGTTCCTCTTTACATGTTACCAATTACATGCACGGATCACTGCATCTTTATCTTTGAAAACCATCCCTGTTGCAAACTCTGGATTAGAATTTGACCATGTCGGATCGCACTGGTATAAGTCTTGACCAGCTACAGAATGATCTATCCCATCCAAGTTTGTAAAAAAGGGCACCGGGGTGTCATTCAATTCAAGAACGTTGACTTGTTCTTGCCTATCATCATCAGAGTCATCATTATCATCATTTCTCCGTAAAACATGAATATCTTCCTCTTTTTCATTGGATTGAACAACATCTACATCTTCATCTTTATCTTCAACTACCCGTCTACCAATGTCATCAAGGCCCACAAGCCGTTCTACGGGATCCATACTTGCACTGGGACCTCCCACCTCTAGCCCCGAAGCATATTATGGGTGATGTCTGGTTAGACTTTGATAGTCATGTAATTGTTCAGCATTACTCCGACGCTGTGAGTAATCCTTGTATGGGGTGAAAACGTTAGACATTTGTTGCCCTGGCACATCGTCTGGGAAGGCTATTTGACTACTTTGCCCAACTGTAAGCATTTCAATAAATGTTTCCAAGGCCGACACATCACCCTTCCCGGTCAAGATTTCACTGTAAGACTGGACATCTCCCCAATTGACAGCTTGACGACCGATACTGGTGGTCATTGTGCTTTCCTCCTTGACAACATAAATCTCAACACAATACAAGTCAGGAAATTTGGCAGGCAGATTTAAGACAGTTTGCAATGTCCTGTCTCCTTCACCGACAACTTCTTATATGTTAATACTTCTCCATTTCGTCTCAAAGAGTATCTACATATGAATTTTATATTTGCATGTTCTTCATACTCATCCATCATAGGAATGATCATGTTCCGCAACCCATCAAATGAGATTCCCAGTTCTATATCATAACATGCACTACCCTCTCTATCATAAGTTATACCTTCTCTGTGATCTCGTATTATCTTCCCCCCCCCCCCCCCCCCCAAAAAAAAAAAACATTACCGTTGTCATCATACTTTCGATAATTTCAAAATGAACCTTGTTGAACCTACAACACAGTACTTAAGTACAAGCACATAAACAATGTCAAAATAATATATAACTACGATAATTTTGTTTTTACAAATCACATAAACAATGTCACAATAATATATAACTACGATAATTTTGTTTTTATAAATCACATAAACAATGTCACAATAATATATAACTACGATAATTTTGTTTTTACAAATTCAAGGGCTACAATTTTATATTTCTTACATGAATGCATTGCTTGTTAAAAAATAATATTTCTTCAATTCGTTGAGAAGATGTTTAATGATGAACTAATTTTTTTTTTTTTATGTCATTTGCACACATATACAATTGTCCTAAAACCCAATCATATTTTCTACCATTTTTATTTTCTTTAACTTTTTTTCTATTGTTGTTTGGATCTTATATTTTTTTTTCTTTAAAACAAAACTAAAAATTTTCCTTTTTACCTTTACTTTAATAGGGAATGATACTTCAGCGAAAAAAATAAAATTTCTTCAATTTGTTATGAAGATGTTTATTCAGATAAACTATTAACGTAGGTATTGTTCAACTTGACTACATGACCATAGGTATTGTTTTGTATATGATTTTTCTTTCTCTATATATATATATATATATATATAACGTAGAAAAGCATAAGTCTTACAGAAAATCCTTCTAAAATAATGTGGCAAGCCTTGGCAAAACCTATATTCTTGTTTACAATTTTTCAAGAACCTAAATATTTTTTTTTGTTTTCAAATATAATTTAAAAGACATAATTATCATTTAAAGTCTTTATTTAGAAATAGAAACGTATAAAATGTATAAATCCTTAAACATCCTAATTGTAAATATCATAATCTTAGCGTGACTAGCCTATCTTTGATCCGATTATAGAAAAAATTAGTCAAAATACGTGTAAACTAGCTTTGAACATCATAACTGTAATAAAAATGAAAATAAAAAGCATTGATGTATTTAAATTGGTTTTAGGAATAACAGATTTAGTTTAACAGTCAACAATTAAAAAAAAAGTGTCATTAAAGATTGAGAATATGAACTAACCAAGGTACCAGCAAGACATGAGCCATCATTAACAATCAAAAAACTCAAATTTTGTTCGTATGTGGTTGGAGCCCACTGAGTGAGTTGGGTGGGAAGGACTTTAAAAAAATAAAAAACTTATATGTTTCTATTTCCGGAAATCTACATATATATATATATATATATATATGTATATACATACCTTGTGACCGAGAGAGAGAGACGCGAGGGAGAGAGAGACGTGAGTGTGAGAGAGAGACGCAAGGGAGAGAGAGACGTGGTGGGACAGAGCTTCGACCGACAAATTCTGTGTTCTCTTGAATCTGACTGGGAGAGGGAGACACGAGAGAGGGAGACGCAAAATTAGGGCATATATTGAGCAAAAAACACCATTCTTAAAGGCATTTTTTTAGAGGAAAAAATGCTATTTTGAATGGCACTTCTATGAGCCAAAAAACACTTTTGTAAAAAGCGTTTATACGTCTCTATTTCTGCATTCTAATTTGTTTTCTGTTTGTATTCTCATTTTAACCGTCAAAATACAACGTAAAAACGCTTTTTAAAAAGGCATTTTTAACGAAAACGCTTTTTTAAAAGGCGCCAAACCTGGGTTGCGAAAATAAGTTAAAACCGCACCCAGCCTAGGAAATAAGCAAAAAATTTCCCTTTGTCAGAAAAATTTGCCTAAGAATTGAGTTACAGAGAGAGAAAGAAGGGACGTGAAGGCCATGACTAACTATATATATATATATTTTGTATCAGTGGTTAGAATAGGGAAGGGACACTGAAGACAAGAAAGAGATAGATTTTAGAAAGCGTTTGGACATAACTTATTTAATACCTTATGATTTGTATTTATAATTTTATAAATTTTTTAAAATATATTTAAATAAATAATTTAAATTTAATTATATTTTTAAAAGCAACTTATAACTTATAAACTAAGAACTCAGTAAATTACTCGAGTTTCTTCTACCCAAGGAGTCCACGGTAAGCCACAGAGACGAGACAGTTGAGTCTTGGATTTTGCCAAACAATTTGTTGTAGATGGATAAAAATTATCTTTTCTAAAGCTATTTAAATAATTTTATCCATTCAAAAAACTTTCCAGCATATGATTTATCTAATAATGAGATATTTTTAAAGAATTAATGCAAGAAAAGGAGAGAGTTTGAAAAGCAAATTGAGGATTTTTCTAAAATGAGATTCCGTTAAGCTACTTTGTGGAAATGGTATTTAGTCACGCACATTTCTAGTTAAAATAGATTCAATCAACAATTACTTATAGGAATGTACTATTTAAGTGTTATACTTGTATTACGCCATGTATGTAGTGTGTATTACTCCGAATTGTTAAGAAATCCCAAAGGATTGACCGGCTGATCAAGATTTGAAGCTTAATGTTTCCTCCCTTCAATGTTTAGATTGGGTCCACCTCAGAATCAAAAATTTGATAATTATTTAATTTATGTGAGACGGACGCCAAAATATTTTTAAAAAAAGGTATGCATAGATGAAGAAAATCATAAAATGGTCAACTTTTTTTTTAAACTGAATATGGTTGACGCAAAAATGGAATATGATTGACATACCTTAATCTACTAGTTATTTCATCGCAATGTCATATTAGTTTTCATAAAATTTTCTTCTATACTTGATAATAAATTAACCTGCACACGTATCCTAGCGATCTGGGTATGAATTAGGAAATATAAATTGTTTATTCAAGCATTTTGAATTTGATTTTCACTAGTGGCCCTTGAGCTTACTTGATACTTGCGGTTTGTTATTAATTATAGATATTCGAGATTTACTCTGCAATGATGGATCCAATATGTCTATGCCTTGAAAAATTAACTAGTACAATTTAAATAATTAAATAGTACATTCGAGATGTTTATCTTATTTCTTTTTACATCAATCATTTACTCTCTTTTTCACTATAGCCTATCATTTTTTCTAAATTTTTTTTTTTTCTGAATCTACCTTTATCCATTTTACATTGATGTTAAATGCTCTCTTTTCGATTTACACCAGTTCTTTCTAATTTAAATTCTCACCTCTCTAAATCTTAGGCCCCGTTTGGTAACGTTTTTTGTTTTTATTTTTTGTTTTTTTTTTCAAAAAAACAAAAAACACCGTTTGTTTAAATTTTTTTTTTAGTTTTTTACAAAATTCAAACAAAGAAAACTAAAAACACTAAAATGGGTGTGTTTTTTCTTACAAAAACATTAGTCTAGTATTATTGGCACAACGATAACCTATAAACGCTCATCATCAAACAACAAAAAACACACAGCAAAAACACAAAACAAAAATACACAGTAAAAAATAAAAATTGACAGCGTTACCAAACGGACCCTTAATTTTCCCTATCATTAATTTTCCATTGTTTTTCCTTTTCTCATTTGTGGATTAGTTTTGCTCACATATAAAGTAATGTATCTAAACCAATGGGGATTGGTTGAGTTGAAATGATTTGACACTTCGCTTAGAGAAGCCTAAGTTCAATCCTCGCTGCCAGCAAATCCTCTTGGTAGACGATCTGTAAATTTAATGTTAGCTCTCATAGAAGTCTGCAACTTGCCTTGGCCTTGAACTGGGATAGTCTTCCTTCATCCTAAACTTTTGGAGACCCAAACAAAAAAGTAATGTATCTAAATTAATATTCTTTTTTAAGATTTTAAAAAGATTTATTTTTACTAATTATGATTATCTACGATGCACATTAGCAACATAAAAAAAAATAATGGTCTAGCGAAAGAATTCCCCTATTGCCAGACAACTTTGGCTTTGTCAGGGTAAATTTTACTTGAATTAATAAATATATCTTGTTCGTAATTCAATTTTAAAATGCGTTGTATCAAGTATAAACTCAAACCTGTATATATATACCAGTTCAATTTTTTTTCTTAAAGAGATGTAAGTTTGGAACCTATAATTAGTGGTAGAGCCAAAATTCTAACTGGGGAGAGGGACAATCAAGGTTGGGAGGCTTAACAAATTTCGAATTACATATAGAAAATTAACCTATAAGTCAAATAAACATATAACATAAATACACACATATAATAGGGGTAAATTTGTATAGTTGGTATCACTTTGCATCTCTCTCTCTCTCTCTCTCTCTATATATATATATATATGACAAAACTATGGTTTCCATTAATGAAAACATTGATTTCTCACATTGAAACAAAATGATAGTAAAATCAACGGTAATCAAACTAATTTAGTCAAAGGTTTAATTTGAAATATATTATATATTTATCCAAGAAAAAATAATGAATGTAAATATAACATAATATAGATACAATTAAGAGCCACCAGCCGACGTTTTCAAATCAAGTTTGTGTTGTTTAGTCTTCAATACCTTTTTTCTATTCTTATTTGATCCGAAAAGAATTCTCCATTAAGCTTTTATTTATTCTCATTTTTTATGTTTGTTTGGATATATTCTTAGCTAATACAAGTTAGTTCACCCAAGCAGTGGGAGGCGGGGGGCGGGCAGGAGCCACGCCCCTCCAAGGTTTGAAAATTTTGTTTTACATCCTATAAAGTTTTGAATTTTGGAATGCAATATAGTGTATCGGTTCCCTTAAAATTTTAAAATTTCACTTCATTCTGGTAGATTTTTAAATATTTAGAATACAACATGGTGTATTAGTACCTTCAAAGTTTTTAAATTTCATTTCAAGACTTGTAGATTTTAAAAAATTTAGAATACTATATAGTGTATTGTTTTTTAAAAAATAAAAAAAAATTCTTAACCCACCTTTTAACAAAAATTTTTTTTTGCCCTTCAAACCAGAATCTGGGTCTGCCATTGTACCCAAAAGCAGGAGTGTGCCCCCTCCCTCCGCCAGTGTGTATAACCTTGATTCCCTCATTGGACTGGATTCTCACATTTTGGGCTAGATTTGATTATGATACAATCCAAGATTCACATAATATAATATTATCTACTTTAAGCCTCAACTTGCACTTTGTAAACACTCGTGCCAAATAAAGATCCAAGCCTAAGTAGATGGCAATGCACTTCTCTTTTTTCATGAATGTGCAATCGAGATCTCAATCAAGTGGCATATATTTTTGTTTTAGAATTTACGTGGATAAACGCAAAAGTTACCCAAAAATAAGGTCACCCTTAAAATAAAGTGTGACAACCCAACATAAAACACAATACCCACTAGTTGAAGGAAGATCATGTGGCGTATGGTTAGAGTTTTGTTGTGCCCGTTACCAAATAGGAAATTTTCTCAAGCCAAAAATAAGAAAATAAAAATAATCATTTAAATTTTTTTTATTCCTATGACTGACAAGGAAATTCATTCCGAGCATTTTTATTCTTGTCCAGTGTTTAAATGTAAGCAATGAAATATCAATTACAATATATATTGCACATAAAAAAATAGATATATAGCATAATATTAAAAACGTTTTGCATAAATAAAAAAACCTAAAAATAATTGATAATATCAATTGTTTGATAAGTCCTAAATACAGATTGATCGTTTGTTGTATTGCAAACATCATGAAATATTTTTTTTTTTTAGTATAATAGGTTAGTTACGCGAGAATCAGTTTTTTTACTTTAGACCCCAAATACATACTCTGTTTTCAAATCTGTTTTAGAAGTGCCGAGGGGTTTATATGTTTAAACAACTAAGTTCTAATATTTTTGTTATATATGTTCCTCCATTCAACAACACACGCCTAATGCAAATAGATAGAAGATCTCTTGGTGATTGCCGTCCTTACGAAACAGTCAAAAATACTTTATTTTTTTCTTTGTTTGTATTGTGGAGGATCCTTTAATAAATAAATAGTTAGTTATGAATTCTGATATTCAGAGAAAAATAGCATGCAGCCACCCAAAGCAAAATAATATACAAAAGACAGTTTCTTTGAGAATGTCAAATTCTATTTGGACCATCAATTAATTTAATTAACGACAAAGTGCAAACCTTGAACCAGGAAGCTCAGCTTAAGCTATTCCTACGGTCTTTTTGTTGTCAATCCCTTTCAAAGATTTGATATATATAAAAGAGATATTTAACAGTAAGAATTCAAAAGTAAAGTATCAGTAGCCAAGGGAAAGAAGTCAAGAGGCTAAAGCAAAACTATAGATAACTAGAGGTGCGGCTGTGGGTGAAATGGTTGGAACTTTGGAAAATAACCTGAGGTCTCTATGATATTCGATTATGAAATAGTCATCTTGACAAGAAATTATCTACATGACAAAATATGAATCATAAGCACAAGTTCTAACCCCACACTGATGGGTCACTCACTAAAGATATAAGTCTAGAATTCATTCACTATACAGGTGTAAGTCTGGAATTCATTTGATCTACGGATAACGCTAGAGGTCACATGAGTAGTTCAATTGTGGTCCTATTGTGGGGTAGTTCCTAAGCTAAAAAATAAAAAACAAAGCTATAGATTGACAGTAAAGGCCATGACTGCCCTATAGATTGACAGTAGAGACCATGAATGCCCTACTTTAAAAAATTAAAAAAAATCTGCTTCAAGTCTTAAGTTTTTTAAGTATTTATAATAAAAAATAATATATTGACCTTCCAAATTTAAAAATTTTTGTCTTTGACTTCATAAAATTCTAAACTTCTTTCTTTAGCCCCTAACAAAATTTCTAGTTCCATCAACATAATATTAAATTTCTAGTTCGATCAACATAATATTGCAGCACAAAAGTCTGATATTAGAATGGACGGATGAACCAATTAGGGTAGTTCAGTTGATCAGAGTTTTTGACCTCCCTTTAGAGATCAGAAATTAACACCCAATTATGAATTTTCTTTTCGACTTTGACCTTCTTTATAATCTTTTTCGATGAACCAAGAAAAAGTACGGATGGATGTATAACGCTTGACCATCCACCAGAGTGGCATTCCAATCGGGGGCTTTCCAATCTGGGAACATCACAACACAAAATCCAATTGAAGCAATTAATGGTTTCCTTTCCTTTAAAAGCAACAATCAGTAGTGTAAGACTTGTCATCTCCCCTAATAAGCAAACCATTCTGTGGGTAGTAAATGTTGGAAATACTTTCAAAATATAGAATATAGTTTAATATTTTCAACTGGGTGTTTTTATGTAAAGCTTTTATGTATTGGAGAAATGTGATCTACACCAAAAAATGGTAAAGGTGTGACCAGATAATCATATTTAAATGTGTAAGTGGTAGTTAGAATTTTAACGGATACACAAATTTCAAATTTACATTTTTTGAGTCTATAAAATGGTAGTTTCACAGTACCATTAGTAAAGAACATAATAGATGTTATTTCTACATCAATCTCTCTAAAAGCTTTCTATTATTCTTTATTTTTATCTTGGCTGGAATATGTTTTCTGCAAAAATATGTTTTCAAGTTCTTAACAAACTTATAAAATCTGAAGGTATTCGATTGTAATTTTGTTTGTATAAAACATAGTTAAATTATAAATTATTTTAAATTTTATTGTATTTTAGAGACAATTTACCGTTATCCCAAAACACACCAAATTTAAACAATTGATAAGAACAGAAAAGTGATATGAATAAACTGTTTATCATTTTCTTTTTCTATGAACTTTAGCACCAATGGTGAAAGGACTGTGGGAAAGGGTATTTAAGAGAGAGAGAGAGCCTTGGAGAATTCTTCCTACGCGAGCTGTGAGAAAACACTGTTGCCTACTGTCACGGGCTTGAATCTTGAACACCTTGACCCGTGCGGCCTTAGACACCTTTGGCTCTAAAGGATGCTAAGTAAGCCTTAAGAACACCGAAAGAACAAGGCTAAGAAAGAGAGCAACAAGAGAACAAAGAGAGAGCTTTGTATGAACTTGGAGAATGCTTTGTATTACTTGAAACTTGGATGGATACAAATGAGGGGCTACCCCCTATTTATACTTGTCCACCTCCTCAATGGACGGTGGGGATCGTTTTGATCCAACGGTTGGGATTCCCCCTCTAGAATCATCTATACAAATATCTAGATATTTATGTACAAAGCTTCTCAAGGAAGCCTCCCCCATGTTCTAGAATCTCCCACACCCTTCTTGTATCTACACAAGTGTAGAAAGATCTAGAATGCTTACTAAAATTGCCCCATGTGTTGGAATGCCCAAGAATTGCCTAGAAGGTTCTAGACTTGGTGGGCTCTTTAGCATCCTCATGGGCCTATTTTTGGGCCATCTTGGTGGGCTTGTGACATTCTCCCCCACCTAATCTGGCGACGCCCTCGTCGCAGCTCCTTGGAATTCTGCAATCTTGTCCACGAACTGCCACAAGGACTGCTCGTGCTCCCAGCTTGCCTCGCTATCCGGTTGCCCCTTCCACTTGACCAAGTACTCGATAGAGCTCGGTGCCACGCCCCTCCTTGGGATAACTCGGTGAGCAAGGATGGTCTCCACTTCTTTATCAAAGGACGCCGTGATGGATGTGGGAGCTCTACTTGATTCACCACGGCTTGGGTCTTCCACATCGGCATGGTAAGGCTTGAGAAGGCTTACGTGAAAGATCGGATGAATCTTTAACTTTGGAGGCAACTCAAGTTGGTAGGACACCTTACCAACTCGTTTGGTAATAGGGAATGGTCCCTCGTACCGTCGTGCTAGCCCTTTGTGAAGCCCCTTGTATGCTTTGGCTTGATGAAGAAGAAGCTTCACCATGACAAGGTCACCTTCTTGGTACTCCTTCGGCCGCCGCTTCTTGTCTGCCCACTTCTTCATCCTTTTGGCCGCCTTGGCCAAGTAGGCTTTGGCCATGTCGGTTTGCTCATGCCACCCCTTGGCAAACTTATAAGCTCCAGGGCTTTTGCCCGTATACCCGGTAGCGACGGCGGTAGGCGTCAAAGGTTGTTGGCCCGTAGCAAGCTCGAACGGGCTAGTGTTGGTTGCCTCGCTCCGTTGTAGATTGTAAGAGAATTGGGCAACATCAAGTAACTTGGCCCAATCTCTTTGGTTGGCACTTACATAGTGCCTCAAGTATAGCTCCAATAAAGCATTCACCCTCTCGGTTTGGCCATCGGTTTGTGGGTGAAAGCTAGTGGAGAAGTTAAGCTCCGTGCCGAGAAGCTTGAAAAGCTCGGTCCAAAAGCGCCCGGTAAAGCGAGAGTCCCGGTCACTAACAATAATCTTTGGAACTCCCCAATACTTGACCACATGAGCCAAGAATAACCGAGCTGTTTCCTCCGCGGTGCAATCCTTGGTGGCCGGTATGAAGGTGGCATACTTAGAAAACCGATCGACCACCACAATGATGGTACCTTTTCCTTCGGACTTAGGAAGACAAGTGATGAAGTCCATAGAGACACTCTCCCAAGGCCGATCCGGAATAGGTAAGGGCTCTAGTAAGCCCGCGGGATGACTTTGCTCCACCTTGTCTTGTTGGCACACAAGACAAGTCTTCACATAAAGCTCCACATCGTCCCGCATTCGTGGCCAATAGTAGGCATCTTCCAATAATGCCAATGTGCGGCGAACGCCCGGATGTCCCGCCCATTTGGAGTCATGACACTCCTTAAGAATCTCCTTCCGTAGCATCCCCCACTTGGGCACGTAAATCCGGTTGCCTTTGGCAAAGAGAAGATCATCTTTAAGCCAAAATTGCCTTGTCTTGCCTTGCTTGACGCCATCGATAATAGTCTTGGCCACTTGATCTTGTTGAAGCCCCTCCTTGATTCGATCCTTCAATGGACATTGGGGCCGGCTAATGGCGGCAAGCTCGGCCTTTCTACTTAGTGCATCCGCCACCAAGTTTGCTTTGCCCGGCTTGTACTCCAAGGTGTAGTCAAATTCGGCAAGAAAGTCTTGCCACCGTGCTTGCTTGGGAGTTAACTTCTTTTGAGTCAAGAAGTAACTCGTTGCAATGTTATCCGTCATGACCACAAACTTGGAACCGAGCAAGTAGTGCCTCCACGTGCGCAAGCAATGAACCACTGCGGTCATCTCCTTTTCTTGCACCGTGTACCTCTTCTCGGTGTCATTGAGCTTGCGACTTTCAAAAGCAATGGGGTGGCCTTCTTGCATCAGCACCCCTCCAATGGCGAAGTCCGAGGCATCGGTGTGTACTTCCCATGGCTTGGTGTGGTCGGGCAATGCTAGAACGGGTTCCTCTATGATGGCCTTCTTGAGTGCTTGGAAGGCGTCTTCACACCTAGCCGTCCACTCCCATGGATGGTTCTTCTTGAGAAGATCCGTCAAAGATGCTGCCATAGCCGAATATCCTCGGATGAACCGCCGATAATAGTTGGCAAGGCCAAGGAAAGATCGTAGTTCGGTCACCTTCTTTGGCTGCTCCCATTCTTGGATGGCTTGAACTTTGGCCTTGTCCATGCGTATAGTCCCGCCTCCAATCACATGTCCAAGAAAGTTTACCTCCGGTTGAGCGAAGGTGCACTTCTCCCTCTTCACATATAGTTCATTCTCCCTTAAGACTTGGAAGACTTGCCGTAGATGATCCATATGTTCCACCAAAGATGAGCTATAGATGACAATATCATCCAAATATACTACGACAAATCGATCCAAGAAAGGTTGCAACACTTGATTCATCAAGGTGCAAAATGTGGCAGGGGCATTTGTAAGGCCAAAGGGCATAACCAGAAATTCAAAGGAGCCATACCTTGTGATACAAGCGGTTTTGGCCACGTCCTCCTTGGCGATCCTCACTTGATAGTACCCCGATCTTAAGTCAAGCTTGGTGAACCACCTTGCACTACCAAGCCTATCGAACAAGTCAGCAATAAGAGGGATGGGGTACTTGTTCTTGATAGTTACCTTATTGAGTGCCCGGTAGTCGATGCAAAGACGGAGGGACCCATCATGCTTCCGTTGAAACAAGACCGGTGCACCATAAGGACTCTTTGACGGTTGGATGAAGCCAGCATCCAACAAGTCCTTTAGCTGCTTCCTTAATTCCTCCAACTCCGGGGGAGCCATACGGTAGGGTGCCATGGCCGGAATTTTTGCACCTACCTCCAACTCTATGACATGATCCACCTCCCTCTTAGGTGGAAGTCTCTTTGGCAACTCTGGGGGCATGATATCCTTATAGTCTTCAAGCACCTCCACCACTTCACTTGGCGTGCCTTCCATGGTGCTAGAAGAGTCTTCATTAAGCTTCAAGGTTGCAAGAAATGTTGGCTCATTCTTCTTAAGTCCCTTGGAGAGTTGCATGGCGGATAGGGTCTTGGCCTTCAAGGTAGACTCTCGAGCAAGTGGCACCATACATGCATTACCTTCGCCCATGATGCACATGGTCTCAGCGAAGGGGATGAGGAATGCCCGCACCCCATCCAAGAACTCCATCCCCAGCACAATAGGGTAGTCATCCATTGGCACCACCGAGAAGTCCACTTGGCCACACCAATCTCCGATGTGTAGCTGCACGTCCCGAGCAACTCCATAGATAGGCCGTGCTTCCGAGTTGACGGCCTTCAGCCAACCTTGCTCTTCCTTGAATTGGAGACCTAGTCTCTTGGCCTCCTTGACTTCTATAAAATTGTGAGAAGCACCGGTATCAACTAAAGCACGAGTGTTGAAACCACGTACCTTTGCTTCCACATACATGCGCCCCTTTTTCTCGGCCTTTGGCATGTCCACTTTGGCCTTGATTGCATTGAGTAGCCTTAGGGAGCCCATCTTGGTCTCCTCCCGTTGGGGCCGGTCCTCCTCCTCCTCCTCTTGGATAAGAGCCGATAGTTTAGCCCGCTTTGGACAGTCGCGAGCAAAGTGATTTCCATCACAAAGGAAGCATGTAAACTTGGGCTTATCACCACCCTTCTTGTCTTTGTTGAACTTGCCATGACTTGATGAGGATGGCTTGTGTCCACCTTCCTTTGCTTGGCTTGCATGCTCTCCCCCACCTTTGCCTTTATTATACTTTTGATTTTTGGGCTTAGAAGAGGACTCACCTTGCTTATAGTCGGTTAGGGACTCCACTATAGAGATGGCCGTTGCAAGATCTTGGGGTCCCCGCCGTTGAACTTCTATCTTAGCCCATGATTGTAGCCCATCGATGAAAGTGAAGAGAGACTCCTTCTCGGACATGTCCGGTATCTCCAATAGTAGCTCGGAGAACTCTTTCACATATTCCCGCACCGTGCCTTTGTGGGAGAGACGCCTTAGTCGGGCCCTTGCTTCATGCTCCGAATTTTCGGGATAGAATTGCTTCTTGATTTCCCTTTTGAAGTCATCCCATGTGGCTATAGTGCATAAGCCACGCTCCATATCCGCATGCCGCCGCCTCCACCATAGTGTGGCCGCATCCGAGAGGAAGAGAGGAGCCGTTTTTATCTTCTTGTCATCACCACTTATGCTAGTGGCTTCAAAATATTGCTCCAAGCTCCACAAGAAATTATCTAACTCTCTAGCATTCCTTGACCCATTGTAAGACTTGGGCCTAGGAATGTCAACCTTAGGAGAGGGAGAGGGAGAGGGAGAAACCGTACCTTGTGTGATGGCCATCTTGCACAAGGACCAATCACTTTTGATCTCCTTCATTTCCTCCCTTATAGCGGCAATCTCGGCTTGGACCATCTCCTTGAGAGCATCCATTTGGGTCCTCACAAGCTCCGCCATGGTGTTGAGGCCACCTTGCACCTCCCCTTGGAACTCCTCACGCCCATTGTCGATCCCTTCGACACGTCGGTGGAGCCCATCGATGCTTTGGTCTAGTTCCTCAAACTTATCCCGTCCATCGGCCACGGCAAGCTCCACCCGCATGACCCTCGACTCCAAGGAAGACAAAGCGTCCCTTGACTTGTCCTTCCGCCCTTTGCCGGTAGGAGGAGGGGGATCCCTCTCATGAACACCTCCATGCTCGGTGACATCCGAACCAGTTGTTGCCATGCTTAGCCTTCACGAACCGAAGCTCTGATACCAACTGTCACGGGCTTGAATCTTGAACACCTTGACCCGTGCGGCCTTAGACACCTTTGGCTCTAAAGGATGCTAAGTAAGCCTTAAGAACACCGAAAGAACAAGGCTAAGAAAGAGAGCAACAAGAGAACAAAGAGAGAGCTTTGTATGAACTTGGAGAATGCTTTGTATTACTTGAAACTTGGATGGATACAAATGAGGGGCTACCCCCTATTTATACTTGTCCACCTCCTCAATGGACGGTGGGGATCGTTTTGATCCAACGGTTGGGATTCCCCCTCTAGAATCATCTATACAAATATCTAGATATTTATGTACAAAGCTTCTCAAGGAAGCCTCCCCCATGTTCTAGAATCTCCCACACCCTTCTTGTATCTACACAAGTGTAGAAAGATCTAGAATGCTTACTAAAATTGCCCCATGTGTTGGAATGCCCAAGAATTGCCTAGAAGGTTCTAGACTTGGTGGGCTCTTTAGCATTCTCATGGGCCTATTTTTGGGCCATCTTGGTGGGCTTGTGACACTACGATGTGAATTTAGCGTTCAATTAACTTATCGAGTAATAAATGAGATGTCAATAAGCATAAACAATCATACAGATAAATACAAACCATTTTACATGGAAGACCCGAGGATAAAAACCACAGGACAATAGTAAAATATAATGTAAACATAAATCAATAATAGTGTTTTTTTTGTTTGATGCAAGGCAAAGGGGCAGGAATGGGATCGGCGGAGTTTAAACCTCTGCTCAAACAAGCAAGTTATAGGGTTTAATCACTGAGCTAGATCCATTGCTCAATTAATAATAGTTAAGTAAAACCAGTAATGATTAAAAAATGCCCGTAAATTTGACAAACCAATTTCTTTTTAGGCAATGGATTCCATCTGTTTGGAAACAATTTTTTTATTAAATAAGTTGCTTAAAAAAAGTATAAAGAATAAGCTGACTTAAAAAAAGTTTTGTTAAGGTGTTTGGTACTAGCTTAAAGTTATTTTTGACTTTTTTAGACAAAAAAATGCCATAAATAAATTAAATTCTATATTCGTGATGTTCTGTAAAGTTAAACAAAATTTCAACATTAATTATTTTTTACTTACAAAATTTTCATTACAATAAAATAAGAAAAAAAAGCTTCAAAATTTTTGCATTTTGCTTTTTTACTTACTAGCCAAAAAAAAAAAAAAAGCTTTTAAGTAAAAAGCTAAAAAAGCACCAAAAAAAAAAACTATTTCCAAACGGGTCCTAAGTTGAGCGATCAATAAAAGTAATTATACATGCCAAATCATATGAGGTTTCTAATCTCTTCCAAAGTTCGGTATTCAACAAAGAATATTGATTGAAGTGCACGAATTTAATTTTAATAAAATGAAAATTTGAAGGAGATGATAAAACTTGATAAAGCACCCCACTAATTTTTCTTCCTTCATATATAATGGTCTTTTATTGCATGCATTGTTAGGGATGCACAAAGGAATTTAAAAACTTGAGAACCAAACAAACTTGGTCTGTGGGTTAGTTTGGTTCGGTATATACAGTTGCTTTTAAAGGATATATACTCTAAAATTTAGTAGGTACAAAATATTATTGATGATGCAAAGTTGATCGTGATTTATATGTGTTGACTCCATCTCTTGATTTTGATGGTAACAAAACTTTATTTAAATGTCTAATTAATTTACTTAGTGTGCAGATAATATAATGCATTAATTATATTATGGCTTGAAGTTTAAATATATTGAAGAACTAATGAAGCTTGTCAACAAAGTTTGAAGAGTGTGTTGAAACCTTGAAGAAGATAGAGGAAGCTATATGGATTGAAAAGTCCTGGATATAATCAAACTGATTTGATTTTATCTCAAAGAGATTGAAGGTATTAAAGATCAGTTGAAGAAAATAGATATCAAGTCTTGAAAGCTCTCTTGAAGATTTTGAAGAAGCCTTAGATCAATGAAAGAAGTGATGTTGATTGAAGAGTCCTAGATATAATTAAATTGAATTGATTTCATCTTGAAGAGATTGAAAATGTTAAAAGATCAAGTAAAGTGAATATCACAACTATTGGAAGATCTTTTGGAAGATTTGATAAAGTCTCAACAAATCAAAGGAAGCCATGAATTGATTGAAGAAGCTCTTGAAGAACCACATGTATAGAAGGAGACATTTCAAGCCTTAGAAGCCTAATATGCAATATTAATGAAGTGCTTGAAGGAATGGAAGAAGGTTGGAGAAGTTTTGCAAAATGAATTCTATGGAATTAGTAGGAGTCCACATTTAGACTACTAAGAGTCGACACATGAAAACAGATACTTGAACCTGAGCAATTAAATTGGTAAGAGTCGACATATTCATTATAGTAGTTGACACTTAGCTCATTAAATGTCGACATATAGACCATCAGGAGTCGACACATGGAGACAGTGAGCATGACTTTGATAAATCATCAGAAGAGTCGACACATGAGTCGATACATGAATACAGAATGAACGCTTTTCATAAATCCCTCAAAGAGTCGACACATGAGATTACAGGAATCTACACATGAAGACAAAGTGCACGATTTTGATAAATCCCTCAAAGAGTCGACACATGAGATTACAGAAATCTACACATGAAGACAGAGTGCATGACTTTGATAAATCCCTCAAAGAGTTGACACATAAGATTACAGGTGTTGACACATCGAGACAGATTGCTCGACTTTGAAAAAGCTTTAAAGGAGTCGACACATGAGCGTAGAAAAAATTGACACATCGAGACAGATTGCTCGACTTTGAAAAAGCTTTAAAGGAGTCGACACATGAGCTTAGGAGAGTCGACACATCGAGACAGTGCCTTAGAGATATATGCTAAAACTTGAAGGAGTTGACACATGAAGGCATATTGCTTATAAAACAGTGTTCAAAGCAGCAAGGTGTCGACACTTGCAGCCTAAGGGTCAACACATGCCACTGTAACGTCTTTTTTTTTCTTAATGTTATACTCTGTCGTTTTTGCATTTAATGGAACCTCCACTACCTTCAACGGCTAGAATCGAAGCTAAGGCATATATATATATATATATATGACCCCCACAACATAGTGATATATAAGTGTAACAATCGAATTTGAAGGCATAAATCCTAGCTGCTACTATTGCTTTGTTGAAATATTGGGGTTTTACTGATGTACACTGATTCCATCCACTCTTTGAGAGAGATACTTTGTGTAAATCTCATTTATTTTATTTTGGTGGGTTTGTTAACTTGTAAGTTTGAGTGAAGTTTGGACAAAATCACTTGTAAATTTAAGTGAAGCTTGAACAAAATCACTTGGGGGATTTGAAAGCTTAGGAAGAGCTCTTGTGAGAAGTGAGCTAGGTATTGAATCAACTAGCACCTACTTTATAATTGTTCATTGTATAGTAGAAGAGCTTTCAAGGGGGTCTTGATGGTGAAAATGTAGGTCACGAGTTGTGGCCGAACCTTAATAAATCTTTATGTTCATTTTGTGCTCTATTTTTCATTGATTGTTTAAAATTGACTGAACACATTGCACACATACTTAGATTCTGTTATTGATTAAACAGATTGCTTAAATAATTTTTAGTTAAAATTATTAGTGATTATTTTTAAAACCCAATTCACTCCCTTTCTTGGGTTACACTCTTGGGCCAACAATAGGTACAAGAATACTATAATCTTGGCAATGATGAGAAAACACACAAATTATAAGGAATTGAAGCATCCTTGTGCAACTAGATTTGCGTATAATTTTCTCATGTTTCAATCAATTTTGGAAGTCGAATATGGATTGTGACTTCTTGTGGCATCTTCGAAATGGAAAGGCTTAGAATATAACAAAAAAGAGATGGTAAAAAATGTCACCAACATAATTCAGAGCTTAGAGTTTTGGAATAAAGGGAAAGAAGTTTCAGAAGCTTTGGAGCCATTAGTTCGAGTTATTCACTTTAAAGATGGTGATGGGTCAACTTCAAGTATTTGTATGAAGCAATAAAAAGGGCAAAGGAAGCATCAAACAACGTTATGAAAACAATAAAGCTAAGTACATACAAATATGGAAGTTATTTGAGGAAAAGAGAAGTGAAAATATCATCCATCCAATAAATGTAGCCACGGCATTTTTAAATCCTCTTACATGTATAGCAATAACTTTAGGGAGGATCGGGAAATGAAAGAAGATATAAGTTTTATGCTCACAAATTTAGTTCTTGTGGAAGAAAAAGAAGATTTTATTAGACAAGTATAACTTTATTGGATGAAAACATCAAATTTATTTGCAGCTACAACAATGACAATGTTAAAAACATCTCATCCTCATAAGCTGCAATTACTTTTTATTTTTTTGCAATAATATTATGACTTTGATAAATCATTTAACTCTATGCTAATTTTCTTATTGTTTGCCAGAGTATAGTGAAATTATTATGGTGATTGTCTTTCTGTGTTACAAAAGTATGCCATTCAAACCCCCGGGGTGCAGCACAGTTGGTAAGTGTGAAGGAGGGCAGGCATAGTGCATGCATGCCTCTCAAGTCCGAGTCCTGCCAGCTACGTTAGCCTTGCTATTCACATGTGGGTGGGTTGCTAAGGGGGTCTCACTTCCACCCCAGTTTGGGTGGCTTTCTCCGGTGTTGTGCCGGGCTGGGTAGCTGTTCTGGGTCATCAAAAAAAAAAAAAAAAGTATGCCATTCAAATTATAAGTCTACCATGTAGTTCTTCTGCATGTGAGTGAAATTAGATTGCATGGGAAGTTGCTTAAACAAAGAAGAGGAATAGGTTAGCATAAAAAATGTTGGACAATCTTGTGTATGTAAGGATGAACACAATGATGATGGAGAAATTCAATTCATTAGAAGCACATGATTTGGAGCCGATTGATAACGAGAAACTTGGTGAACTTCCTGAATTTGTTGATCAGAGATGAAGAAGATAATACATCAGACTTCACCAATGACAATTCTGATGATGGTTTAATGGGTCATGAGGATCTTTCTTGATTAGATTAAATAGTTGATTACATCTAAAATATGGAATCCTTTTATGAACTTATTTATTTTGGATAGATATTAGGCAGATGGATACAAATTGTTTTTTTTGGTCAACAAGTTATGAACTCGTTATCTTTTTGATAGATTATCTAAGCATAATTCTCTCTTCTTCTATGGTTTATGATTAAAGTTCAGTATAGTGAGCTTGGAGGTTCAAATAGTTGAGTAGTTGATTTACTTTGTGCCAGTCAATGAATTTCATAAATTGAATTCTTTAGATATTAATCTATCAGATATGTTGAACTATCATATATAAAAGTATATGCTGCCGAATTTTTTATCCCGAACTTTAGATGAAGACACGTATTATACCCGCATGAATTATTATACGAACTCTTATGTTTCTATTTTTTTATGTCCAATTTTTTATTCTGAACTATTAATAGAGACATGTATTATACTCGTACGTATAAGTACTTGTTCTTTTGTTATACCGAATTTTACTAACTATGTAGTAGGTTAATTTTTGTAATCTCGTTTAAAATGTTAGACCACAATGACTTTCTTTTTAAAAGTTGAAAGGTCCAAATAGAAAAAATCAAAATTGAAGAATGACATTGAAATTTTGGACAAAGTTAAAGGGACTAAGTAATTGTATACTTTAAAAAGTAATATATAAATAAAAATTTACGAGGGCATAAAAGTAATTTGGATGCGTTCAAAATTCGGTTTTACACTTTTAACAGTATAAATTGCGTGTGCTGGTAATTAATCATAATATATACCGAGGGAGTCGAGTGTGCAGCTCTAAACCACAAGAAATCAACGCGTTTCCACGGCGATGAAAAGGAAAAAAATGTAATTTTTTTCCCCTCTAAACTTTAAGGTAAACTTAACTTTCCATAGAATGTTAAACAAGTTCAATGGGAGACGATTTCATAGTTCAATCTAAAGACATAATTATCTATACATTCTGAAATTTAAAAAATTCAGAACTTCAGAATTCTTAACAGTAGAATTTTTATACTTAATTTTTAATATTAAAACAACGTAACATACATACATATAGACCCAATTAGTTTAATTGACACTCTTGAGAATTGTGTGTAAAGTCCCAATTAGTTTAATCGATGGTTTTGAGAATTGTGTGTGAAGCTCGGCTTGACCCAAAATATAGATAAAATTATATTTTTTTTTATATTTTATTATAGTTATGTATTTGAATTTTATATTATTTAACATTATTTTTTTATAAAATATTTATTAAAAATATTTGTAAATTAAATGGACAGACTTGAAAATTATAATTTTTATTTTGAATTGATTTAAAATTTAATTTCAGACCCAATGAAAATTATTTTTAGAGTTGGCCCTTTCAAGCCCGACTCGCCGAATATTCACACTTTTGACATGCTTGTTGACATGAAAATTACGGTGCCCAATATTACGGTGACGATGAGTCCAATATTACGGTGCCCTTTTGACTGTTTTTGCAATGAAATTGATGCGATTAACATTCTCCACCACCGAAGAGAAAAAAGGAAAACTCTCACTCCCTCCCCACTTTACTCTCGGAGAATATTTATTGATACATATATGTGTAGGTATTCGTTAGCAGATGCCACGTAGCATCACACCTATTCACTTAGCAGACCACGTGAGCTCCTTGAACATCTCAAAATTAAACATGAGTCAAACAATACTTGGACAAATTGGCTCGACGCCCTCGCTCCTGCGGCAGGCTCAGCGCCCCATGACTAAGCTTCGATTAAACAGCTCCAAGAGCTTCACTTAAACCAAGCCTTGCGCCTGTACGTTTTCGGCCAAAGTGAGCATCTGTATAAGACAGACTTCACGCATAGCACGCCTCGAGACCCTACGCCTCACCATCTAACAGGCTCAAGCCCCTAACCTCCTAACTTAGCTCACCTTCGCTCGGAATCCCTATCCATGGGCAGTGAAATGGATGCTAGAACCAATGGGACCATTGAGCTGGGCGATTTACAAGTGCGCGGGAGACCAATCCCATCAACCAGCTAAGAGCGAGAGAGATCTTCCCTCAAATCCACTCCACTACTAAAGTTTAAGCATTAAATGCTGATCCGACGCACATTTAATATAACAAATTCGTGTCATGCCATGGCTGGACAAGTGTTTGACGGCGTGACAAAGTGCATATTTAATCACTCGTCACGGCCCTGGCATGGCCTTTCCAGGTCATAATGATGGGGCTCAGACCTGTCTAGTCAGTGGACGCTATGTGTCCATGCAGTGTCAATCACTACCCACTCTAAGTACTCTTAGACAAAGGAATAACTTAATTATATTTATTACAGAAGCTACTATAGGCTCGAAAACCCCCCTCTCTCTCTCTCTCGTCTACTCTTGATTCTCGCCCTTTCCACAGCCAAAAGACCTGAATGAGCCATCTTCAGTGATTGTCAGAATTCCCAGACGAGCTCACGCCCTGTTCAACCCTAGCCTCTGGGTCCAACTATACAAACAATATGTATAATTGAAAGCTTTGTGAGGTCCATTGACTAAGAGCACCCCCGGAGACCTCCAATCCTATTTTAAAGGAAAATGCTATTATTGTCCCTGCCCTCTCTATTTACCCTCATCTCCTAGGATTAGAGCCTGCTTGGTATTCCTATTTCCCTCTCTAGGCTACTATTGTCCCTTGTAGTCCTCCCAAAAAAATAAAATAAATAAATAAATAAAAAGCGATTATGTGACGAAATGTAAACATAAGTATTGGTGGTCATGGCGACAATGTCTAACACCACCCAGTGGCAATGCCATTAGGGCCCTCTCCATTGACTAATCCCACTAACAACAAATATGCTCTCTGCCGCAATTGGTGGATCATCACTACGACTACGACTGCGAGGGAATAAACTAGTAGTAATCAGCCAGTTATTTCAATTTTGTGATTGGAAAAGGGAACCTCATATTTCACATTTTGATGTTTATTAAACAAAAAAACAAAAAAAAAGGTTAAATCCCACCTTCACCGCAAAAACCAAAAAAGAGGAGAAGAAAAGCAGCGCTCGTACCTTACACTTCGGATCAATGTCCCCAGAAGCAAAGGAGTTGCGCCCACCCATGTGTGTGCGTTTCAACGAGAACACGAACTAATTCATAATTCGCAGGAGCATTCTATGGTCTTAATAAGAGGAGGTAGAGTGAAAGATTCGCCAGGTGTGAAATCCCATTGTATTCGAGAAGTCAAGCTGAGGCGCGGTTTGTTCAAAAATAATGTATTGAGCAAAACACGTCGTCCCATATTGCTGTAATACAAATATATTTTTGTGAGAATATTATTTTACAATGTTCCTCGTCCAATTAGCTATACCGCTATATGGAACATTAGTTATGTTGTACAATATGGGACGAGGAACACTGAAGTTATAGAAAGTACGTTTAGAAAAATATCACAACAATGGCGTATAGAAGCCACTGATATATCGCTATAATTACATATTACGCAATAATGTATTAAATTATATCATATTTTTTTTTAACTGAGTTTGTTTTAGAGTTTAACTATTAAAAAAAAAAAAAAAAAAGAGCGTTAAGTTAAAGGTTTAGACGAAAATCAAGAATTTTAATTTTTTTTCACTTTTACGTATGCAAGCATATTACACATCAGTGTTAGCTAACTCGGTTGGCAAAAATGGTTTCATGAATAAACAACGCAACAATATTGTTATTCCCAACCACCAAAATAATCAATTTCAAAGACAATTCAATTTCAGCAAAAATAATCAGTGCAAATGACAGACACACGAACTGCAAATGGTCACAGCCACCCGAAGTCAGTGCCATCCCAGAGACTAAATAGGGGTGGCGAAACCACATATCAGGTAAAAAAAAATAAAAATAAAAACAAAAACAAAAACAAAAACCATAAAGTTGCAAGCGCTGAGACCATATAGACTTGTAACCACAATTAAAAATCTTACCAAAAACTTGCCCACAGTAAAACATTATTGCAGACAAGTAATTCAGAGGTCATAAACATAAGCAGCTCGCTCACTCAACACACATTACAAAAGGATATAAAACTACGTTAATTCTACCACGATTTGAGTACTCGCCAAGTTTTTCATGTAAACTACAGCTGCTACATGTAGAGACTATTTTACCTAACCAAGCAGTAGAACAGGCAGACCTCAAATTTGCACAAAACCACCAGTGGAATCAAAAACCGAACGAGGATCCCATTTTAGCAAGTGGTTTTACATTGTATGAAAAGAAAAAACTCAAAACAAACATAAAAAAAATTAAGACCACACAGAGAAAAGCTTTAAGGAAGCAATGCAATGATGTGTGATCTCAGGAGGAGAATCTCAATCAGCTTGTTGAGATCTTGGTCAAAGGCAATCAAGGAAGCTCTCTTCGGATAAAAGGCCAATGGGCATAGATCCTCCAAATGTGGAGAGCATTCATCGCAAGTGGGACGAGGAACGCCATTTACTTAGACATGGTCATCTAACCAGAAGACAAGATCACAACCCCGAAATGAAGTAATCTTAAGAGAGACGAAAAAAAAAAAAAACAATATAATCAACAAAATGAAAATTTACGTGACAGCAAGAGCAAATAAGTCCCCAAAGCCCATTTTTATACCCTACCCCCAATTCCAGTAGATTTCATTTTCAAGCTTTTTTTCATCCACTTGCTTGCCAAGAGGTAGGAGAAAAGGAGAATAATTTGGAATCTTATGACAGCAATCTTCTGTCCAATGACATTGTAATGATAACAAAATCCCTTCCTCCTTTCTCCTATGTTCTAGGCAAGCAGAAAGAACAAAGAAAAACACAGCAGGTAAAATTCCTGTGTCTTGAGAAAGCAAGAAACACCATTTAAGAGAAAAACAGAAATTATGCCCCACATACCCCCTCACTCCCAATGACTCAAAACCTTCCATGAGCCAGTTCCAACAAACCCAAATTCCTTTAAGGAGAACACCTAATCCCCAGCTTCTGTAGAACTGATTAAGTACCTGCTGACGTGTTTGAAGCAGCTCCTCAATCCTTACAAGTATCTAAAAGAAATGCCACTACAGTTTGAGGGAGGCGCGTCACTGCCGCAGAGATTCAATCACATACAGAAGCATATCTAGTGATGTAGCCAGCTGGGACCCCCAATCATTCAAAATTGAAGATCCCAGAGCAGGGCAGCGAGGAATGAAACCACAGGGGTGTAGGTGCACAAAACCAATGAAGCAGAACCAGAAGACACCTCGACACAAAAGCAAAAGCATAAAACATTTTAGCAGAGTTCTTTCAGTTCCGATATTTAATAAATTTATGTAGTTACCTTTAGATCCAGCCTACAAATAACTACAACTATAGTGCATGGGTAGAAGGAAAAGAAAGTTAACAAACTGAATAATGAAGAAAGAAAGAAACTTAACCAAATCCACGAGTCCAAGCTGAGGGCGTCACCCCACTTAAACAAAGTCCAAGCATAGTAAAAACACATAATCGTCTGAAAGCCCTCAAAAAGTGAAGCTACCCAATCTGCCATTTTAGCTCCTGCTTCGGCGGCGTTCCCTAAGACCATTTCTGCATACAAGTCAGCAAGCAACAAAGTTTAATGAAAAGATATTGAGCATGCCAGCAGATCTTCTTCAAAAAAATATGAAAGTAAAAAAAAAAAATCCTTTAGCCTCCCAGTAGACAACAAAAATAAGGTGTGAATGTGACCCAATCATTTATCAAGGAACAGCAATGCTGTATGCTAATGGCCAAATGTATCCTACCCGCATGTTTGTTGCACCCATCAAGCAACCCAACAAGGCGTGAGTGTTGATTGTCATGCCATATTAATACACGATTGCATGCCAGACAATCATAAACTTTATTTTTCATCTGTGGAGTTGTATCACAGTGAAGATACAAAACATTAGGGTCTAGGTATTAGTAAGATTAATTTTCTGTATGCAACACGTAGTTGAGGAAGAAAACCTGGACCAACACCACTCATCCAGCAACCAAGCAGTATGTGTCAGTGCTAGTGTCAAAACGTTGTGCACCAAAGAGCGAAGCTTATTGGAGAACTTGAAGTTGACGAAACCTTCACAACCAACACCTTCCCCTCCCCCCTCCCCACTCTTCTTTCTTCTCTCTCCCTTTCCCTTTTCCTCTTTTCCCCCCCTTTTTCTCTCATCTCTGAAGAAAAAGAGGAGAAAAGAGAAAACATTTCATACAGCAATAACTGTGAAACAGTAGACATGAAATAACTGAATTTCCACCACCATTAGGAAGAAAGGTTAATGCATACTGAACACATTAGCTAGATTTCATCTCAGCAGCCTGTCCCCTGAATGGCCGTTGGCAGATCATGCAAACTCCAATCCCAAAACATTTCCTATCCAATTTTAAGGAAAAACTCAAGTGAAAGGAACTTCACCCGTTGGCATATGGCAACTCCTCACGTCCACGATATGGTGGTGACTTGCTATAGCTGCGACCACGTGGTGACACGCTGCGACGTCTGGGAGATCGCCTACGAGGACTCAAACTCCTGCTTCAATGTAGCAAAGTATGTCAAAGCAGTATAAAAATAAGTAAATCAGTTCCAATCAAAATTCAAAAGTTAATCCCCACATCTGTCAGGTCACCAACACAGATGTCTCACTCCTCGGTCAGATACCAATGAAATCAGTTAACCAATAGTAAAAAGGTAGCAACAAAATTACAATTGCCCATCAACTAACCAAAGTAATAATAAAACAATGAAGAGAATTAATAAAATTGAAAATACATGGTTTAATGACCTCACCTGTGACCATAACTTGGGCTCCTGCGATATCTTGGGGGGCTGCGACTACGTCGTCTTGCAGAAGCCCCACGACAGCGGCATTCACGGGCAAAATGACCGGCCTCACCACACTCATAGCACTTCAAGTCAGAACCACCAGAGCGACCGCGACCCCCACCACGGCCACCGCCACCTCCACCTCTAGAGTTGTGAGACAGCTCGACTCTCCAGCCATTCTTACCTGTTCCAAGAATGATGAGGCAACCACTTGCAGAGAAATTTACCCCAATTAGGCTTTCAAACAATATACATATAACATATTACATTAAAAAGCACAGACATTTCTAAGGTGTCAAGTCCATATCTAACACAAAGATAAAGGTTGAAGTTTTGTGGGTGCCAAAAAATTGCGATAAATGTCAAATATTCAGATATTCTACCTCTTCATGTTCTTCAAAGCACTCAAATTACCACTTTCCCGAAACAAGAATGGAGAGCCCCGAAAAAAGAATGGAGAGCTAAAGAGAGGAAAGATGAATCTAAAGAAGGTGAATGGAGGGAGGTGCATAAGAACAAAGGTATAGGAACTATTCAAGTGCCTCATAGTGAGAAAAGGCAGGAAAAGCGGACATCATCTTCTATCTAAGAAGCAAGGACACAGACACAGACACGACACGAACACGCCAACATAGAGATTTTCAAAAAAAGGACACGACATGGAAAGGGCATAGCAAAATTATATATTTTATGTATTTTTTTAATATGTTATATATAGAAATATTAAACTCAAAGATAAAAAAGAGTGTATGATACCACTAATTAAAATTAAAACTACTGTATTTGATAATTTAGACATCAAATTAGGAATAAAATATCCAAAGCATGTTTGATTCCAAAAAAATAATAAAATAATAAAATAATAAGACAAGTGTCCAATGAGTGTTGTGTCCGACATGGACACGACGCCTTGCTTCTTAGTCTTCTATTATCATTTAATGTGTTCGAAATTCTTAAATCATGTGTTGAAAAGAAAGCGGAACCTTCCAAAGTGGTATTTTGTAATGGGAGAAAGGAGATTAAGGAATCAGAGATTCAAGGCTAAACATTGTAAGCATGAGTGGTGATTTGGTAGATGTTGGACCCATAGCATGTCCATCAAATGAGGAGATGGCAGATATGCAAGCCTTCACTAGTGAGGGCATTAATACTCCATCTGGGAGATAAACAAGAAGAAGTTAGTGGAGAAAATCAAAAGTCTCAAAGGAGCTAGAGAAAAGACAATTAACTTGGCTAGCATGCCAAGGAGGAGCTCACATTTGACGAAACCGCCAAATGTATTTACCTAGTTGCTGGTGATGAGAGCTTCTTAAATGGTTAGGCTAGGTTTTGTTTTCTCTTGGTCGCTTTTTGGGTGATTTTTGTTGAATGCTGCTTTTAGGCTTGAGTTGCTATGAGCCTACGTCTAGTATGTTTCTTCCCTACCTAGCCCCTTAGGATGTAAGTGTATCTTTTTTACGCTAAGTTCGATTTCATGTCTTGGTGTGTCATCTCTTTGAGAATTTGTGTCCCTGCCGGGATATGTAGTATGTTCTGAGCTTCTTTGTATTAGCCTATTTTTGTGGTAATAAAACTCTTCCACAAAAAAAAAAAAGAGTACCATATAAGGTAATGTATTAATATGTGTGACTAACAAATTTATCTATGAGGTTTCCAGCCTTAAATTGATGGTGATGATTTTCCATTCTCCACAACCACAATGGTATTTGCATTGACTCCATAGGTTTATCTTCTCCTCAAATCCCGTTGGAGAAAACCCATGATGCAATCAACATTCAGCTTGATTGGCAACACTCCATGTTCCAAGACTTCCCATAGTCACCCACCCTCCACTTATAAACTGCTGAAGGGCTAATATGCACGCATACGGCCACAGAACACAGATACGACACAATACTTCCAAAATCTTAAGACACCATGGATGACACGACAACAAATAGATATATTTTCATACACATGCATTCAGCTTGAAGTACCGTGTCGAATATTTGACACTCAGACTAGCATATAGCATATGTGTCCAATATGGCTAGTTAGATATGCATCCAACATGTATAAATAACTGTGTTTACTATAGAAAGACTTCTGTAGTAAGCCACATGCTCTAAAATGTCATACGATAGGGGGGAAGACTTGTGTAAATCACACTATTAAAATTTAAGGTAATTTTACAGCACTTTTCTTTGAGCAACTAGAAATCCAATGTATAGTATATTTTTTTCAAATTGATCTTGTAAAACACATTTCTAGGAGCATTATGGCCAATACTTTTGCATATTGTTTTGGCAAATCCTTTTCTCCTGACAAATTTTGCATATATGCCAAAAAAGTTTAACGCCAAATTTTTTCCATTCTATTTTTTTTTCACCCTTAGGTAAACCTTTAAAGAAATAAATAGGAAAAAAAAATTGGAATCGCAAAATTCACCATATTAGAATAAAGTGTGCCAAGTTTTGGTAATTAAAATGCATTTATGTTTTGTTTCTTCAAAATAATAAGAGCTTCTTTCATTCTATATATTGAAAACCAAGTGTGAACAAAAATTCTAATACTATCTTAAAAAACTCTATTGACAAACGAATTGAAAATTTTGGACTTTAGAGTCTCTACTATTGAAGAGCCTAAAAGGAGAAATTAATAAGTACAAATCTCACATTATTTCGATTTTTATAATTTGCTCCCAAATTATTTTCTTTAAACTTGCAATGTGTTTTATGTACGTCTAAGCAATAGATGTGTGTCCCTCAAGCATTTGAAGCGTGTTTGATTATAAAAACATTAAGAAAATAATATGACACATGTTCGCTAACTCTACCAAGTCGAGATGTGTCTTAAGGAGTATTGGTGTCTGAATACAGTACATTCTTAGAAGTCTATGTGCTTATTAGCCAAAGGGAACTCATCAAGAATCATTCACAACCAATAATGGAGACCTAATGTGAGGAGCAGCTCAAATCTTCAGCTTATGTTGTTTAGGCCTCCTATCATCTAATCACGAACATTCTACCTAGTTATAAATAAATGTGAAACTATAAGCAGAATTGCCAATTCTCACTCAGTAACTTACCATTACAATATAACCTCCTTTTCCTCGAGAGAATTTAGGAAAAGGAGCATCCGAATAAAACGTTTAAGCACCTTTCATGTTGAAAATGGATTCTTTTTATAAGTATTGAAAATGGAAATTTTTGGAAAAAGTAAGCTCAGGAAAGAAAAAGATATTTAAAAAGTAATGACTAGAAAAATTGGCAGAACTCTCAAAAGATTGTCTTGAACATGGCCCGACATTGGAAGACTTCCGAAACAAAGGTTGACAGGAAGTGAAAAATGTCATAAAGAACACTATATTGTACACAAAAAAATTAAACTTTGTAGACCTTTCTGTTTTAACAAGTGAAATTGAAACCTTCCATGCATACCATCTAGTTCACGAATTGCATCTTGTGCATCCCTACGGTCATCAAAGTCAATAAAAGCATAACCTGGAGGCCTTCTTGCAACCCAAACACTGCACGTAGAATGTTCAGATAACCAAAGTTATAACCAATTAATAAAAGTTTCTCATCATAAATGTTACCAAGATACTCATAAAAACAATTTTAGTTGTCTTGAAAAAGTATTGACCTCAGTACATATTGGCTTGATCATCCTTATAATTAGACAAGCCAATTTGTTTTATGGGAAAGTAGACCATATTCATTGCATGTCATAAGTTTCGTGTAACTCTTTTAGCTCAATGTCATAGTAACTTGTCAGCCAGAAAACCAATGTGATTCAAAGAAACAAGTTAGCGACAAGCTAATAAATCCAACCTAAGAAACACAAACAAAGACATGACACAACACAACAAAGACACACCGACATGACGATTTTCAAAAAAATGCAAGGAATGACATAGCATAAATTTATTTTATCTATATTTATATGACATATATGAATATTTTACACACATAATGAGAAATTGCAAGACAACACTAATTAAAATAAAAAAAATCATGTATTCCATAGTTTAAACATCAAATTAAATATAAAATCTCATTGCTTTTATTTTACATTTAGATTTTAAGTCATTTTCTTCAAACTTACAACATGTTTAATGTGTGTTTAGGCGATGGACACACATGTCTTTCAAGTGTTTGAAGCATGTCTAGTTCCGAAAATAAATTTAGGACAAGTTTGGACGGGTGTCCGACACATGTAAAGAGAGTATCTAACGAGTGTTGTGTCCAGTATGTGTATGATATAGCAACTTCTACAGGTGGTTGGAAGACAAATTACTTTTGGAAAGCTTTTGGAAGTGTCCCAAAAGCATATACACAACACATTCACATCCATCTCAATTCCTCAACTGTGATTACACACACCTCCCCTTTGGTGATTTTGTAGTCATAAAACTAGTGTAAAGTGCAATAAAGCTAAAAATGTTTTATATCCATTCATAATTTTCATGTCAACTACTGACAATCAAATTATTTTGCTACAATTCACACAATGTTAAAATTAAGAAAAGGTTAAAAGAACAAAAAAAAAAAAACAAAGTTCCCCCCAAAGACCAACATAGTAAAGTTAATTCAGCCCCCAGATCAACATAGGAAAGCTAATGCACCCCCAATGCCAGAACTAAAAGGAAAAAAAATAACAGGGAACCTATTAATGGCTGTTTGATAAAATTAAAAATTTGACACTGTATGTTATAAATAAGAACATAAGACTTAAGTTGAAAAACTAATATTTAACAACAAATGTGTCAATACAGTATAATTGTAATGCAATCTTCAACCAAGCTTGCAAACAGGTTGAAAAATCTTTCTAACTAAAAATCAAACCTATTTATACAAAAAACATTTTTTAAGTGGTACTAAGTATGTTATCAAATGCACTTACTTGCAAAGTGAAAATTTTTTGTTTTCAGAACCTAATACGAGTTGCAAAACAGTTCTGAAGTATAACGAAATCAAATACTATACATAAAATCCTTATCAAAATTACACATTTCAAAAAGAAAATGTGATTTTATCACCATTTCAAATCTTAGGGGCATTGTTTGGTTCAATGGTAAAATCTCAAACTAACAAGAGAGAACGTGGGTTCAAGTTTGAGTACAACCACTTTGCACAGTAGAGCAAAAATTAGGTTTGTAACCACACTTACCGCTACTAGCACCCTCACAATGTCCTTTTTATCATTCTTTTGATTTATTTAAATTCTACAACAATACAACTAGTCATTGACATTTATCTTCCGAGTCTGATGACTTCACCCACTAGTTAGCAAAGCTACAAGGAAAATCCATTCAAGACGGGCAAAAAAAAAAAGTAACATACTGAGGCAATACCATATAGTTATATACTGATAATCTCCAAATCATGTTAACTACGAAGGCCTTTAGAGTGATATGGTAAAGGTAATACAGTAACTCAAAATTGTTTTACCTTCGTATAACTCCAAACACACGGAACTCGTCTTCAAGTTCTCGCTCACTGACTCGAGGATCCAAATTTCCAACATAAACCCGAGACATTTTCTCGTGTACCTATCAACACACTCAAGACAGGTTACACAAAGATGATAGACGGGTGGTACATAACAACACATGATGTAGGTTAATATTTTTACAGTATATACAGTATTCTAAGCAAAAGAAAGCACCAGAAATAAGAGCGCAATAGTGCCATATGTTATATACAATCAACAAAATCGATAACAGAAGAGACTAATCGTCTAATAGATTGGCAATGTTCAGCCATGTCCAAAGAAATTAAGTCCCTTTAAGCTCTATTTCGATGCCAAGAAAATATCGGAAACCGAAAGAAAATGCATAATAAATAAGTGATTCCGCTAAATTTGTCAAGTTTTAAAACAAGCATTCTAAATTGCACAAATTTTGTAACGTTTAAAATCCAAGAGACAAAATACTGAAGATCTCACCACGAAGAAGAGAGAAGCAGAGCGAGGAACTGAGCGAGAGAGGAACCTGAAATCCCAGAGAGAAATCGAGAAACCCTAATTCCTCTTTTCGCCGTTCCCCGTTATACTCGAAGCGTTGCCTGGAAAAGTAGAATGGGGTCATTAGTGTGTTAAGGTTTCGGTATTTATATCGGTTGGAAAATTACCACCTAAGAGTTGTAAAATTTTAAAATGTTGTATTTGCCCACATTCTTTAGTTTTAACGCGAATTTGGTCCAACTCTCTCAATTCAAGAAAACCTTAAAAGGCAGTTATTTGAGGAAGATAGACCAATCTTGTGTCGTGTTCTACCCCAACAGCAAATCCAATTTCATTTGAATCATACGCCATCAAGCTTTGTCTTATCCCAGATCATATTTATTTTTACCTTGAGTATCTTATATGATTGCCTTCAATTTGAATAATGTCAGTATTACTTATACTAGTTAAATATATTAATCTCATTCTATGGTTCCACCCTACCAGTGGCTGAATTTCATTTGAATCACATTGTTAAACATGGTCAATTTGTTTATGCTCAATGTATTATTTCTATTGTTTCATATATACATTTACTTCTAATTTTATTGTTTTTTGTTTTATAACACCCATTTCAACATTCATAATTTGCTATCAATTGGGTTTACAACAAACTATTAGTGCAAAGAACTGAATATGTTTTATTGTTTAAGCATATTGTTGGGTTAACAAGCAACTAATCTGGTAGTCGTAAACCATCAATCTATTTATTTCATTAAAACCAAATGACACCATCTATCTCAGCCTAAATTGTTGAAAGATATTGAAGGTACTCAAAGAAGATGCAAAACTGTTGAAGAAAATATTACAAAACATGGAAGCTTTACTTGAAAATTTGAAGATGTCTTGTAGGAATGGAAACAGCTATGTTTCTTGAAGAAGGTCCAAAAAGGGTTGACGCCTCCATTCCAGGGGTCAACACATTTGGACAGAACTTTAATGAAGTTTAATAAAAGCCGAAATAATCGATACCTGCATTCCAGAGGTTGACACGTTTAGGCAGAATGTTGATAAGGCTGGCACCAGAACAAAAAGGTCGACTCATATATTTCAGGGGTCGACACCTAGAGCCCATCGGCTATATTTTTTAAAGTTCTATCAAGCCAAAAACGCATTAAATGCTCTCTTAACTACCATTAATGACTAGAATCAATGTAATAGTATAAATACAAGATTCCCACAGCATTTATACACAAAAATACAAGAATATAAGTGTTGAATCTAAAGATTAAAATTGAATTTTTGAGCCCTAACTATTATATTCCTTTTATTGAGTAATTGGGCTTAATTGCTAAGCTTACACTTGTTTATCTACTCTTTGTGAGAGATACCCGTTGTATAAATCTCATTTATTTTACTTGGGTGAGTTTATAGACCGGTGAATTTGAGTGCTCTTGAGAAAAATGTTTGTAAGTTTGAGTGAATCTTAAACAAAATTATTTGGGGCTTGAGAGTTTAGGAAGAACTCTTGTAAAAGTGAGCTGGGCATTTGAGCAACTAGGATTTCCTATGTAAAGGGCTTTTTGTGTAGTGGAGGAGACTTTCAAGGAGGCCTTGGGGGTGAGGATGTAAGTCACACGTTGTGATTGAACCTTGTAAATCGTTGTGTTCATCGTGCTATGTTTTCCTTCCTTGCATCACATCACTTGTTTGCATTGCTTATACTTTAATTAATTACTATTCCATTGCTTTTATAGTTCTTAATTGCATTATTTAATATTATTTTTGAGAAAAATATTCACCCCCCTCTTGGGTTGCATAGTCGAGCTAACACAAACATCACAGCAGGTGGGTCCATGGGGATCCTAACGTTTCTAGTCAGGTCTCTCCAACGAGCATATACATCTTTCAAGTGTTAAAGCCCATGAATGAGTGTCACTGTCTTGCTAATCAATGCTTTGGCACCATGTTAACATACTTGCTTTCGTCTAAGTACCACTGTAGACAACGTCGCCAGATCCTTGTTGTTGGGTATACTAAAAGACATGCTTTGTGTAATGACTTTAGTATTTATTAATAAATTAGTTATTCCATTTTAATGAGAATCTGTGTGAGAAATGTTTGCATTATGTTATTTATTTATTGATTATGCATGTGTGTCTCTTATTCTATATAGTAGATGATTTGGTGTGTAGAGTATGACTTACACACGGAAGATCAGATCATTAGTTCTTATGGGATATAAGTTTATCATTCATAGTCTTAGATGGAAATGGACATACCATCAGTAGAACTATAGTACAAGATTTTAATAGGTCTGTCTTGACTATGGGGAACGGTATAGTTCCAACTCCTTGGACTAGTACACTTTGTGTGTATTGAACAGGACAGTGTTGATGTAATTATTTTTATACTGACTATATAAAACAATTAATACCTCATGATTATTATGAGTGCTTATACTCTTATTCTTAATGTAATAAATAGACACGTGTATGTAGTTTTTATTATTTTGATTCGCAGAAGAGTGAGATTCTTTGTGGGTCAATAAATTCAGTGAGTTGGACAATAACATTACGTGTATGATGAATATTTATGATTGATGGAATTTACGTCCCTGTATAGGGATTGATGATATCCCCTTGAGGAAGCTTATAAGTTTTGATTATGTCAAACCCTGTAGGTGGATTATGAATTCGACATATCAAATACGTTAAGTGGAAGGTCTCAAGGAATTAGTTAAGTCTATTAAATTTAATTGTCAGTAATTTAATTTAATAGACGGGTATCTGTAATTTTAACGTGGGGAGATAAATAAGCATTTAATAATATGGAGCTCGAAAAATAATTTCTAGTATAACAGGGAGTGCAATTATAATTCGTTAGTGGTATAAATTATAATTTACGTAAATAAGGATTAATCCTGGTTGAATTAGGAGTCCTTATTTGCGTAGCAAGCCCTAGTTATGTTAATCCTATGGTCCCTGTTGTAGCCTCTATATATACGCGCTCTAAGAGCTCCTAGGATTACACTCTGCACATAATTGAGAGATACACGTTTTTGTAAGAAAGAGAAACCCTAGCAACGACGAGCCCACTCTTTGTAGAGTAAGGCGTGTACGAGGAATACATCAGAAGTTCGAAGGTTGAATTCGAGCGGTTGTTTCGTGCTAAGTGCTGATTCTTGTTATTCGGGATCAAACCAGAGAGATCTTGAAGGTATGATTCTAATCACATAGATTAGGCTATGCTAATCAAATCAGAATTTTTGGTAGTATATGTATACACTATAGCCAGGTCGTGGGAAATTCCGCAGTCCTTAACACTTGTATCTTCAACTAAGCATGCAACTCAACAAAATCTATGATGGATAATCTCTTAGTCATTTTTATGGGCACCATCTCATGCCCCTCGGGAGAGCTCCAACATCACTCGTCTTGGGACGTTTGATCCTTTTATACTCGAAAGCCCACAAGGACAGGAACTGCCGAAAGCTAGTATGACTCACTCACAACTTGCTACTCGTTAGTCTTATAGACCGCAAAAAATTAACAACAATGAAGCTTCCCCAGTCTGTCTCTCCAAGCTCTGCTTCACTCTTACAACCAAACACATTGTGTCCAAATCATAGAGCAACTGATTGTTGCTCAGAAAGCAACTGCAGATTACATATAGTAAAAGCCGCCTATACTTGATAGCAAACTCCTCAACTAAGCATTCTGTGGTGAAAATATCATGTGCTCCCTTTAGACCACTAGCATAAATTTGACGGTGCTTTAAAAAGTCTCACCCTACCCACATACTCTACAGGTATCCTCCTGAGACATATCTCTAATCTATAGATGCCTCCAATGGAATCACAAACTAGGAATCATCACTCAGTCAACCGGCTTCAAGCTAGCTCATTGCAACCAAGATGGAGCACCTCTATGATTGAAAAGTATCAACCTCCCAGCGCTCATGTATAATGGTGGTCCATCCTCTACCCTAGGTTATTAATGAAATACTTAAAGCCAAGCCGTGTCAAAAAGGTGTGTGGTATTCTCTTCGTGTTACTTTGCAAGCATCGTGGCGTCTCTCTAATAGGCAACGTGCCTTTCCTCATATAAATAGACGGGTAGGATCCTAAATCTTTCAACAATTGAGTGTCATCCACGACCCTCTACTCGACTCTATCTAGATCTCTACATGGGATGATGTGCCAGCCCCAGTCGACAGATCAAATCTTTGTGTAGCCTCAAATCTTACAACATCTTGCTTCTCATCATCACTGTCGCTGCTAGACTGAGCCTCGGCGAGATCTCTCTCCTAAATCTCTATGCTACTACCTTATCAAGCAAGGCCAACCCTACCTCAAAGACCCTCAAGCCTCACATAGATACTTATGATTCATTTGATGGACACTTAGAAAAAAAAATGTTGCTAGAGTAGGGTATAATGCCAATTTTTGGGTGGGGTTGGTTGTTATGAGTGAGCACAGATACTTCCTAACATGTAATAGGATCCCCGAATCTAAACTTGATTGCACAGAAGAATAGCACCAAGGACCTTCAAAGCCAGCACAAATTCTTTTTAAACAATTGGAGCATTTCCAAACCTACATGTCATTTTTTTTTTTTTTTGCATTAAAGCATGATTTTAGCCAAAATTCATGTTTGAAAAAACATATATTTTGGTAACATGACACACTTTAAATGTTAAGTGGCGACTCCAAAACTTTTGCCAAAATTAATGGCCCTTTTCAAATTTATCAAATAGTATGGACAGGGATGAGGATCTTTTATGCATACCTAAAGTCGCAGAATCTATGAGTCATAGGTAAAGCTTGATTCTGCGCCTGTCTCATTCATAAGACAGTTTAGATGGTCCAAAATCTGGTTGTGACAGTCTACAAACAGAAGAGTGATCCAAATGGTATAAGTGAGACTTTTGAAGCAAGGTTGGTGGCGAAGGTCTATACTAAAAAAAAAAGTATCAATTACGTGAAAACATTCTCACTGGTAGCTATGCTTAAGTCTTTCCAAGTCCTACTCTCCATTGCTGCACATCCTGATCATGAGATATGGAAAATGTATGTTTATAGTGCATTTCTCAATGGGAATCTTGATGAGAGCGTCTATATGATGCAACCAAATGGGCTTATAGCTACGTGCCAAGAGCACAAAGTATGCAAGTTGCAAAAGTCCATCTATTGGCTTAAGCAAATTTCTCATAGTTGGAACATTCGGTTGGATCATATTATCAAATTATTTGGTTTTGATCAAAATTTGAGTAAGCATGTTTCTATAAGAAAGCCAATGGAAACATGGTGGTATTTTGGGTGTTTTATGATGATGGCATCTTACTCATTAGGAATGAGATAAGAGCATTCTCAATGGTAAAGGTAAGGTTGTCTCACAATTTTAATATGAAGGAATTGGGAGAAGCCACTTACATCCTTGGGATAAAGCTTTTACGAGAATGCACGAATAGGATATTAGGCTTATCCCAAGTTGCTTTACATAGAATAAGACTATGTTAAAGTTAACCATTTTTAGTTCCAAGAAAGTTTTCTTACCTTTCAGGAATGAAATTGCTCTTTCTAAGGATTAGTGTCCTAAGACATTATCAAAAGAAGAGCATATAAAGGTGGTGCCCTATGCTTCAACAGTGGAAAGCCTCATGTATGCTATGTTTTGTACTAGACCAGATATCTTTTATGCAATGGGCATGGTCAACAGATATTAACCTAGTCCAAGGATCAAGCATTGAATTGCTATGAAGCATATTCGTAAGTACTTAAAAAGGAGCATGGAACATGCACTTATATAAAGATCAGTTGCTTAGAGGTTACACAAATTCTGACTTTTAGTCAGATAGGGAATCCCAAAAAGTTGACATCAGGTTATGTATTTACTTTGGGTGGCAACCTCATTAGTTAGATTAGTGTGAAGCAATATTGCTGTTGATTCTACCATGGAAGTCAAGTATATAGCAGCTTGTGAAGCAGCTAAGGAGGTTGTTTGGTTCAGAAAGTTTCTCTTAGAGCTTGGTGTGGTACTGCTGGTAAGGAGCTTCTCATCCTTTATTGTGATAATATAGCAGTAATTAATTAGTCCAAGGACACGTTCACCCTTTATCGTGATAAAAAAAATAGCACTCGACATGTGTACTTGGGTTAGATGATCCATAATACTTTCACCGATCTCGACGAAAGCAGAACCCTTATTGGTTTCGCCCCTTGGCCATGCATTCACTACTCTACCATATGGAATAGGGGTCTCATAAAAAAGATGATGAACAAACTTGGTTTCAACCCACAAAAAGGTTTGGGTATAAACCACCGAGGCATTCTAGAAGTTTCTTTCGTTATTGGTTTGAGTTTTAGATAGGGGTTAGGATATAACCCTCATCACCATATGTCTATCCTGTTTCAACCTGCTCTGCTTATCCACATGGATAGAGGTGGATGGTCATAATGACAAGGTTGCTATTGTTCCTCTGCCTGATGAGGTTTAAGAGGCTCACCTAAAGGTTGTTGCTAGGCTTGTTAGTGATTTGGTGAAGGGGACTATTCGTGCATAGCATATTGGGGTGGATAATAATTCATGGCATAAATACATCACTTCTCCTAACTCTGAATGTAGCAATGGTTGGGGAGCTTGGCCTTAGTTTAGAAGCCTTGTTGTGCTTGGGGGGCTATTTTTGTGTTTTTATTGTCGGCAGGTGGTGCATGGCCTTTTGTGTGGAAGCCATCTATGAAAAAAAGAGAGTAATCTTTTAATGAATGTTTACATTTTTTACATTTATATATGATTTATTTATATTTTGTGTTTTGTATTCTTTTCAACACGTCAACAATCTCAATTCATGCTCTCAACTTTTTAAATGAGGCTTTCCATAATAGAGAGCCATTTAGAGATCAGGCCATTTTAAAACTTTGGCTAATAGGCCAAGGTTAGGGAACCTTTTAGAGTTGCTCTAACAAACCTTTCACTATTGCCATGTTCGAAGCATAATTATTAATATCGTTCTATACCGACCAGTACATACTGGTCTAGTAAGAAGATGGTATAGATAGGCTCTAGTTCTATCCTCTAACTATTCTAGCCTTTTTTCGTCACTTTTCGGCGTATTACCGTGCTCCGGCTGAATTTTATCTATTTTGAAGTGTACCATAGGTACTTTCATAAGGTATTTTTGTAGCTTATAAGAGTTTGATGTCCTTTTATGTAAAGTTAAAAGCATCTATCATTACTATTTATCAGGAATTATCTTTCAATTACACCCTCTCTCTCCACGTATGTAGTTTTTTTTGTCTCTTTTCTTATCCAAGACTCCTCTCTCTCTCTCTCTCTCTATAGTACAATATGACTTGATGTAACCCTCCTTTTTTTTGGTATACAAGAGGCCAAAGCCAAGAAAAGCTAGCAGATCAATTGCCTATTCTACCCCCAAGTGGAGGTATCCAATGCCATTAGGGGCTTGAGCGACAGAGGGGGCTCTTCCAGCTTTTGTAAATCCAAGGGTCTCTGCAAAGCTTCAATAGCTAGATGATTAGCGCACCCATTAGCCTTTCTCCACACATGCTATATTTAACAACTCCAATTCCTGCTCATAGCATCTCATATCATCATCGCAATATTGTGATTAGGGTGATTTGCCTCTAGAAACTGAACAAGGTTTAGAGCCTCCATGCTATCTAATTCAAAAATTACCTTGTGACATCCACACTCCCAAGCCAGACATATTCCTTGCTGCTAAAGGGGTCATCCAACCCACCCTTTGCATAAATCCAATAATCTAGTGGCCCATACTATTCATGATTAATCCCCCAATTGCCGCTGCACTTGGGTTACTTAAAGCTGCCCCATCAGTGTCTATTTTCAAACTCTACCCATCTGGGGGAATTCATTTGACCATTGTTGTTAAGTACTGCTGTGATCTCACCCATTCCTGTGTCGTTTCTACTTCCTCCACTAGTCTTTGTACTGTCAATATTGGGTCTGAGAGGGGGGGGGGGGTTGGCTACGAAACTATCTTCATTAACTTGTTTATTCCTCCAAAACCAGGCCATATAAATAGCCCCCATAAAGAAAGTCTTCCAGTTCACTTTCATGTCTATACCCCACTTACTCCTCCCAAGGTTTCGATCAATCCACTTTTGAAGGGTACTACAATCTCTAATGGAATAAAGAGTTGATTCAGAGTGATGGCCATATATTTGACAACTTCCATCATTGATCAGATGCCTGAGCGATGGCTATATATTTCACAACTTCCATCATTGATTAGATTCCTGTGAATTTTCTACAAATTGGTGAGTAATCGATCATGCCGAGCTAGCCAAATAAGGGGCTTTCAATGATACAATCCATTGGCTTTCCGTATAGCTGACCATTTCCATTCCTCACCAGCCACCACATTAGTTTTAATGTACTGGAGATACACTGACTTAGCTGATAGGGCACCATTTACTGTGTGCTTCAATATCTAAATAACAACATTTTTCGGTTGGCTATCCGTGATTATACTATTCATCTTGGCTCGAATGCTGCTGGGAGAAGGTAAGCAAGTCTATTCCAGTCCCACCGTTGTCTAAGGCACTAACACTCCCGTACAACCTTCTTTCTATCTTCTGTAAGGATACTTTACAAGGCAACATTTATCAGAGGCACATTTAGAACTCAATTATCTGTCTAAAACTTGACAATCTCACCATTTCTGACTCGTCATTGAAGCCCCTTAGCTAAGAAAGGTCAAGCCCTATTGATGCTTCTCTAGACAAAAGAAGCATTTGACTGGATAGGGGCCCATAATGATTTCCCTCGAGAGATATACTTGGTTCTCAACACCTTGGCTCATAAAGCATTTTCTTCCTTAAACAACCTCCATCCTAGCTTGGTTAGAAAAGATAGTTTGATGTCAAATAAATCTCTTTGTGCATCTATCTATTGCCTTGCAAGTAGTAGCTAGCAACTTTGTAATTTGTATATCGTATTTTGGGATTGCGAATATGACCAATTGTACCAGGGTATTTTACCCGGCTAAAGAGAGCTGACTTGCTTTCCAACCAGTAAGTTGTTTTTGAATTTTCTCCAGCACAAACCTATAGGTTTCTTTGGTCACCCTTGAGTGCAAAATAGGAACCCTTAGGTACTTACCCAAATCAGCTGTTAGAGCTATGTTTGAGATTACACTCAGAGCTTGAGCTTGGGTGCTAACAATGTTTAGAGACATAAATAACTTCAACTTTTGCAAACTAACTCGTTGACTTGATAACTTACAAAAATTTTATATCACCAGCTTTATCACATGAGCTTGGCATTCATTGGCCTCCCCTAATAACATGAGGTCATCTGCGAAGAACAGGTGGCCAATATGAGGGCCTCCTCTAGTTGGTGTTACGACTTTCCATTGTTTGATTTCCACACTAATTTCAATAAGTTTCCTTAACACTTCCATACATAGAACAAAGAGATAGGAAGAGAGAGGATCACCCTGTCTTAGCCCCCTTCCTGGGTTAAAATACTCGGTTGTTTCACCATTCCATATTAGAGCAAGTTGAGTTAACATTACACAGCTCATAACCAACTTAATCCAGTTGTAATAAAGCCCAATGTTTTGCATAATAGACTGAAGGAATTGCCAATCCACTCTGTCATAAGCATTCTCCACATCAATCTTTGCTACCAAACCTCATTTCTTTCCTTTATTCTTCTCAATGGATGTATAAGCTCCTAGGCTATCACTATATTATCTGAGGTCTGCCTCCTAGGGATAAAGCTTGCCTGATTTGGTCCAACAAGTTTATTTAAAAAGGGGCACAAAAGCTTGGCTGAAACCTTCGAGATAATATGCATAATAACATTGCAGAGGCTAATACGACGGAATTAAGCAAGAGCCTCAGGGTGATCCACCTTAGGAAGCGAGGCTATTAAAGTTTGATTAATACTTTCTAGATTCTCCCCAGAAGTCATTGCTAATTGAACCAAATTATGGACTAAGTTTTGTATGATATGCCAAAATTTCTGGAAAAAGATTGGCTGGATTCCATCTAGACCTGGAGCTTTAAAAGCTTCCATAGAAAAGATCGTTGCACGCACCTCCTCCAAGGAAATAGGTCTCAATAGATGCTTTTGATCATCCCCTGATAGAGAAGCTGTTGCCAATAGGCTGAATTGCCTCTCTTCTTAAGTAATCTCAGCTGTGTAGAGATCTTTAAGGTAACCAACCACTATATCTTTAAACTGGTCTGAAGTAGAACACCATGACCCATCCCCCAGTTTTAACGCCATCACCTTATTTCTTTGTCTTCTAATTAACGTGCTGGTATGAAAATATCTCGTGTTCCTATCTCCTAAAGAAAGCTTCTAGATCCTAGATTTCTGAAACCAAATAAGCTCCTCCTAAATTAGGACTCGATTATACTCCTGAATTAATTTTTGTTCTAGATTTTCCAAATGCCTATTCCCACCAGTTCCAACACTCTTTAGATCCCCGCCAGTTGAGCTAATAATTGTATCTTCTTTTGAAATATGTTCCCAAAGACATGGTAATTCCACTCCTTAACTTTTAGCAGTAAACTTCGCCGTGTTCTGTAAGAATGTCCCACTATTTGCTCCCCATTCCCTTCTTACAATCTCTTCAAATTAGGGGTGCGTCAGCCATGCTGCTTCCATTCTAAAAAGTCTACTTCGTCTCTCAGGAACATTACTATCTGTCATTGTAAGAATTGGACAGTGGTTTGAATGTGCCCAGGGGAAGTGGCGAACCCACGCTTCTGGGAATAGAGATCGCTAATCAGAATTACATAATGCTCTATCCAGCCTTTCTCGAATAATATGGTGACCTCTTTTGGAGTTAATTGAAGTATACAAGGCCTCAAAAACCCTATGTCAATTAAACCATAGTGATCCATACACTGATTAAACTTCTCACATTGTCGTTGATGATCTGGTGCCCCCCTATTTCTCATTGCTACTCGCCACCTTATTCAAATCCCTAGTAATAAGCTAAAGAATGTTTAGTGCCTTTGCCACTCCTTCCAAATACTCCCATAGGTCTTCCCTCGAAACTAGATTTGGACTGGCGTACATCACTATAAATAACCAATCCACCTCACTTTGCCTTTTGATAATTACATTGATAGCCTAACCGGAGGGTGGTGGTAGAACCTCTACTTCCACCAAATCTTTTCTCCAGAACATCTAGAAACCACTAGCAAAGCCCACAGCCTTGATTTTCATCATACTATTGTACATAGTTCTTGTTCTAGTGCTTCTTGAGATAAAGGTTTCTAGCCTAAATGCAAATAGAATCAACGAGGGATTTGCTTACCCAGCAACTATTATCCATCCTTGGCTGAACATTTTGGGTCCGTCTGGCTTTCTAGAGTCGACTTATCTCCTTCATCGCACAGGGGTAGAGAAAACGTTATCCCGAACTCCCAATTCAGAGTTATGGGTGGCGACGTGATCTCCATCATTTGCTCTTTTATTACATCTATCCTATGGTCAAGGATGATCAGTGATGGTCTTTCCATCGAGTGGCCAACTAAGAGATCCATTGATAACACATTGAGATACAGGACCATCGGGACCTAAGGGAGATCCATTATAGAAGGATGATGGGTAAGAAGGAGAGGATAGGGTAATCTCCATTGGTGATCCATTTTGATTTACTCCACCTTTCTTGGTCTGGATAAGGATCCCTAACAAAGGAAAGTCTAAGGTGGATGTGAGATTGGGAGGATTGAAGGGAGCTATTGGTTTGGGTTTATTCGATAAACTTGATGAGGATGGTTCAGATATGATGGGTAAAGGGAAGGTATTAATTAGGGTAGGTGATTGAATCTCCTTCCCAAAACTTTTCTTGTGCGATGAGTGTTGGTCATGTTTCTAGCACCATCGCCTTTGGATATAGCCCCTTTAGTACGTGGCAACGTGTCATTTAATCTCAAGGCAGCAAATTGTATGCTTTCACTCGATTCCTCAATAGCCTTTATGCTTGTTGATCCACTACGTCCATTGTGTTCCCGTGCCTCATATGATTGGTTAAACTCCAAGATGTGGAACTGAGACCCAAATGGACAAGTTCGCTGACCACTACCCTGCCCACTGTAATGAGTACTAGCTTGTCCATATTGTTCGCCATCACCCTGCTTGTTGTTATCCATTCTAGCTCGTGGATGATGCCCCCATGTTCCTTCGTACACCATCTTCTGATGGTGTGTGTCTGATAAGTGCCAAAATATGTATAAATTAGGCCCTCTAAACTACACTTGTTAGGTTTTATCATTAGTACCTTGTTACTTGTTTTGCTCTTTTCGGTGTTTGTAGGTTGCACAAGTTCGGTGTGTGGAATTTTGGACAACACAATGGTTTAAGTCCATGTTGGGGATAAAGACGAAAGGTCTAGAATTTGAAGGAGTTGATTTGCAAGAGCATTTGAAGTTGAAGGGCCAAGAGTGCAATTAGGGAAGTCCAATTCACTTTGGACTGAACTTCACTGAATCCAACGGTGATTGTAATATACGGCTGGAACCAATTGGGAGAAAAGAAAGGAATTAAAATAAGAAAGAAAAGGAAAAAAAAAAGGAAATATAAGAGGAGAATGATTCCTTTTGGAAGGTTACTTGATCGGGGGCGGAGAGAAGGCAACAAGGGGATAACAAGCAAAAGAAAAAGGGCGATCTCGATGGTTTCTTCATCAAAGACTATGGATTCTCCTAAAGTCATGAGCGGCTAAACCTTCTTTCTAGGGTGTAAACGAAACCGAATCCAAGTAACTTTTATTATGTTTTGATTCAAGGCTTAAATATTCAAATTACATCGTATAACTCTTTTCCATGATTTGGACATTGATTGATTCATGTTTTAGTTTTAAATCCAAATCTGCTTTTTGTGATTGTGGTTGCACGGTTATGCGATTTATTTTCACTGTTTTGCAATTATCAATTGAGATGGATTATGGCCAAGGTAGACGGATCGTGCTTATTCATTGAAGACAATTCGTGCTTACCAAAGACATTCCATGCCCTTTTGTGATTGTGAATTTATTCTCTAGACGAATCGATTAAGGCTTGTAGTTTTGACGATTTCCAAGTAATCTGAATAATTAGACCTAGGTCATTTACATAATAGGGTTGTGAGGAGGAAGTGGAGTTGAACCCTAGACATTTTCTCTCATTGTTTCAAATCTTATTTTCAATCGTTTGTTATTTCTTTATTTAGAATTACATTACAAAACTCAAAACCTCCTCTTATTTGAGTTAATTTAGGAATTGATTACGAGCAAACGTAACTCAGCCTTTCAATCCCTAAGAACGATACCCAGCTTGCTACTATTCTCACGAGTGATAATAAGTTTGGTTTTTTAAATTACTTTTTCAATTCTCTTTCGAGAGCGATCAGTGTCTATCATCCATGGCCCAAAGTCAGGTTGGCCTATGTATGTCACATCGTCCCCTTGTGTCCCCGAGGAATTTTCTCCTCCCCTATTTTTCTTTGTTGACGGCAAGTGTTCCGTATGAAAATTTGAACACTCCTCTTTTTGGTGGCCATACTTACCACACTCAAAGAAAATTAAATACAAGCCCTCATATTCCACCATGAGTAAGGATAAATTAAGCTAAACTTTCAATATCAGGCTTTTCTTCAAATCAACCTCCACGCACACACGAGCATATTCCCCTCTAGCCCTAGTTGTGGACATCCTGTCTGGTTTGATTGTTTTTCCTGCCAGATTTCCTAGCTTAAGCAGCATTTGCTCATCAAAATATTCTATGGGTAGACTAGGGAACCCTGTATCATAGTAGTAGGAAGGTCTTCTTTCCGGGGCCTAAAATTTGGACACCACTTCCTCACCATGAGATAATGCCCTAGAATCACCCATGGACCATCAAAAAGAAAATGACGATAATCTTCACTTGAATAGAACCGAACCAAGAACTGTTCCCCAAATCATACAATTTCAAAATTCCCAGATAATCGCCATACCTGCTGAACTCTCTAGTTTAACACCTTGTATCCCACTGATCTATCCAGTAGTTTCACTACCAAGGCCTTCCTCCAGGGGGCTTTGAGTCGTTGTAGCTCCTCTTTTGGGACCAAGAGCTTTAGCCATGGACTCATAGCGTCTGACATATCCTTTTCTTCTATAAAAACTTCCACCAACTCTTCATCTTCATCCTCTGAGCACTGATACCAGACCGGGTTATGATCAACTAGCACTTCCCTAAAGAATGTGTATTCAGATGAATTGCAAACCCTCCTTTGCGCGATATCTCTGTCATGTCGTTCTCCATTTCAGTGGGATCCTCTACCATGCTCTCACTCCCTTCGCCAGAGTCATCTAAGTGTTTTTGTTTCACCTTCTTCTTACTATATCGAAGGTTATCTGCCTCTGTCATAGCAATGGTGACCCTCTCTTTGCTAGTATCTGCCTCTGCCATTAAAATAGAGTTCTTTTTGGCTTAATATATATATATATATATATAATTTGTATGCAGGATTGGCTTTAACATGTTATGTTTGATGGCCAGAAGTCTAATAAATAACTATACAGAAATAAATATTATTTTATAGATATAATATTTAGATAGATAAATTCAAAACAGTACACTAAAATGCACTGATACCGGTATGTACCGTACCAATAGCAAAAACAATATGCTGACCGGTATGAGATTGACAGCTATGGTTCGAAGTGAATGCATCAAAAACATATAAATCGTATGTTCTTCCCACATGCAAATTATTGTGCTTTTTCATTGCATTGAGAAGTCACTCCACCCAACCATCCACCAAAATTGGACAAGAAATTGGTAATATACAAATTACATGCAGGCCAGCTCATGCCTTAGGCGACTGCCTTGATCGCTTAAGGCCTCCAATTTTTTAGTGCCTCTAATTTTTTATTACATTGTACACTATAATTATAGTGTAGAATTTTTTTTTACTTCTTTTTCTTTTGTGAAAGGCCCCTCATCTTTAAAATAAAAAAGCCTAAAATCATATACACTAATTAAATTAAAAATAAATACATATTTGATTATCATTTTTTTCAAGATAAGGTACATCCAAAGTCTTAGCTCTAAATGACTCTTTCTCTGTCTACAAAGTAAAGAAGTATAGAAGATGTTTAAAATCTAAACCTACAAAATTCTCTCTCTATGGCACAAACTGGAAATAAATTATCAAATCTCATCAATCTTGTAAGCACCCCATTTTTTTCCACTCGATAATTTTCAGTCCAAACTGGTCCTACAATAAAATGTCACAACACTATCAAACCCCAAATCATCTTTTCGAAGATTAAGTCAACCTTCCAAGAGCAAAGACTCACTTCTAAGCTCATTTGGCCATTTCAAGGCTAAAATGACTAAAATGCCCTTGGGCATTCCCGACAACTTTTTGAGACCGGGCAGTCTTAGAAACCAATCGCCAACATTGTCCGAGTGATGGAAACACTTAGAAATCTTGAACGGTTCACTTTCGGCACCTACTAGCCCGCCGATATAGAATGTCTGTTATGTCCTAGGCATCAGGTAGCTTCCCGAGATCAGGTGATCTCCAGAACCAACGCCAAAATTGTCGGAGTGGCAAAAACACTCACAAACTATCAAATTGTTGGAGTGGTGAAAGCACTCACAAATAGGTCAACACAGGCACACTGCAAGTAACCCTATGATAAAAGATTGAAAACGCCTCTTGGTCATGGCATGTTTACCAAAGGATATGATACCTTTGGAAACTAACTTGTCACAATCGTCGGAGTGACAAAAACACTCGTAAACCCAAGTTAACACTGGCACTTGCTAGCTTAACTCGATAAAAAATGACCATTCTACCCCTAGGTAGCTTAACATGTCTTTCGAGAAAGTACCAATCCCTCAAGACGGTAAGATGTCACGCCCCGACTTTTTGCACTTGAGAATGGTGAAAAAATACACGGTACTCTCTCATTAGAACTCACCCTCCTAGAGGGATAAGTGTGACTAAGTTTAAATTGAAAATTGATTTGAATACAGGTTTTTAAAAAAAAGGTTTGGAGTCACTATCTAACTTTGTTAAGGTGAGTTAGGTCACCCAAAACTAAGTGTAATCTGAAGATTAGACTTTAAGTTTTTGAAAAGGTTTTGGAAAACTTCCTCAAGAGAGGATTTTTTTGGAGAAAACAGGTTGTTTGGTAACCTTTGGAAAGACTTAAGCCATTTTTGAAAAATGATTCCAGTTTTGGTCTTTTGAAAACAATGATTCTAGGTTAGGAGGTTAGTTACGTATAAGGAAGATGCACTAAGCTATGACCCTATCCCGCCCTTGTGGTACCGACATGTCTCTCTATCTTAGGTTCACTCATCTAGAATTTCCAATTAGCCAATGTTCGATTATATCTACTTTGAGAATTTTGGAAAGAGATTCGAGTCATCACGTTAGGGATGATGTGATGTATAATATTCAAGTGTAAGAAAATGTTTGGATTTTGAAAATAAATTCGAAAAGGGGATTTGAGGTTTGGAAAAAGGTTGTGGAAATCAAAAACTTGAAAAAGATACTGACCGCACCCATGAGGGTTGCCTACGTATCCTTTTGTTAGGAATTAGGTCAGTCATAGTTCGAACACGAGGTTCAATTGAAAATAGACACTTTGAGGTTTTTAAAAAGTTTGAATGGAAAAGGTTTGATATTGAACTTGGAGGATTTGAAATTGAACTTTGATTTGAAATTGACCTTGATTTGAAATCGAACTTTGAAATAGAACTTGGACTTACTTTGAAAAGATTGAATTGAATTTTGAAATCATCTTTGTTGGCCTAAAAGGCAACCGAAGAGGGGGGTGAATTGGGTTTATTAAAAAATTAAAGCAATTAAGATCAATTAAAATTAATCTAATCCATGAAACAGTAGCTCAAGATATGTGCAATACAATGTAAACAACAATGAAATGAAAACAGACTACTCAAAAGCACACCAAGAATTACCGAGGTTCAACCATAATTCATGTCTACATTCTCACCTCAAGATCCCCTTGAAGTCTCCTTCCACTATGTAATCTCCAATTACAAAGTAGGTGCTGATTTTCAAAGTGCTCAGCTCACTTTTATATAAGAACTCCTCCCCAAGCTCTTCCAGCTATCAAGTGCTTTTGTCCAAGATCCACTTCAACTTACAAGTGTTTTTCTTTTGCAGGAGTACACTCTAACTCTTACTTACAAGTATATGAAGGATATACAAATGAAATACAAACTCTCTATGGAAAGTAAATGAAAATTTAATAGCTCACAACTACCAACTTGAGAACAAAGGAAATTTTTAGATTTTTCAGCTCAATCAATCAGTAAATATTGTATCTCTTGTCCATAAATGCATTTGGAGGCTTATATATAAAGCCTTGAATTTATTTCATCCATTGGAGGTTGTTAAAGCTTTATTAAATGCGCGCTCACTTTAATATAACATTTAAAAATATAGTTGTTAGTCGCCAGGTGTCGACACTTGCCTTCCATGTGTTGACACATTAAGTTTGCATTCTTCAGATTTTGTCCATTGTCTTCATGTGTCGACACGTCAAACCCATGTGTCGACACATCAAGTCTGCATTTCCCATAATGTGTCTACTGTCTTCATGTGTCGACACATCAAATCCATGTGTCGACACATCATTAAGAAACTGTCCTCTATACTTTTCTTGATTAGTTTAGTTTCAAATAATCTGGGAATGTTCTTCAAAAACACTTGAGATCTTTAAGGAGTCTTCTCGTTGGGGTATGATGATAGTTCCAAGTCTTCAATCCTTCAAATATGTTTTCCATTCAATTTGGATTGAATTTTTCTTTTGATGATCATATTTTCTTTGTTGCCGAGTTGCCAAATTCCTTGTCATTAAAGCTAAGCTTCTTTTCTTCATTTTCGAGCTCTTTCCATTTGCTGCTAATGTTCTTTTCATCCATACATGATGCCAACATCTTCTTCTTTAGGATCACTTCATTAGAGGCTGGATGAAGTCTATTTTTAAGTGCTCTAAATGCATATCAACTTTCTTGAATCTTTATAGCTCTAATGTAGTCCTTTTATGAATTCTTTATAGAGATTTTGCAGACACGATGAATCCTCTTCTTGAACACCTTCAATCTCTTTGAATTCAAATCATCTTCATTTAGTCTTTTCACACTTAATAAAGTCTTTCTTTTAGCACCTTCAATCTCTTCAAATGCAAATCACCTGTTTGAAGTTTGAGTGGGTACAATTGCTCTGTTTTGGTACATGGCTTGACTTTTGGTGAATTGCTTGAACTTATAAGTGTTGTGCATCCATTTCGATATGAATTAGACTTTAATTCAAACTTTAAGTTTAAATTATAATCCTTATTAATCTGCATACTAATTAAATGCATTAGTAAACTTAAGACAAGGTTTAGTTATAATCAAAATCAAGGTGTAGAATCAACAATCTCTTCATTTTTGATGATGACAAAACCTTTGCAAAAATAGACAATATGAAATGAAATGAATAGAATCAAATTTCTTACCAGAGAAAACTCCCCCTTTGTTTTACAACTGATGCTTCTAAGAAAACATCTTTTCTTTTGTTTGATTAGCAAAAACAGATCTCAATTTTCAAAAAAAATAAAATATAAAAGAGTTTTTAGTTCTATCAGATGATTCCAAAAGAAATTAAGAGAAATAATTTCTTTATCATGTTACTCCTCATAAGAACATGCTCTATATAGAATTCAACAATTCAACAATAATCATCATTTATCACTTAACAATCATTCATCATTTCCATTCATTGCATTTTAAATCTTCTCCTTATGTTATTGCAAATCTTACAATTTTTCTTTCCCTTTTTGTCAATTTATCAAAAAGAGAGGAAAGAAAATTTGTAACAAAGACAGGTATAATAGCAAAAAATAAAAAAATAAAAAAATCCCATAACAGGATAAATTGTATAAACAGGAAAGCAAGTAAGACATTCAATCAACAAGGCCTCTAGCTATAACACCAAAGTCAAATTTCATTCACAAAAAGGCATAATATAAGATTAGTTAGTGATCATTCACAAAACATTGCAAAAGAAATTGTCTTTGAGGATGACATGCCATCCTTTAACAAAAATGTATACATGTGCAAACATGAAAATGCAAAGTGAGTGTGTAAAAGAGAGAGGGAGATATGTATGGAGAGGAGAGATTAGTGAGGAGAGGTTGGTGGTGAGGGGGTTAGGATAAGGGGGTCATTTGGGATGTTGGAGAACTTCTTGCTAGGTCTATCCCTCAGTCCATTCTTGTGACCAGAAAGAGAAGAAGGAGCATTAGATTCTGTGGCAGATGAGTCATCCTCTTCACCTTGCTCCTCTGCTTCTATCCCTTTTTCAGCATCCTCTCCTTCTTCAGCTTCTTGTGCCTTTGCCTCCCCACCTTCTCTTTCTTCTTCGGACTCATTCTCTACTTCTCCTTCTTCTTCAATTCCGTCATTTTCCTCTTCTTTTACTTCTTCCTCTTCTTCCTCACCTTCATCTTCTTCTTCCATCAATTTTTCTTTCCTATGTCTTAACATTTGTACTTCTTTTTTCAATTCTTTAACTTTCCTTTTCACAAAAAACATTTTTGTGGCAGCCCTTCTTGTTTAGTTTGTCGAGAGAATCCAAAACTTGAGCCATGAAGTCAGTCATTGCATTTGCATTTCCTTCAAGTTCTCGATGCAAGCTTCTCTTGGTACTCCTTTGCTTAGAGCTACTCCTAGAGGGAGTCTTTTCTTTTGATGTACTCCTACCATCAGATTTCTTAGGGGTTCACTTGTTGTTTTTTAGAGTGTAACCTATTCTCTTGAGAGTTTTTTCATTATATTCATCATTGATGGCCTTGGTGGTTCTCTTTTTCTTATTGCTCAAATCAACGTTGAAATGCTTGAAGACTTTTGTGAGGAAGATGCCACAGGGTAGACAGATTTTAGAAACAGTAGCCTTGTACATATAATCCAAAATGAACAAAGGTAAATCAATCCTAGAGTCAGTCAGATATGCCCACAGGAAAAATAATTTCTTTTTAGAAACATATTCATACTTTCCAGTCTTGGGAGTGCAAATAGTGCAGGTAAAGTGATGAACCAACCTCAATTCAAGAGGCAATCAGTGGCAATAGGTTGGAAACATTCATCCACTTCCTTTCCATAAAGAATTTTTAGTTGATATTTTCTTGAAACATTATCTCTGAAACTTCTCCCTTAAGTCTGATTCCAAGAATGTGCCTTATCACATCTATGTCCAGAGTAAAAGTGACACCCTTGACATAACTTACAATGGATACTTCTCCATAATCTCTTTCGATATTGGCATAAAAATGGGCAACTAAGTCAGGGTAAACATCATCCCTTAATATAGTCATAGATTTCCATCCCAAATTTGCCAATTTTGAACTTAACTCAAATTTGTAATGATCGAAGAAATGATAGTCCAGCCATTTATCATTATATACTTTTCTGAGAGAAAAACTCAAATTGTACCTTTCTTGTGCTTTATCCTCACTGAAATAAAGTTCATTCCTTACCAGGGTTGTTGAGGATGCTGGTTCTCCTTTCTTACTTTTCTTCTTCTTCCCTTCATCCTTGCTTGATTCCCCCTTGAATTTCCTCTTCTGGCCTTTTGCAGTATGGGTTGTGGATACAATTAGGGTTTTAGAGATTTTCTTCAGTTTAGGGTTTTTTGGTGCCATGGTGAAATCAATGAGGGTGATGAAAAGATGAGAAGGATTCGATTATGGTTAAAATATTGTTTAGAGGAGAGATTGAGATGGACGGTTGGTGACAGTTGAGGGGAGCGAAATAGAGAGAAGGAGGAAAAGTTTGAAAGTTTGTAAAAATGTCTATAAAGTGGGTTATTATAAAATGTATCTATAGACTCGACTCATGTGTCGACACATGAACTTGTGTAAGCAACCCATTTTTGCCTACTTGGCAGTCTCTAGTTCGTCCAGACTTGAGTTCAAGTCAATATGGACATATTCCGATTTAAATTAGCTTTCCAAGTCTAATCCCGTTAATTAATCGCTTTGCGGGTCCATTGGGCCCACATAGAGGCAAAATGACCAAAATGCCCTTGGGGGCATTGTTTGGTCCAATTCTAGTGGGCATGTCTTTTCAGAAACAATAAGTCCCCGTTTTTTCAATTTCAAGTCCAATTCCAATTCTAATTAAATCTAGCATGCCTTTCGAGATAGTTGATTCATCAAGGCGATAAGACCATTCAATCCGGCACGTTTTTTGAGAACTCTTCGAAACGGTAAGTCCCTTCAAACCCGTTGACCGGGACGAGACGCTAAGTCCCTGAGATGGTAGAACGGTCCACCTTTGGTGCCTGCTAGCCCGCTAATGAAGAAATGTCCGTTTCGGTACACCTTTCGAGAAAGTTGATTCCTCAGGCGCTAAGTCCACCTAGTAGCTTTCCGAGATTAGGCAGTCTCTGGAATGATTGCGACCCGTTAAAGTAACTGAAATACTCGTAAGCATTGCAACCATTAGAGTGACGGAAACACTCGTAAACAAGTTAATATAAAGAATTGCCAACAAACCCTTATGTCATGGGACCCCCGTCAGAGTGATAGAAACATTCAAAACTTAGGTCAACACTAGTGCCTACTAGCCCACTCTGGTAAAAAATGACTAAACTGCCTCTAGGGCCATTTCCGGTGCGTTTCTTGAGAAAGTACTTAAGTCTTCAGAATGGTAAGTCCACCCTTTCAAGATTGTCTTAAAGCAAAACCAGTATGATTAGGTGCCTTCCAGTCAGTTTCGGGCTAATTTCGAGACATTTCGGTCAAGATGACCATTTTACCCCTAGGCATCCGAGCGCCCCGGGAACCATGCCGGCTCTGGGTATCAAACCAGTAACCTCCCGGGTATGTTTCTTATAGTCTCCCTGGCCTTCCGATATATTTCTAGGTCATTCCGGGTCCACCAAAGTTATAGCATTATATCATTACAAAACATTGAGTCTAGCCCTTAAATATTACACAAAACATAGGCCGGTGGGCCGTAGCTCAAAATCTATAAATGGCCTCACTCTAGGGCAAAAAACACCCTCTCTAACCATTTGAATGGCCGGAAGGGCTGTTTGAATGCTAGGTAAAGTGGAAAACTTTGCTCTCGGGCCGTTCAAATGCCAGGACGCGCGTTCGAATGCCCCCTGCACAGCTGTAATTTTTTCGATCTAAAACTCTCCCAAAACCCCTCCAAACACAACCAAACCTTCCCAATACTCTTAGGCCTCAAAGATTAGCCCATAAGGATGATAATAACTCAAAATGGGGGAGAAAGAACAATTAAATCAAAGGGATCCAGAGTTGAACTCAAAACCTTAACATTTTACATATTTGGAAATTTCTCAAACCACCACTCCCAATCTTCAACAATGAGCATCAAGCTCCCAAAATCATGTAAATAGGACCCAAGGGGTCCCTCAAACTCAATGACAATACTCTTAGATGCATATATACAAATACCCAACAAAATCACATAAGATAGATATATATACATATATAATTTTGTAGAGAGATGAAGTCTTACCTTTCTCCAAGCTTAGTTAAGTCTTCTATTGGCTTCAATCTCTTCCTTCAAGCTTCTTCCTCCTCTTTCTCTTCTCCCTCTCTTCTCTCTCAATCGGTTGAAAATGTGTGAGTTGTGTGCATATTAGTGTATATAAGATGATACACATGGGAATAATCCCATGTGTCTCACCATATAGGCTTAACTTACAACATAAGCTCTCATTGATCATTTTTGACCACCAAAAGAAGAAATAATTAACATTAAACATTGCATACACTAGAAATTCTCATTAATATAAATAAATAGAGGTTCAGGATATCAGATATACACTCCATCTACAAAACTTCCAATGTCATAAGAGAGCCATTTCAAGCCCCTTTAAGCCTCTGTAAGGCCATTGAAGTTCAAGACAAGTCATCCATGGATGCTTGGAAGTGGTTTGAAGGCAAAGGTGGTATTCTCTTTTACTTTTTGCTATTCCTACTCTTCTCTTCTCCCTCCTAGCCTACTTAGGATATTGTCTATTTTAAACCCCCATCTTCTACCCCCCTTTCTTGCATGCTTGAAACAAGTGAGCTTCTAGGTTATGCCTAGAGGAAAGCTTGTGAGAGCCATCATATAGGGGGATCTCTCACTAGCCTACTATAAGATGGTATGGCCTTGGAGCACCTTGTAATTTGGTGTGGCCTTTAGCCTTATATGATTTCATGACCGCCCCTTTGCATATGGTTGTTATGCTCATGTATTATATGATTGGCTTCATTTTTCATGTTTAAAGCCATTTTTCAAAACCTTTAGCATTTCTAATCTCTACACATTTTTCAAAATCCATATTCAAGTATATTTCTAAAAATGGACCTAAGAGTTGGTGTCTCGAAGCTTAGTTTGAAGCTTTATATTTCTATGTCCTAGGGAGCCTTCCATAGACCCCCTAACCTATATTTTTCATCCTTGTATTTATTTGCATTTCATGTTGTATAAAATTGTCTTTCAAACTCTTCTCTTCTATATTGATTTTTAAAAATCCACTCTCTTGAGCCTTATGGTTGAAATGGTCCCTTGGAACTCTTTCTTGAGTGGTTTTCTCATTATCTTAACAACATGAACTCTAGTTCATTGGAGTTGGTTTTTTACACCCCAATGTAGTTTTCAAAACAATCCTCTTCAAAAAGGGTTTTCAAAAGTTCATCCTCTTTAATCTGTATAAAAATGATTTTCTAAAACTACCGTCTTCATCTAGATTTTTAATTTTGCTCTCTTGAATATTATGGTTAGAATGGTCCCATGGAATCTTGTTTGGAGTGATTTTGTTCAAATCAACTATATGAACCTTTATTCCGTAAAGTGGTTTTCAACATCTTAAAATTGGTTTTTCAAAACCTCATTTCCAAAAAGAATTTTCAAAGGTTCATTCTCTTTAGTTTTCAATCAAAGAAGTCTTCAAAACTATTTATTCAATATTGATTTTCACAAGTTTTACTCTCTCGAGTTAATGGTAAAATGGCTTCAAGGCAACCCTTTCTTGAATGGTTTCCAAATACCAACCATATGAACCCAACACTCAGTTGAGTGGTTTTTATAAAATGGTTTTCAAAACACACTTTCAAGTTTTATGCATAAAACCATATTTCCAAAACCACTAGGTCGAAATCCTAGTTCAAAATTGCCTTTCCAAAACCACTAGGTCCAAACCCTAGTTCAAACCCACCTTTCAAAACTCAAGGTTAACTTGAGCCTAGATGTCCAAGCCCTAGGATAACTTGACCCTAGATGTCCAAATCCTAGGTTAACTTGACCCTAGTTGTCCAACCTTGGGTTAACCTAACCCAAGTTAGTTAACCCTAGGTCACCTCAACCTTAGGTTAACCTAATTCAAATTAGTTAACCCTAGGTTACTTTAACCCTAGGTTAACCTAACCCGAGTTAGTTAACCCTAGATCAACCCAACCAAGGTTAATAAATTTCAAGGTTCCAACTCAAAGGCCCTTTTTAAACCCATTTTCAATTACAAAAATCACTTGCATGACATACTTTAAAAAACATCTTACTCTCTTGAGATTTCAGAAATCAATTAAAAAATCTTTTCAAATACCTGCATACTCTATCTTCAAAAATGCTTCCAGAAAGTTCTCTTAAACTTATCTCGACTAAAATGGCTAGACACTTAATATTTTCAAAATGTTTTCAAGTGCTCATAACTCTAAAGTGTCCATACCCCTTTATGGTTAGGGATTCCAAGGGAAGTGATACATTGAAATACAACCTCCAAGGTTATCTATATTAGGGTTCCAAAACCCTAAGTGTTTTCAAAAACTCTTTTCAAAAATGATTTTCAAACATCACATTCTTGAAGCAACCCTAATCCCACCATTGTTATGATTGATCAAGTATAAGTGAGATATTCAAGAAGAGTCTCATAACCCTAAAGTTTTAGAAACCAAAAAGGAAGTTTCTAGCCCGCTTTTCCAAACATGTTTTTAAAACTCATAGCCCTAAAACAGGTTAGTTCTTTAATGACTAATCTCTTAAGGTGATGAAATATTACACATACCTTTCATAAGGTATCCAAAAAACTACTTTCAAAAGCTTTTTGAAGACAAGTTCATAAGAGAATTTTTAACCCAAAATCTTCCTTCAAAGTTTTCAAAACAAGACTTTAAAACATCACCAAAACTCATTTGAGTTGATTAAAAAACATTTCAAAACTCCCTTGAGATAATTTCAAAAATATTCAAAATCATCTTCGAACTCGATTTCAAAAAACACTTCAAGCATCCCAAATCTTATTTCAAAGACAACTTCTTAAACTCTCAAGTTCTCTTCTTTCAAAGACCTCAAAGTGTCTTCAAACCTTTCCAAAGACCTCAATGTGTCTTCAAAAACATTCCAAAGGCTCCAATATGCCTATTTTCTATTGGGTCCTTGTCCAAACTATGAATGACCTGATTCTCGTCAAATGAGATACGTAGACAACCTAACATGGTGTGGTTATAACCTTTATTCCAACACAAATTTCCTTTTTAAAAGTTTCTATCAATTCAAGATTCCTATCTTAAATCCGTTCAAAACTTCTATGTTTTCAAACAACTTTTTCTAAAGATGGATTATGCATCACTCATCCAAAAAGTGATGACCAAACCCTATTTTCAAAACTCTAAAGTTGATACAAGTGGACAATTAGAAACCAGTGATTTAAGTGAGTGAACTAAGGGTGATTAGTCATGTAGGTACTGAAAGGGTAGGGTAGGTTGATGATCTTAGGACATCTTTCCAGCATGTAACAAAACTCCATACTATAGATTTCTATTTCGAAGACCAAAATTGGAGTCACGTTTTCAAAAGGGTTTTCAAAAGGTTATTAAGACTTCTTTTCCAAAAACCTTCTTAAAAAGGATATTTTCAAAACCTTTTGAAAACCTAAGTTTTGTCTTCAGATTACACTTAGTTTTAGGTGACCTAACACATCTTTAATTATGTTAGGTGGCGACTCTTTTTTTTTTTAAAAAGCCCTTGAATTAAATCAAGTTTTCAAGTACAAACCCCATCACACTTGTCCTTCTACGAGGATGAGTTCTAACGAGAGAGTACCATGCTTTTTCCTGAGCCAATTGGGCTTGGTTTAAAAACTGGGGCCCAACAATATCTATTTTGATTTGTCTTTTCAAACAATGATTTTTTCAAAATCCAAACTCTTTCAAGTTTTTTTTCCAAACAATAGATTTTTAAAACCCTAACTGTCATGACTTGTTTCTTGCAAAAAGAGATTTTACGAAACCCTAACTATCTTGCGTTATTTTTTCTAAATAGTGATTTTCTAAAAATACTAAGTCTCTTAAATTATTTTTCCTAAACAGTGGTTTTCTAAAAACCCTACCTCTTTTGAATTGTTTTTCCAATCAGTGGTTTTCTAAAATCATAATTCTTTTGAGTTGTTTTTGTGATGTCCTGAACCTCTATTTATTTATATTAATGAGAATTTTTAGTGTTTGCATTGTTTAATGTTAGTTATTATATCTTTAGGGTAAAAAATGACCAATAAAAGCTTATGTTGTAACTTAAAACTATAGGGTGAGACACATGGGAGTATTCCTATGTGTATCCTCCTTATGCACCCATGTATACACAGACCCACACACATAAAAAACACACACTCACCACCGGTTGAGAGAGAGAAGAGGAGAAGAGAAAGAGAAAACGGAAGATTGAAGGAAGAGGAAGCTTGAAGAGTTTCCACTCAAGCCAAGAGAAGCCATTGAAGGAGTTAGGCAAGTTTGAAGAAAGGTAAAGTTTCATTTTCTTCTACAATTGTATATGTGTATGTATCTATCTTGGTGGGTTGTGTTGTTGGGTTGTTGTGATTGACTCTTTTGAGTCCCAAATTGACCAAATCTAGAGTTTTGTATGCCCCATTGAAAAATTTGAGAGTTTGGGATTGAAATCCCCAATTTATGCAAGTTAGGGCTTGGGTTCCTAAAACCCTAGATCACTTCGATTTACTTGTTTAAGGTGTTTCATTTTGAGTTATTGTGGCCTTCTTGGCTCAATCTTTGGACCATAGAAGCGTTGAAAAAGTTTGTGAGAGTTTTGATGGAGTTTGGGTGAGATTTGGAGATTTTTTCGGTAGATTTTCATTTTTCCCAGGTAATGTGTCAACACCTTTGCCTCATATGTCGGGTTATCAGTCCAGAGGACTCCCATATTTACTTCTTCAGCTTATGTGTCGACACCTTGGCCTCATGTGTCGACACATCTCGGATTCGCTTTTTCAGCTCTATCATTGTTTAGTAAAATAGTTATAATTTTTTTCTAGAAAACTTGGATTGATGCACTGTTTAAAGCAATAGAAAGTATACTCATAGGCCTTTGTACCCATACAAAGTCTATACTCAAATTCCGTATATATTAAGAGATATGGAAGTTTAAAGTTGACCCAAAATCTATGCCAACAACCTTGTTTTCTAGAATTTTAGTCCACCTTCCGTGAGGCATAACTTCACCCGAAATGTGTTTTTAGCCCATGACCTATCAAATTAAAGGCTTTTAAGCCTATTTTTAAATAGAACTAACCTAGAGTGTGAACTTATACTTGAGAGGTGGTTGGGATGCATTGAAGGAGTCGACGTCCAGACTTTCATATTCAAACCTTAACCTTATATTCTCGTTTTACGTTGGGGTTTTACCCTAGAGTTTAGCCTCGCTCTCCTGTTGTGTGAGTGAGGTGTTAATGATTTAGGATTGAAGGACTTATGTACTTAGTCTCGGTTTACCTGTTATTGCTTTGCCCTGGAGCCTTATATTGATATTTTCATACTTCTATGTACATTTTGTGTATGAACGCCTTGTTTACCACCCATTCTATCGGAGAGAGGTGAGTAACAATATGCCATCAGTAACGTCCTATTACTTTCTAAATGTTTTAAGCTCAATTCCATATCTGCAATGTTTTACACATGTTTTCAATGCATCAATATTTACATTCAATTATAAATATCATACTTTTAAAGGCATGCAAGTTATATTTATGTTATGAATTGAAACTTATGGACTAGAATTGTGATAGCCTGAATCCATTAACTTTCTTCATTTATGTAAATTAAGGAATTTGTGTAGTTTAATGTTAGATGTTATTCCTTTTGGGGTCAAAGTAACCAATTGGGAGTTAAATTGTAACTTAAATTCTTGGGGTGAGACACATGGAATTATTTTCCATGTGTATCAGCTTATATACCTATGTATATACACTACACACATACACCCATTTGTAGAGAGAGAGAGAGAGAGAGAGAGAGAGAGAGAGAGAGAGAGAGAGAAAGAGAGAGGGAGGAAGGAGATTGAAGGGAAAAGATCAAGAAGAAAAGGAGGAAGCAAGAAGAACTCAACCAAGCTTAGAAGCCCATTGTAGAGTTAGAAAAGCCAGAGAGAGAAAAGTATGAACTAAAACCTTGTTTGGATACTTGTGTAAATGTATTGGGATATTGTATATATACATATATATGGATTGGGGTGTTTGGGTTTGTCTTAAGGGACTCCTTGAGTCTCAATTACTTTGAATTTGAGAGCTTGTAGCTCAATATTAGAGGATTGGAGAGTTGGGGGTTGAAACCCCAAAATATGTGAAATGTTAGGGTTTTGATTTCTTCTGTAGATCCCTTTGTTTTGATTGTTCTTTCTTCCCCATTCTGATTTATTATCATCCTTGTGGGCTATTCTTTGAGCCCTAAAAGTATTAGGAAGGTTTAGTTATGTTTGGAGGGGTTTTGAGAGAGTTTTAGGTCAAAAATCGCTGCTGCGCAGGTGGGGGCGTTCGAACGCCCAATAGGGTCATTCGAATGGCATAAAACCAGAGATTTTCACTTTGCTTGGCATTCGAACAGCCCTTTCGGAAATTTGAGCTACCCGAGAGGGTGTTTTTCCATTTTTTCCTGGCGTTCGAATGCCTTGGTCATTTTGGTCTGGCGTTCGAACGGCCTGGTTGGGCGTTCGAACGGCCTTCTAGCTTCAGCACTATTTAGTAAAACGGGCATAACTTTCCCTAGAAAACTTGGATTGATGCATCGTTTATAGCATTAGAAAGTATACTCATAGACCTTTGTACTCATATAAAGTTTGTTCTCTAATTCCTTATAAATTGAGAGATATAGGGGCTTAAAGTTGACCCAAAACTATATTGCAAACCTTATTTTTCCTAAGTGTTACCCCATTTTTTGTGAGACCTAACTTCTTCACCCGAAGTGTGTTTTTAAGCCATGAACTATCAAATTAAAGGCCTTTAAGCCTATTTTCATATGGAACTAGCCTTGTGTGAGAATCCTTTGTTCGGGGTTGTTGGGACGCGAGGAAAGAATCGATGTTTCGAGTTTCATACTTTGCCCTCAACCTTATGTTCTTGTTTTATGTTGGGCCCTTGCCCTAGGGTTAGTCTCGCTCTCCCATTGTGAGAGTGAGATGTTGGTGAGCCAGGGTTGAGAGATTTATGTACTTAGTCTCAATTTTTGTGTTATTGTTTGCCTTAGAATCTTGTATTGATATTTCTATACTTCTACGTGCATTTTGTGTAGGAACACCTTGTTATCACCCAATCATCAGAAAGAGGTGAGTAACGATATGCCATGAGTAAAACTCTATTATTTTCGAAATGTTTTTAGCTCACTTCTATATCATGAATGCTTTCCATATGTTTTAATGCATTAATGTTACGTTTAATTACAAATGTCATATTTCAAGTGCATGCAAGTTATATTTATGTTATGAATGAAAACCATGGACTATAATGTTGAAATGAAAGAGATGCTAAGTTTCCAATGTATGGTGCCAACTCGAGACTTCTCGTGGCAAGACCTTAATCTAGCTCGATAGTCATACGATAGGGGACGAGAAATTAACTATCTATGTTGGGAGACGTCCTTGGCCTAAAGATCCTTAGCGTGACCTACATGGCTACTATAGAGCGTAGCTCATGTGCCGAGTTGTAGCACACTTATGTTTTGAACCAAGAACTATGATATGTTTACTTGTTTTACGACAAGTTATGAAATGCTATATCAAGAATAATGTGATGTTGCATCTCTTCCGATGATACTATGGTTTGAAATATTTAAACATTTCAAATGATGTTTACGTCACATATGAATCCTAAGAATACGCTTTATACGTTCAAAAGTTCATATCCTTATGCATAAATTATTATCTATCTTTATATGTTGGATATAATTGCTAGTCCATGATAATTTTTCCACTCATGCATCATTGTTATTCACTAAGCATTAGCTTACATTTTCTCAAATGATTTTCAAGTAGCCAATCCGGGAGGCCCTAAAGCGAGGCCATCTGTGGATTTTGAGCTATGGCCCACGGGCCCATGTGTTTGTAATATGTTTGAGGGCTAGACCCCAATGTTTTGTAATGGTATAAACATTATAACTTTAGTGAGCCTTGATTAGGCTCATATGTATGTTATGATTTAGACTAGGGACAGCTTTGCCATGTATGACACAGATTATGATTTCAAGTTATTAAAAGTTCTATTTTCCACAATTATGCATCATTTTAAATGATTATGCACAGGTGATCAACTAGTTTATGTAATGCGGCCTTGGGTAGCCTTGCTACTGGCTGGTCATGTACCCTAAATCCGTATAGGCCGGGTTATAGGGTGTGACAGCGTGGTATCAGAGTTATAGGTTGACACTGTAAGATTGAGTCATGTCTAGATAGGATTCTAGGTTTGACTTGAGCATGTACTATACATATATCTATGTGTATGCTACGTGTATAATGACATGCCAAGGTGTAATACATATAGTTCTATGTTAAATGCTTAACGTTTGTTTATGTGTGTATAGTTAACCATGTCGCCAAGAAGAGGTGGTCGTAGGGGGATCGGAGAGCCCGAAGACCGAATTGACTGTATAGAAAGGATTTTAGCTGGGCTCGTACAAGTGGTCCAGGATACTCATAGCAACACCACCAATGCGCCGGAGCAGCTAGCAGCGCAGGTGCTTAGAGGAGAGGCAGTGGCACGTACTACCATTAAGCAGTTTCAATAGTTGAAGCCCCCAACTTTTCAGGGGACTCTCGACCCAATGGCTGCACAGTCTTGGCTTTTCGGAAATGAGAGAGTGTTCAAAGTGCTGCCTTGCACAGATGAATAGAAAGTGACCTTTGCCACCTTTACTTTTGAAGGAGCTGCACTAGTTTGGTGGAAATTAAAAAAAAGATAGAGCCACTATGGTTATGGCCTTGGTTCCTGGAAGTGTTCAATGAGGAATACTTTCTTGAGACTGTTAAGGATCAGAAAACTATGGAGTTCCTTGGTTTGACACAAAGGAATATGCCTGCGGCATTGTACAATGCCAAATTCATGGAACTATCACCATATGCCCCACATACTGTGTCATCGGAGACTCAAAAGGCGAGGAATTTTGAGATAGGTTCGCAATGGAACATTTGCAACAAACTGGACATACTACCATTAGAGACCCATTAAGAGGTTATGCAACGGGCAACGATCACCGAGAGGGCAAATAATGAAATATCCCAATACTGAGAGAAGAACAAGAAGAGATTGGGAGGTGACCAAGGCAAGGGATAAAGTTCAAAGCGGAAAAGTTCTAGTGGGAATTTGTCTACCCCATGGGGAAACACCTCTAACCAAAGAGGCAACACAGCCAGTGAAATACCAACGTGCTCCAATTGTTAGAAGAAGCTTTGGGGTGCATGTCATTTGGGAAGCAAGGCTTGTTACGGGTGTGGCCAAGAGGGTCACCAAGTGAAGGACTATTCGAAAAGGAATAGAGCACATGGATCTGGGGTGTCAGCATTGGCCTCAGTTCAACAATCTATGGCAAATAGGAGAGAGAATCAACCATGGCAAGGCCAAGCTTTCACACTTACACCAGGAAACACCCCAGCTACCGACTCCGTAGTGTCAGGTATATTCCCTATTTGTGGTTCACCTGCACACGTCCTTATTGATTCCGGTTCTACACACTCATTTTTTTTTATATCTCTTTGCTCAATACTTGTATGTATCTCTGGTACTTCTTGATTATGCTTTAGTAGTATCATTGCCATCCAGAGATTCTATGTTATGTGATAGGATTTAAAATTGTTGTGAAATTCTTGTTAACGACGTGCCCATGTTTGTAAACTTCATTCCCCTAGACATGCACGACTTTGATGTCATCTTAGGAATGGATTTGGTTGTCTTCTCATCATGCTATCATTGATGGTGAGCTTAAACGAGTCGTGTTTCATTCTTCTAACCATTCGGGACTTGTATTTGAGGGAGAATGGATTTGGTTGTCCTTTCATCATGCTATCATTGATGGTGAGCTTAAACGAGTCGTGTTTCATTCTTTTAACCATTCGGGACTTGTATTTGAGGGAGTTGGTGTCACTCCTTCACCCTATCTCATTTCATCTATGCAAGCGGGTTGTTTAATTCAAAAAGAGAATCGTGCATTCTTGTGTAGCGTTTTTGACACATACGTTTTCCCACCACCCTTGGAAGACATCCATGTTGTCTGAAAATTTCCCGATGTCTTTCCTGATAAGCTACCTATTTCTTTGGTGGACTGGGAGATTGAGTTCCACATTGACCTTAATCTGGGTACTAGACCCATTTCTAAAGCTCCTTACCGTAGTCCCCTTAGAGTTGAAGGAGTTGAAGGTACTCCAAGACTTGTTAGAAAAGGGATCCATCCATCCTAGTGTTTCACCATGGGGTGCTCCGGTGTGATTTGTGAAAAAGAAAGATGGAACCACGAGATTATGCATTGAATACAGAGAAGTAAACAAGGTCACCATTAAGAATAAGTATCCATTGCTGAGAATGGATGATTTGTTTGATCAACTACAGGGTGCACAAGTATTTTTGAAGATTGACCTAAGGTTAGGTTATCACCAACTAAAGGTCAAGGCAAGTGATGTTGAGAAGACGGCTTTCCGAACCAGATATGGTCACTATGAATTTTTGGTTATGTCCTTCAGAGTTACTAATGCACCTTCTGTATTCGTGGATTTGATGAATCGGGTTTTTAAACCTTTCCTTGATGATTTTGTTATTGTGTTTATTGATGACAACTTGGTGTATTCTAAGAGTCTTGCAGATCATGAACACCACATAAGGATAGTTTTTCAAACTTTACGAGACAGGAGATTGTATGCCAAGCTGAAAAAGTATGAATTTTTGCTGCCAAAGGTATCATTTCTGGGACACATCATCAGTATGGATGGAGTGTCCGTGGATCCTTCGAAGGTTGAAGCCATTGTGAATTGGCCAAGACCGACGAATACAACCGAAGTCAGAAGTTTTACGGGCTTAGCTGGGTATTACTGAAGATTTGTGACGGATTTCTCCAAGATTGTAACTCTACTAACACAGCTCACTCGAAAGAACACACCATTGGAATGGAATGAGAAGAGGGAACGAAGCTTCCAAGAATTAAAGAACCGATTGGTGTCCGCACCAATCCTAGCCTTACCTACTGGGACTGATGGGTTTTCCATCTACAGTGACGCTTCACATAGAGGACCGGGATGCATTTTGATGCAATGAGGTAAGGTGATTGCATATGTCTTAAGACAGTTGAGACCACATGAGAAGAACTACAAGACCCACGATCTTGAATTGGTAGCGGTAGTATTTGCTTTGAAGATTTGGCACCACTACTTGTATGGAGTCACATGTGAGATCTTCACCGACCATAAAAGTTTGAAATACCTTTTCACACAGAAGAGCTAAACATGAGACAAAGAAGATGGCTCGAGTTGATTAAGGACTATGACATTCTCATTCAATACCATCCGAGCAAGGCCAATGTGGTGGTCAACGCCTTGAGCCAAAAGTCTATTGCCAACCTAGCCTGTCTTGTTACTTTTCAGTGGCCCTTGATCCTTGACTTGGAGAGATCAGAGATTGAAATTGTTGCACCGGGTACTAATATCATGTTTACCACCCTGATCACCCAACTGGCGTTGATAGAAGTTGTAAAGCACCTGTAACCTGAAGGCCCTTACTTGTGGAAGATCTATGAAGAAATGGGAACGAATCCAAAGCCTGACTTCACCTTGCATGATGGAGCTTTAAATTTCAAAAGCCGATTGTGTATTCCAAATATACCTGAAATCAGGAGGCAAGTTTTGGAAGAAGCCCACAATACGAAGTTCACTTTGCATCCAAGAGGCACAAAGATGTATCGGAATTTGAAGGAGACATTTTGGTGGCTGGGAATGAAGAAGGAAATAGCTAAGTTCGTATCACGATGCCTACAATGCCAACGAATCAAAGCAGAACATCAAAGACCGGCGAGGCTACTTCAACCTTTACCGATACCGAAATGGAAGTGGGAGCATATCACCATGGATTTCGTCGTAGGATTGCCGAGATCACCACGGGGTTGTGATGTTATATGGGTTATTGTTGATCGACTCACTAAGTCTGCACATTTTTTACCAGTAAAGACTACGTACTCTTTATCAAAGCATGCGACCCTCTACATTGTAGAGATTGTTCGATTACACGGCACGCCAGTATTGATAGTGTCTGATCGAGACCCGAGATTTGTGTCAAAATTTTAGAAGAGTTTGCAAAAGGCCTTGGGCACTGAGTTGAAGTTCAGCACAGCATTTCATCCGCAAATCGACAGGCAATTAGAAAGGACAATTCAAACCCTAGAAGACATGTTGCAGTTATGTGTTCTCGACTTTCAGGGAAGTTGGGAGGATCACCTATCATTGGTGGAGTTTGCCTACAATAACAGTTTTCATGCAAGGGAGGAAGTGTAGATCTCCAGCTTGTTGGGCTAAAGTCGACGAGAGAGAGATTCTTAGGCTAGAGATTGTGCAACTGACCACCAACAAGATCAAGATCATTCAGCAATGACTACTAACTGCTCAAAGTTACCAAAAGAGTTATGCAGATGTGCGAAGGCGAGACTTAGAGTTTGATGAAGGGAGCCACGTGTTCTTGAAGGTATCTCCTTCCAAGGGGATAAATCACTTCGGTAAGAAGGGAAAGCTTAGTCAAAGGTATATTGGACCGTTTGAAGTTGTTGAACAGGTTGGACCCATTGCTTACGTATTGCTGTTCCTTCGCATGTGATTGATCACTATCCCTTAGCCGTGAGTGAAGATTTAAGCTACGTTGAGAGATCGATTAAAATTCTTGATTGTCGTGACCAAGTTCTTAGGAACAAAGTCATTTCGTTGGTACAAGTTTTATGGTAGAACCACACTTGGGAGGAATCTACTTGGGAACGTGGAGACGAGATCTGGGAGCGTTATCCCTTTTTATTTGAATGATAGCTTGTGTTAAGTTTGGAGACCAAACTTATTTAAGGGGGGAATGATGTGATACCCTGAACCCATTAACTTTCTTTATTTATGTAAACTAAGGCATTTGTGTGGTTTAATGTTAGATGTTATTCCTTTTGGGGTCAAAGTGACCAATTGGAAGTTGAATTGTAACTTAAATTCTTGGGGTGAGACATATAGGATTATTTCCCATGTGTATCATCTTATATACCTATGTATATACACTACACACACACACAACCCATTTGTAGAGAGAGAGAGAGAGAGAGAGAGAGAGAGAGAGAGAGAGAGAGAGAGGAGAAAAGATAGAGGAAGGATATTGAAGGGAGAAGATCAAGAAGAAGAGGAGGAAGCAAGAAGAGCTCAACCAAGCTTTGAAGCCCATTGTGGAGTTAGAAAAGCTAGAGAGAGAAAAGTATGAGCTAAAACCTTGTATGTATGCTTGTGTAAATGTGTTGGGATATTGTATATATGCATATATATGGATTGGAGTGTTTGGGTTTGTCTTAGGGGACTCCTTGAGTCCCAATTACTTTGAATTTGAGAGCTTATAGCTCAATATTGGAGGATTGGAGAGTTGGGGGTTAAAACCCCAAAATACGTGAAATTTTAGGGTTTTGAATTCTTCCTTAGATCCCTTTGTTTTGATTATTCTTTCTCCTCCATTTTGAGTTATTATCATCCTTGTGGGCTAATCTTTGAGCCCAAAGAGTATTGGGAAGGTTTGGTTATGTTTGAAGGGATTTTGGGAGAGTTTTGGGTCAAAAACTTGCTACTGGGCAGGTGGGGGCGTTCAAACGGTCTGAGAGTAGAGATTTTCACTTTGCTTGGCATTCGAATGGCCCTTTCAGGCATTCAAACGGCCCGAGAGGGTGTTTTTCCATTTTTTCCTAGCGTTTGAATGGCCAATTTGAGCGTTCGAAAGGCTTGGTTATTTTGGCCTGGCGTTCGAGCAAACCAGTTGGGCATTTGAACGGCCTACAGCTTCGGCACTGTTTATTAAAACAGGTATAACTTTCTCTAAAAAATTGGATGGATGTACCGTTTGAAGAGTTAGAAAGTAAACTCATAGACCTTTGTACCCGTATATAGTTTGTTCTATAATTCCTCATAGATTGAGAGATATAGAGGTTTAAAGTTGACCCAAAACTATGCCGAAAACCTTATTTTTTCGAAGTGTTACCCCATTCTTCGTGAGACCTAACTTCTTTACACGAAATGTGCTTTTAAGCCATGAACTATCAAATTAAAAGCCTTTAAGCCTATTTTCATATAGAACTAGCCTTGTGTGAGAATCCTTCATTCGGGGTGGTTGGGACGTGAGGAAAGGATTAATGTTCTGAGTTTTATACTTCACCCTCAACCTTATCTTCTCTTTTTATGTTGGGGTCTTGCCCTAGGGCTAGTCTCGCTCTTCCATTGTGAGAGTGAGATGTTGGTGAGCCGGGGTCAAGGGATTTATGTGCTTAGTCTCAGTTTGTGTGTCATTGCTTGCCTTAGAACCTTGTATTGATATTTCTATACTTCTTCGTGTATTTTGTGTAGGAACACCTTGTTATCACCTGATCAATCGGAAAGAGGTAAGTAACGATATGCCATGAGTAAAACTCTATTATTTTCGAAATGTTTTAAGCTTACTTCTATATCATGAATGTTTTCCATATGTTTCAATGCATCAATGTTACGTTCAATTACAAATGTCATATTTCAAGTGCATGCAAGTTATATTTATGTTATGAATGAAAACCATGGACTATAATATTTAAATGAAAGAGATGCTAAGTTTCCAATATATGGTGCCAACTCAGGTCTTTTCGTGGCAAGACCTTAATCTAGCTCGATAGTTCTGCGATAGGGGACGGGAAATAAACTATCTATGTTGGGAGACGTTCCTGGCCTAAAGAGCCTGAGCATGACCTACATGGTTACTATGGAGCCTAGCTCATATGTCGAGTTATAGCACACTTATGTTTTGAACTGAGAACTATGATATGTTCACATGTTTTACGACAAGTTATGAAACGCTATATCAGGAATAATGTGATGTTGTATCTTCTCCTATGATATTATGGTCTGAAATGTTAAAAAGTTTCAAATGATGTTTACATCACATATAAATTCCAAGCATACGATTTATACGTTTAAAAGTTCATATCCTTATGCATAAATGATTATCTATCTTTATACATTAAATATAATTGCTAGTTCATGATAATTTTTTCGCTTATGGATCATTGTTAATCACTAAGCATTAGCTTATGTTTTCTCAAATGATTTTCAAGTAGCCAATCCAAGAGGCCCTAAAGCGAGGCCATATGTAGATTTTGAGCTACGGCCCATTAACCCATGTTTTGTAATATGTTTGAGGGCTAGGACCCAATGTTTTGTAATGGTATAAATGTTATAACTTTAGTGAGCCTTTATTAAGCTCTTATGTATGTTATGATTTGGACTAGGCACAACTCTGCCATGTATGACACAGATATGATTTCAAGTTATCAAAAATTTTATTTTTCACAATTATGCATCATTTTAAATGATTATGCACAAGTGATCAACTAGTTTATGTAATGCGGCCTTAGATAGCCTGGTTATTGGCCAGTCATGTACCCTAAATTCGTATAGGCCGGGATATGGGGCCTGACAAGAATACTTTAAATGGTAGAGATGCAAGATTTCCATTCTATGGTGCCAACTTGAGGTCTTTTATGGCAAGACCTTAAACTAGCAAAGATTGTCCTACAATAGGGGATGTGAAATAAACTATCGCCATGTTCAGGAGACGTCCCATGACCTAAAAAGCTCTATGTGTGACCTTTAAGGTTACTGATGTGGAGTCTAGCTCTGATGTCGGGTTGTAGCACACTTATGTTTTAGAACAAAAACGATGATATGTTCAAATATTTATGGCAAGTTATGTTATACTTCATCACGAGTGAAGATAAGTCGCAACTCTCTTTTATGATACCATGTTTTGAAACGATAGAATGTTTCAATATGATGCTTATGCTATCTATGATTTCAAGCCTATGCTTACACATTTCAAGTTCATACTTTATATACATCAATGTTTTATCTATTGTTTTATACATTAGACATAACTGCTAGTCCATGATATTTTCTCGCTCATGCATCATTGTTATTCACTAAGCATTAGCTTACATTTTCTCAAATGACTTTTAGGTAGCTAATCCAGGAGCCCCTAGAGCGAGGCTATGCATGGATTTTGAGCTACGGCCCACGGGCCTATGTTTTGTATTATGTTTGAGGGTTGGACCCATTGTTTTGTAATGATATAATGCTATAACTTTGGTGGACCTTGATTTGGTCCTTATGTATGTTATGTTTTGGATTAGACATAGCTCTACCATGTATGGCTCGGATTATATTTCAAGTTATAAAAGATTTTATTTTCACAATTGTGTATCATTTTAAATGATTTATGCATAGGTGTTCAACCGATTTATGTAATGCGGCATTGAGTAGCCTTGCTACTGGCCGGTCATGTACCCTAAATCCGTATAGGCCGAGTTACGGGGCGTGACAGCATGGTATCAAAGCTATAGGTAGACACCGTAAGATTGAGTCACGTCTAGATAGAATTCTAGATTTGACTTGAGTATGTGCTATGTGTATATGTATGTGTATGCTACATATATAATGACATGCCAAGGTGTGATACATGCAGTGTTATGTTAAATGCTTAACGTTTTAATGTGCGCGAATAATTAACCATGCCACCGAGGAGAGGTGGTTATAGAGGGGCCGGAAGGTGCGAAGACCAAATTGATCACAAAGAAAGGATCTTTGTTAGACTTATCCAAGTGGGCTTGTTACAGGTGTGGCTAGGAGGGTCACCAAGTGAAGGACTATCTGAAGAAGAACAGAGCACATGGATCTTGGGCATCAGCATCGGCCTCAATGCAGCAATCTGCGGCCAACAAGAGAGAGAACCAACCACGGTAGGGCCGAGCTTTCGCACTTACACTGTGAAACACCCCAGCTACCGATTCTGTAGTGTCAGGTATACTTCCTATTTGTGGTCGACCTTCACACGTCCTTATTGATTCCAATTCTACACACTCATTTGTTTCATATCTCTCTGCTCAATATTTATATACATCTCCGGTACCTCCTGATTATACTTTGGTAGTATCGTTGCCATCCGTGAATTCCATGTTATGTGATAGGATTTATAATTCTTGTGAAATTCTGGTTAACGATGTGCCCATGTTTGTAAACCTCATTCCCCTAGAAATGCACAGCTTTGATGTTATCTTAGGAATGGATTGGTTGTCCTCTCACCGTGCTATCATCGATTGTGAGCTTAAACGAGTCGTGTTTCATTCTTCTACCCATCCAGGGCTTGTATTTGAGGGAGTTAGTGTCATGCCTCCACCTAATCTCATTTCATCTATGCAAGCACGTCGTCTAATTCAAAAAGGGAATCGTGTATTCTTGTGTAGCGTTTTTGACACACATGTTTCCCCGCCACCCTTGGAAGACATCCATGTTATCCAAAATTTTTTTAATGTCTTTCCCGATTAGCTACCTGGCTCTTCAGTAGACCAGGAGATTGAGTTCCACATTGACCTTAATCCGGGTACTAGACCCATTTCCAAAGCTGCATATCGTATTTCCCCTTTAGAGTTGAAGGAGTTGATGGTCCAACTGTAAGACTTGTTAGAAAGGGATTCATCCATCCTAGTGTTTCACCATGGGGTGCTCCGGTGTTATTTGTGAAAAAGAAAGATGAAACCATGAGGTTATGCATTGACTACCAAGAACTGAACATGGTCACCATTAAGAATAACTATCCATTGCCGAGAGTGGATGATTTGTTTGATCAATTACAGGGCGCGCAAATATTCTCGAAGATCGACCTAAGGTCGGGTTATCACTAACTGAAGGTGAGGGCAAGTGCTGAGGAGATGATGGCATTCCAAACTAGATATGGTCATTATGAGTTTTTGGTTATGCCGTTTGGAGTCACAAATGCACCTTCCGCTTTCGTGGATATAATGAATCGGGTTTTTAAACCCTTTCTTGATGATTTTGTAATTGTGTTTGTTGATGACATCTTGGTGTATTCTAAGAGTCTTGCAGATCATGAGCACCACTTAAGGATGGTTCTTCAAACTTTGCGAGACAGGAGATTGTATGCCAAGCTGAAAAAGTATGAATTTTGGTTACCAAGTGTAGCATTTCTGGGACACATCATCAGTGTGGATGGAGTGTCTGTTGATCCTCACAAGGTTGAAGCCATTGTGAATTGGCCGAGACCGACAAATGTAACCGAAGTCAGAAGTTTTATGGGCTTAGCTGGGTATTACCGAAGATTTGTGAAGGACTTCTCTAAGATTGCGACTCCGCTAAGACAGCTCACCCGGAAGAACACACCATTTGAATGAAATGAGAAAAGAGAACGAAGCTTCCAACAATTGAAGAACCGATTAGTGTCCGCACCAATCCTAGCCTTACCTACTGGGACTAACGGGTTCTCCATATACAGCGACGCTTCGTATAGAGGATTGGGATGCATTTTAATGCAACACGGTAAGTTGATTGCATATGCCTCAAGACAGTTGAGACCACATGAGAAGAATTACCTGACCCATGATCTTGAATTAACAGTGGTGGTGTTTGCTTTGAAGATTTGGTGCCACTATTTCTACAGAGTCACATGTGTATCTTCACCGACCACAAGAGTCTGAAACACCTTTTCACATAGAAGGAGCTGAACATGAGACAGAGAAAATGGCTCAACTTGATCAAGGACTATAATGTTCTCATTTAGTACCATCCAGGTAAGGCCAATGTGGTGGCCGACGCCTTAAGCCAAAAGTCCATCGCCAACCTAGCATGCCTTGTTACGTTATAGCGGCCCTTGCTCCTTGACTTGGAGAGATCGGAGATTGAGATTGTTGCACTGGGCACCAATATGATGCTTACCACCATGATCGCCCAACCGGCATTGATAGAAGTTGTAAAGCAATGACAACCTGAAGATCCTTACTTGTGGAAGATCTATGAAGAGATGGGAACGAATTCAAAGCCTAACTTCACCTTGCAAAATGGAGCTTTAAAGTTCAGAAGTCGATTGTGTGTTCCAAATATACTCAAGATCAGAAGGCAAGTCTTGGAATAAGCCTACAATACAAAGTTACTATGCATCTAGGGGGCACAAAGATGTATCGGGATTTAAATGAGACATTTTGGTGGCTAGGAATGATGAAAGAAATAGTCGAGTTCGTATCATGATGCCTACAATGCCAACAGATCAAAGCAAAACATCAAAGACTAGTGGGACTACTTCAACCTTTACCAATACTAGAATGGAAGTGGGAGCATATCACCATGGATTTCGTCGTCAGATTGCTGAGATCACCACGGGATTGTGATGCTATATGGGTTATTATTGATCGCCTCACTAAGTCTGCACATTTTTTTACCAGTGAAAACTACGTATTCCTTATCCAAGCATGCGACCCTCTACATTGTAGAGATTGTTCAATTACATAGCATGCCAGTTTTGATAGTGTCCAACCGAGACTTGAGATTTGTGTCAAAATTTTGGAAGACTTTACAAACGGCTTTGGGCATCGATTGAAGTTCAGCACGACATTTCATTCGCAAATCGACGAGCAATCAGAAAGGACCATTCAGACCCTAGAAGACATGTTGCGGTTATGTGTTCTCGAATTTTAGGGGAGTTAAGAGGATCGCCTACCATTAGTGGAGTTTGCCTGCAACAACAGGTTTCATGCAAGCATTGAAATGACACCTTATGAAGCACTGTATAGGAGGAAGTGCAGATCTCCAGTTTGTTGGGCCGAGGTCGGAGAGAGGAAGATTCTTGGACCAGAGATTGTGTAACTGACCACCGACAAGATCAAGATCATTCAGCAATGACTACAAACTGCTCAGATTCGCCAAAAGAGTTATGCAAATGTGCGGAGGTGAGACTTAGAGTTTGATAAAGGGAGCCACGTGCTCTAGAAGGTATCTCCTTCCAAGGGGATAAATCACTTTGGCAAGAAGGGAAAGCTTAGTCCAAGGTACATTAGACCGTTTGAAGTTCTTGAACGGGTTGGACCTGTTGCTTGTCGTATTGCTCTTCCTCCGGAACTTTTGTAAGTTCATAATGTCTTTCATGTTTTGATGCTACGGAGGTATTTTCATGACCTAAAGCACGTGATTGATCGCTATCCCTTGGCCGTGAGTGAAGATTTAAGCTACGTTGAGAGACCAATTGAGATTTTTGATTGCCATGACCAAGTTTTTAGGAACATGGTCATTCTGTTGGTACAAGTTTTATGGCAGAACCACAGCTGGGAGGAATCTACTTGGGAACGTGAAGATGAGATTCGGAAGCGTTATCCCTTTTTGTTTAAATGATAGCTTGCATCAAGTTTGGCGACCAAACTTATTTAAGGGGGTAAGGATGTAATGTCCCGAACCTCTATTTATTTATATTATGAGAATTTATAGTGTTTGCATTGTTTAAGTTAGTTATCACATCTTTTGGGGAAAAAATGACCAATAAGAGCTTATGTTGTAACTTATAAACTATAGGGTGAAACACATGGGATTATTCCCATGTGTATCCTCATTATACACCCATGTATACACACACCCACACACAAAAAAAAAACACACACACTCACCACTAGTTGAGAGAGAGAATAGGAGAAGAGAAAGAGAAAAGGGAAGATTGAAGGAAGAGGAAGCTTGGAGAGTCTCCATCCAAGCCAAGAGAAGCCATTAAAGGACTTGGGCAAGCTTGAAGAAAGGTAAGGTTCCATTTTCTTCTATAATTGTATATGTGTATGTATCTATCTTGGTGGGTTGTGTTGTTAGGTTGTTATGAGTGACTCTTTTGAGTCTCAAATTGACTAAATCTAGAGTATTGTAAGCCCTATTGAAAGATTTGAGAGTTTGGGATTAAAATCTCCAATTTATGTAAGTTAGGGCTTGGGTTCCTAAAACCCTAGATCCTTTCGATTCACTTGTTTAAGGTGTTTCATTTTGAGCTATTGTGGCTTTCTTAGGTCAATCTTTGGACCCTAGAAGCATTGAAAAAGTTTATGAGAGTTTTGATAGAGTTTAGGTGAGATTTGGAGATTTTTCGAGTGGATTTTCATTTTTCCTAGGTAATGTGTCAATACCTTTGCCTCATGTGTTGACACATCAGTCCAGAGGATTCCCAAATTCATTTCTTCAGCTCATGTGTCGACACCTTGGCCTTATGTGTCGACAAATCCCAGATTCGCTTTTTCAACTCTGTCACTGTTTAGTAAAATGAGCATAACTTTCTCTAAAAAACTTAGATTGATGCACCATTTAAAGTATTAGAAAGTAGACTCATAGACCTTTGTACCCATATAAATTTTGTACTCTAATTTCTTATATATTGAGAGATATGAAAGTTTAAATTTGACCCAAAATCTATGCCAACAACCTTGTTTCTAGAATTTTAGTCTACCTTCCGTGAGGCATAACTTCTTCACCCGAAATGTGTTTTTAGCCCATGACCTATCAAATTAAAGACCTTTAAGCTTATTTTCAAATGGAACTAATCTAGAGTATGAACTTATCCTTGAGAGGTGGTTGGGATGCAATGAAGGAGTCAACGTCCCGACTTTTATGTTCAAACCTCAACCTTATGTTCTCGTTTTACGTTGGGGCTTTGTCTTAAAGTTTAGCCTTACTCTCCTGTTGTGTTAGTGAGGTCTTGATGTGTCGGGGTTGAGAGACTTATGTGCTTAGTCTCGGTTTTCATGTTATTGCTTTGCCTTGGAGCCTTGTATTGATATTTCCATACTTCTATGTGCATTTTGTGTAGGAACACCTTGTTTACCACCCATTATATCAGAAAGAGGTAAGTAACGATATGCCATGAGTAAAATCTTATTACTTTCTAAATGTTTTAAGTTCAGTTCCATATTATGTAATATTTTACATATGTTTTCAATGCATCAATATTTACATTCAATTATCAATGTCATACTTTTAAAGGTATGCAAGTTATATTTATGTTATGAATTGAAACCCATGGACTAGAATACTTTAAATGATAGAGATGCAAGATTTCCAATCTATGGTGCCAATTCGAGGTCTTTCGTGGCAAGACCTTAAACTAACAACGATGGTCCTACGATAGGGAATGTGAAATAAACTATCGCCATGTTCGGGAGACGTCCCACGGCCTAAAGAGCCATATGTGTGACCTTTAAGGTTACTGATGTGGAGCCTAGCTCTGATGTCTAGTTGTAGCACACTTATGTTTTAGAACGAGAACGATGATATGTTCAAATGTTTATGACAAGTTATGTTATGCTTTATCATGAGCAAAGATATGTCGTATCTCTCTTTTATGATACCATGTTTTGAAACGATAGAATGTTTCAATATGATGCTTATACTATCTGTGATTTCAAGCCTATGCTTACACATTTCAAGTTCATGCTTTATATGCATCAATGTTTTATCTATTGTTTTATACATTAGACATACTGCTAGTCCATGATATTTTCTCGCTCATGCATCATTATTATTCACTAAGCATAGTTTACGCTTTCTCAAATAACTTTCAGGTAACCAATCTGGGAGGCCCTAAAGCGAGGCCATACATGGATTTTGAGCTACGGCCCACGGGCCTATGTTTTGGATTATGTTTGAGGGTTGGACTCATTGTTTTGTAATGATATAATGTTATAACTCTGGTGGACCTTGATTTGGTCCTTATGTATGTTATGTTTTGGATTAAGCATAGCTTTACCATGTATGACTCGGATTATATTTCAAGTTATAAAAAATTCTATTTCTGCAATTATGTATTATTTTAAATGATTTATGCATAGGTGTTTAACCGATTTATGTAATATGGCCTTGGGTAGCCTTGCTACTGGTTGACTATGTATCCTAAATTTGCATAGGCCGGGTTACGGGGCGTGGTTGTTTTTCCAAACAGTGGTTTTCCAAAAACACCAACTTTTTTGAGTTGTTTTTTTCTAAACAGCGATTTTCTGAAAATCATAACTCTCTTGAGTGGCTTTTTTCTAAACAGTGGATTTCTAAAAACCGTATCTATTTTGAGTTGTTTTTTTAAGTAGTGAATTTCTAAAAACCCAAACTCTTTTGAGTGGTCTTTCCAAACAATGGGTTTTTTAAAACCCAAACACTCTATTGACATTGATTTTCTAAAAACCTTAACTTCGTTGAGTTGTTTTTTCTAAACAATGATTTTTTAAAACCTAACTCTTTTGAGTTATTATTACGGTTAGTGGTTTTCTAAAAACTATAACTATTTTTTATTATTTTTCCAAACAGTTATTTTCTAAAACCTAACTCTATTGAGTTACTTTTTCAAAAAGTAGTTTTCATAAAACCCTAACTTTGTTGATTTGTTTGTCCAAATAGTGATTTTCTAAAATCCTAACTCTCTTAAACTGTTTTTCTAGACAGTGGTGTTCTAAAAACCCCAACTCCCTTGAGTATTTTTCTCAACAGTGATTTTCCAAAAACCAATAATTATTTTAAGTTGTTTTTCCGAACAAGTGTTTTCCATAAACTCTATCTATTTTGAGTTCTTTTTCCAAACGGTGATTTTCGAAAAACACCAACTTTTTTGAGTTTTTTTCCAAACAATGGATTTCTAAAAACACTAACTTTCTTGACTTGTTTCTTCTAAACAATGATTTAATAAAAGCCCGAACTCTCTTGAGTTATTTTTTTCTCAATAGTGATTTTCTAAAACACTAACTCTCCTGAGTTTTTTTTCCTAAAATATGGTTTTCTAAAACTCAAACTCTTTTAAGTTATTTTACCAATTAGTGGAATTCTAAAAACCATAATTCCTTTGTATTATTCTTTTCAAACAGTGGGTTTCTAAACCACAACTCTCTTGAGTTGTTTTTTCTAAATAGTGATTTTCTAAAACCCAATTTATTTTGACTTATTTTTTGTAAATAGTGATTTTCTAACAACCCAAACTCTTTTGCGTTGTCTTTCAAAATAGTGGTTTTTTAAAAATCGTAATCTGTTGAATTGTTTACTGTAAACCTTGATTTTCTAAAAACCCTAAACTGTTGAGTAGTTTTTTTTCTAAATAGTGATTTTCTAAAACAAAACTCTTTTGAGTTTTTTTTTCCCTTTAGTGGTATTCTGAAAATCCTAACTATTTTGAGTTATTTTTTCAAACAATGGTTTTCTAAAAACCCTAACTCTATTGAGTTTGTTTTTTTCTCAAAAAGTGGTTTTCTAAATACCCTCACTCTATTGATTGTTTGTCCAAATTGTGATTTTCTAAAACCGTAACTCTCCTGTGTTGTTTTTCAAAACAGTGATTTTCGAAAAACGCAACCCACTTGAGTTGTTTTTCTAAATAATGATTTTCCAAAAAGCACTAATTGTTTTGAGTTGTTTTTTTTTTTTTTTTTTTCTATACAGTGGTTTTCTAAAAGCCCTAATTCTCTTGACTTTTTTTTATAAACATTGATTTTCTAAAAACCCAAACTCTTTTTAGTTGTTTCTCCTAAATAGTAATTTTCAAAAAACACTAACTCTCTTGAGTTGTTTTTCCTAAATAGTGATTAGGGTATTGAGTTGTTTTTCGAAACAATGATTTTCTGGAAACTCAAACTCTTTTGAGTTGTTTTTCCTAATATTAGATTTCCTAAAACCCTAATTCTCTTGACTTTCTTCATCTAAACAGTGATTTTCTAAAAACCCTAACTCTCTTATGTTTTTTCCAAATAGTATTTTTTAAAACTTGTGAGTTGTTTTTCCAATAAGTGATATTCTGAAACCCTAACTATTTTCAGTTATTTTTTTCAAAAAGTGGTTTTCTAAACATCCAAACTCTCTGGAGTTATTCATTATAAACATTGATTTTCTAAAAACCCTTACTCACTTGATTGTTTCTCCTAAACAGTGATTTTCTAAAAATACTAACTCTCTTGAATTGTTTTTTTTGTTAACAATGGTTTTCTAAAACCCTAACTCTTATGAGTTGTTTTTTCTAAAGAGTGGTCATAAAAACACTATCTATTTTGAGTCGTTTTTGTAAATAGTATTTTTTAAAAGCCCAAATTATTTTGAGTTGTCTTTCTAAATAGTGGTTTCTAAAAAGCATAACGCTTTTGAGTTGTTTATTTTAAAAATTGATTTTTCAAAATCGTAACTTCATTGAGTTGTTTTTCCAAACAATGATTGCCTAAACTCTTAACTCTATTGAGCTGTTTTTACAGAAAAGTGATTTTCTTAAAACACTAACCCTCTTAAGTTGTTTTTCTAAACAACGAGTTTCTAAAATTATAACTCAAATGAATTGTTTTTCTAAACAATGATTTTTTAAGAACCCTAACTCTTTTGGGCTATTTTTCTTAACAGTGATATACTAAAAACCCTATTTATTTTGAGTCTTTTTCCAAGCAGTGATTCTATGAAAAACCAAACTCTTTTGAGTTATTTTTCCTAACATTGGATTTCTTAAAACCCTACTCTCTTGACCTGTTTTTTCTAAACAGTGATTTTCTAAAAATCTAACTCTCTTGATTTTCTAAAAACCATAAATTGAGTTGTTTTTCTAAAATGTGATTTTCTAAAAACACCATCTCAATACCCTAACTCTATTGAGTTGTTTTTTCAAAAAGTAGTTTACTAAAAATCCCAACTTTATTGAGTTGTTTTTCAAAACAGTGATTTTCTAAAACCTTAACTATTTTAAGTTGTTTTTCGAAAAAGTGGTTTTCTAAAAACCTAACTATTTTGAGTTGTTTTTTTTTTTTTTTCTAAATAGTGGTTTTCTAAAACCCTAACTCTCTTGACTTGTTTTTTATAAACCCTAACTCACTTAAATAGTTTTTCTAAACAATGATTTTCTAAGAATCGTAACTGTTTTGAGCTATTTTTCGCAATAGTGGTTTTCTGAAACCCTAACACTCTTGAATGATTTTTCATAAAGAGTGGTTTTCTAAAACTGCGACTCTCTCGAGTTAGTTTTTTGTGTAAACAATGGTTTTCTAAAAAACCTAATTCTCCGGAGTTGTTTTTCTAAACTGTGCTTTTCTAGAAACATGTCTATTTTGATTTGTTTTTTCAAACAGTGATTTTCTTGAAACCCAAATTCTTTGCGTTATTTTTCAGACAGTGGATTTCTATAGCCCTAACTGTCTTGACTTGTTTCTTGTAAATAGAGATTTTACAAAAATCCGAACTATCTTGAGTTATATTTTCTAAACAATGATTTTCTAAAAACACTAACTCTCTTGAGTTGTTTTTTTTTCCTAAAAAATGATTTTCTTAAAAAGCCTACCTCTTTTGAGTTGTTTTTCCAATCAGTGGTTTTCTAAAACCATAATTCGTTTGAGTTTTTTTTCCAAATAGTGATTTTCTAAAAACCACTTACTTTCTTGAGTCTTTTTTTTTTTCTTTTAAACATCGGTTATTTAAAAACCATAATTCTCTTGAGTGGTTTTTTCTAAACAGTGGATTTCTAACCCTATCTATTTTGAGTTATTTTTGTAAATAGTGAATTTCTAAAAACCCAAACTATTTTGAGTGGTCTTTCCAAGTAGTGGTTTTCTAAAAAGCCAAACACTCGTAAGTTGTTTATTGTAAACGTTGATTTTCTAAAAACCTTAACTCTGTTGAGTAGTTTTTTCTAAACAATGATTTTCTAAAATCCTAACTCTTTTGATTTATTATTACGGTCAATGGTTTTCTAAAAACTTTAACTCTATTTTGTGTTATTTTTCCAAAAATTTGTTTTCTAAAAACCCTAACTCTATTGAGTTATTTTTTGAAAAAGTGGTTTTCAAAAAATCTTAACTCCATTGATTTGTTTGGCCAAATAGTGATTTTCTAAAACCATAACTCTTTTAAACTGTTTTTCTAGACAGTGGTGTTCTAAAAACCCCAACTCTCTTAAGCATTTTTCTAAACAATGATTTTTCAAAAACCAATAATTATTTTGAGTTGTTTTTCTAAACAAGTGCTTTCTATAAACTCTATCTTTTTTGAGTTATTTTTCCAAATAGTGATTATCGTAAACCCCCAACTTTTTTGAGTAGTTTTTCCAAGTAGTAGATTTCTAAACACCCTAACTTTCTTAACTTATTTCTTTTAAACAGTGATTTCAAAAAAACCCTAACTCTCTTGAGTTATTTTTTTCAAACAGTGATTTTCTAAAAACACTAACTCTCCTGAGTTGTTTTTCCTAAAAAGTGGTTTTTTAAAAACCCTAACTCTTTTGAGTTGCTTTTCCAATTAGTGAATTTCTAAAAACCATAATTCCTTTGTGTTATTTTTTCAAACAGTAGTTTTCTAAAAATTATAACTCTCTTGATTTGTTTTTTCTAAATAGTGATTTTCTAAAGCCCTATCTATTTTGAGATATTTTTTTAAATTGTAATTTTCTAAAAATCCATACTCTTTTGAGTTGTCTTTCCAAATAGTAGTTTTCTAAAAACTACAATATGTTGAATCATTTATTGTAAACATGGATTTCTAAAAACCCTAACACTCTTGAGTTGTTTTTTCTTAAACAGTGATTTTTTAAAATGCAACTCCTTTGTGTTTTTTTTTGTTTAGTAGTATTCTAAAAATCCTAACTATTTTGAGTTATTTTTTCGACCAGTGGTTTTCTCTAAAATGTGGATTTCAAAAACCTAACTCTTTTGAGTTGTTTTTTTTTTTTTTCTTAATAGTGGTTTTCTAAAAACCCTAACTCTCTTGAGTTGTTTTCTAAAACGCTAACTCACTTAAATAGTTTTTCTAAACAATGATTTTTAAAGAATCTTAATTGTCTTGACCTGTTTTTCTAAATAGTAGTTTTTTAAAACCCTAACACTCTTGAGTGTTTTTTTTTCCTAAACAGTGGTTTTCTAAAAACTGTAACTCTCTCGAGTTATTTTTTGTAAACAATGGTTTTCTTAAAAGCCTAACTCTCCTAAATTGTTTTTCTAATCAATGCTTTTCTAAAACGCTATCTATTTTGATTTGTTTTTCCAAACAATGATTTTTCTTAAAACCCAAACTCTTTTGAGTTGTTTTTCCAAACAATGGATTTCTAAAAACTCTAGCTCTCTTGACATGTTTCTTGTAAATAGTGATTTTACAAAAACCCTAACACTCTGGAGTATTTGTCTAAACAATGATTTTCCAAAAATCACTAATTATTTTGGCTTGTTTTCTGAATAAGTGTTTTCTAAAAAAAAATCTATTTTGCGTTTTTTTTCCAAAAATTGATTTTTGAAAAACCCAAACCTTGAAACCCCAAAATTTTCAATTTCTTTTTTCTCATAAATCTTTGCCACCTAATTTTATTTGCATTTTAACCTTTAATTTGACTTGGGAATTACTTGGCTAAAATTTAAGACTTGGACCATGTTAGTCATTTTTAATTTGCATTTGGGTATTTCTTGAATTGTCATGAAACAATATATATTAAGTTGACGTTGTCGCGCCCAGATTTTTCGCACTCGAGGAATACTCACACAAGCGGGAAAAATGCTGTACTCTCTCGTTAGAACTCACCCTCCTAAAAGAATGAGTGCGACTAGGTTTGAATTGAAAAATTAATTTAAATAAAGGGCTTTTAAGAAAGGATTTGGAGTCGCCACCTAACTTGATTAAGGTGAGTTAGGTCACCTGAAAACTAAGAATAATCCGAAGACTACGCTTAGGGTTTTTAGAAAACAATTTTGAAAATATCTCCTCAAGAGAGGGTTTTTAAGAAAACGGGTTGTTTGGCAACCTTTGGAAAATATCTAGCCCTTTTAGAAAAATGACTCCTTTTGGTCTTTGAAAACAGTGATCCTAGGTTCGGAGGTTGGTTACGTGTAGGGAAGACGCACTAAGCTATCACCCTACCCCGCCCTTTCGGTACCTACATGTCAATCTACCCTAGATTCAACTATGAGAGTCTCCGACTAACTATAGTTCAACCCTATTCACTTTGAAAAACAATGTTTGAAAAATATGATGCATGATATGCAAATGCAAGATAAGAGAATTGATTTGGAAAAAGATTTGAAAAGAAGTTGATTAGATTTGAAGAGATGGAATTGAAATTGGAAAGTTTTAGAAATTGGAAATAAAGATTTAAAAATAGATTTTTGGAATGGGAAACTTGAAAATAAATTGGAGACTTGAAAAGATTGTGGAATTTGAGATTTGGAAAGATTTGAAAACCGCACCCATGAGGGTGGAATTGAAAGTTTGAAAAATATTGTGACCGCACCTATGAAGGTTGCCTACGTATCCCTTTGGGGGAATCAGGTCAGTTGTAGTTCGGACCGGAGTCCGATTGAAAATAGAAGAGTGGATTTGAAGAAGGAGATTGGATTGGAAGAAAGAAGTTGAATTGAAAATTGGATTTGATTTGAGATTAGAAGAGGAGATTGGAGATTGAAATTGAAAAGATTGGACTTGCTTTGGAAAGATAGATTTTGGAAAGATTTGGTTTTAGGAAAGATGGAAGTTTAGGAAACCTAGACTTAGGAAAAGCTTGACTCGACTTGGAAGGTTTAGGAGATTAGGAAAGGTTGGATTTAGGAAATGTTTGAATTAGGAAAGTTTTATTTTTGAAAAGTTTTCGAATTAGGAAAGTTTTGGATTAAGAAAGTTCCGAATTTAGAAAGTTTTCGAAATAGAAAAGGTTTTCAAATTAGGAAAGTTCCCAAATTAGGAAAGTTTTGAAATAGGGAAGTTTTGAAAATAAGAAAGTTTTGTTTCAAGAAAGGTTTTGAAATAGGAAAGTGTTGAATTTTGGAAATGTTTCAAATTAGGAAAAGTTTAATTTAAGAAAGGCTTAGAATTTAGAAAGTTTCGAGTTTAGGAAAGTTTTAGATGTGAAAAGATTTGAAGTTTAAGAAAGTTTAGAATTTATAAAGTTTTTAGGTTTAGAAAGTCTTAACTTAAGAAAGTCTTGAATTAAGAAAGTTTTGAATTTGGAAAGATTTGAAATTTAGAAAGTTTAGGATTTAGAGAGTTTTAGAGTTTTAGTTTTAGAAAATCTTGAAATTAGGAAAGGTTTGAGTTTAGGAAGAGTTTGAAAACTTAGGTTTGAAAAGTTAAGATTTGAGAGGAGGGTAGAATTAGGAAAGATTTGAATTTTGTGTTCTAAAACTTAGGAAAGATTTTATTTTCAAGTTTTGGAAACTTAAGATTTAGGAAAGTGGAGGATTAGGAAGGATTGGAATTAGGAAAGATTTGGATTTGGGAAGGGATTGGATTTGGTTTCTAAAAGAAAAGATTTGATTTTGTTTCCAAAAACGGAGGGCGTAATCTAGTTTCCTAAACAGGGAGATTTGATTTGGTTTCCTAAAGGGAAGGTAGGATTTGACTAGGATTTAGAAAGGGAAATTCTAGTAGATTTGGAAAATTGTTGTTTTGACGTAGAAAAGAGGTTTTGAAAACATGTATAGTTTTGATATAGAAAACAAAAGATTTTGGAAACCTAGGTTTGGGGCAAAGTTTGAAAATCATGTTTTTGGAAAGAAAACTAGGGTTTCCTAATTGTGGGTTCTAGGGTTTGGTTTGGGCTCTAAGGAAAGAGTTTTTTTTGAAAAACGCGTTTTTGGAAACGACGGTTTTCTAGAAGGGAATCCTAGGGAGGAGTTTTTGGAAAGTGAACTTGGAGAGGGAGTTTTTGGAAAAAGATTTTAAAGGGAAGGAGTTTTTGGAAAGCGTGTTTTTTGGAAACAAGTTTTAGAAGGAAAACCCTAGAGAAGAGTTTCTAGAAGGAAGATTTTGGGAAGAGAGTTTTTAGAAAGATTTTTAAGGAGTGTTTTTAGAAAGTGAATTTTGAGGGAAGAGAGTTTTGAAAAAGAGATTTTGAAAGGGAGTTCCTGAAAACCATTTTGGAGAGGAGAGTTTTAGGAAAGTATGTTGAGAAAGAGATTTTTAGGAAGGGATTTTTGAAAAGAGAGTTTTTGGAAAGTATGAAAACGTCTCACTTTCCTAAAGCGATTCTAGCCATAAGAGGGCTAGAACCACTTTAAGAAAGTGGTTTTGAAAACAAGGTTTGAAAATATAGGCCAAAAGGCCACTTTTAATATAACACTTTCCTAAATCAACCCTAGCCATGGAAAGGCTAGAATCACCCTAGAATTGTGGTTTTGAAAACAAGTTTTTGAAAAAGAGATTTTGATGCAATTTTGAAAACAAGTTTGAAAATGATTTTGAAAACAACTTTGAAAACAAATTTTGGAAGATGCAAGATTATGATATGCACAATGCAATTTAGGGTCGTGAGCATACAAGGTTAAGGCTTCACCACATAATCAAGGGGGCTGGACCCACGTGGTCTTTGGTTAGACTAGAAGAAAGCCCCCGACACGGTGACTCTCCAATAGTCCAATCCTACACATGGACCGGGAATCCCCTTGTTTCAAGCATGCAAAGAAAGGGCGGAAAGAGATGGGGGATTAAAATAGAGAAAACCCAAGTGGGTTGGAGAGAGAAGAGAGAGGGGGGAAGTGCGGAAATTTAAATAGGGAGCCTACCTTGTATCTTGTTTATTTTGCGCGCCGTGCAGTCTTTGGTCTTCGGTCTTTGTCTTGATCTTCACCTTCAGTCTTCAAGGATTGTCTTCAAGCTTTGAATGGCTACTCTTCAAGTCTTGAGAGAGTGGTTGAAGGCTAGTGTATGAGTGTATAGGGGTGTGTATGAGTGTATAGGAGGTTAGGGCTTGTGTATAATGGCTAGGGTTTGGAAAACCTAGGGAGGCTAGGGTTTTTGGAGGTGCTCGAGCTCTGTGTATCGAATTGTGTGATTTCTAGGTTAAGTTTGCAGACCCTTTTCACGTTGAACGAGGCTCTGTATTTATAGAGGGAGGACAAGCCTGGCGCTTGTTGCAGTGGCGCCAGGGCAAATTTTACACTAGCGCCACTAGTAGTGGCGCCAGGCCATTTTTTTGGCTTGGCGCCACTGCTAGTGGCGCCAGCCATTTAGGAAACAATTAAGGTCGGCAAACAACGTATCTTTGACTAGATTTGGGTGCCTGTACTAGTGACTACCATGTAAACTTTAGCTTGGCTTCACTAGGAGTGACTCCGGAAAGTCCGGGAATGATTTGAAAGAACCGGGAATGACCCGGGAGGCTGGAAAGGAGCAGGAACACTTAAAATAGTGTCATGGAGATATTTGACTTGAAAAATGAAGATAAGATGTGTCGGAAAGGTCGACCGGGCCTTTAGGGGCAAAACGGTCAATCGGACTAGGAAACTGCCGGGGCGAACCCGGATTGTCCCGGAAAAAGACTTGGGATCTGGAAACATTATTTAGAATGTTCCCAGAGGTTGCCGGTTTGATTCCCAGGGCCGGCGTGGTCGGAAATGGAGACCGGCCCACCAGGGGCAAAACGGTCATTTTGCACCGGGTTTGCCGGAACTGACTCGGAATGGTCCGGAAAGGTAAAGGAAGGTCGAGAACACTATAAAAAGTATTCTCGGGACATTACCGATTTGATACCCAGAGCCGGTGTGGTCGAAGAAGGAGACCGGCCTTCCAGGGGCAAAACGGTCATTTTGCACCGGGTTGGCCGGAACTAACTCGGAATGGTCCGGAAAGGTAAAGGGAGGTTGAGAACACTATAAAAAGTATTCTCGGGACATTACCGGTTTGATACCCAGGGCCTGTGTGGTTCCCGGGGCGTTCGGATGCCTAGGGGCAAAATGGTCATCTTGACCGAAAAGTCTCGGAAAAGGTCCTAAGGGTAGTCTGGTCCTTTTCCACCGAAGTGAGCTAACAGACATGGGTGTTGACCTAGGTTTTGAGTGTTTTCGCCACTCTAACGGTGTGAGTATTTCCGCTACTCGGACGGGGTTGAGTATTTCCGCTACTCGGACGGGATTGATGATTTGGGAGTATTTCTGCTACTCTAACGGTTGAGTATTTCCGCTACTCTAACGGCTCTGTGAGTATTTCCGCTACTCTAACGGTTGAGTATTTCCGCTACTCTAACGGTTTTGTGAGTATTTCCGCTACTCTAACGGTTCTATGAGTATTTCCGCTACTCTAACGGTTCTGTGAGTATTTCCGCTACTCTAACGATTTTATGAGTAGTTTTGCTACTCGGACCGTCTCGAGGAATAAACTGTTTCAAGAGAGGGATTGGAAAGGGGTCTTATCGTCTCCGAAGAGACGTGCCTGGATTGGAACCGTCTCGAGGAATAAACTGTCTCAAGAGAGGGATTGGAAAGGGGTCTTACCGTCTCCGAAGAGACGTGCCTGGGTTTTGAGTGTTTCCGCCACTCTGACGGTTGTGTGAGTGTTTCCGCCACTCTGACGATTTTGTGAGTGTTTCCGCCACTCTGACGGTTTTGTGAGTAGTTTTGCTACTCGGACCGTCTCGAGGAATAAACTGTCTCGAGAGAGGGATTGGAATTGGAATAAGAAAGGACAATGCCCCTAAGGGCATTTTGGTCATTTTGCCTCTATTTGGGCCTGACAGGCCCACGAAGCGATGGAAAGATAGAATTTGAAACTAGAGAATTGGATTCGATAGGAATATGCCCAAAATGACTTGAAAACAAGTCTGGACGGAGTGTAGACTGCCGAGCGGTCAAAAATGGGGTGCTTACAGACGTGTTTATATATATATATATAATAGATATAATCCGCGCCTACGACACTCCCTAATAAAATTTGAGCACGCATGCATTTGGTGATGAGTTTCATTTGAATTTAAAGATTATAAAATTTGAAACACCTCACGTTACCTTTGTGTATTAACACAGGAAAAAAATATTTATTGTAGATGTAGATTATACTTGCAATACTTGGCAAACCCAAGGGAATAAGGAAGAAAATAAAACAAAAGTAAATCTCATAAATGCATTAGAGATTCAAGAACAAAGTTCACACAAACAAAAGGCTACAAAAATCTCATAAATGTAACAAACTTTACGTCAACAGTAAGTTTTACAAAATGTGTGGTACAAAATATGTGACGATTTTGCAAAAAAAATGTGTTAGATAATATGTCCTCCTCAAACTTGGTTTCTATTCTTTTAAGCTCCATTACTTTTTCAGCCCAATCCTACAAAAGTACAAATTAGTGGGTAAAGTTTTTCTTTTTGTAATAGAAAGGTTGTATAATCAATCGAAATAAACACGTAAAGAAACTGTACCATTTATTGCGCAGTGATTTTGATAAGTAGAGAATATTATAAAAAAACCTCATTCCATAAAAAGGAGTGTCTCAATGATGCATTCACAATGTGCTCATGAACTCCTTTCGTTACAACTGGTAAGATTTGTTGAAAGTCTCCACCAAGAACAACGGTGATACTTCTAAATGGCTTGTCGTTATCACAAATATCTTGAAGTGTGCGATCAACCACTTCAATACAATGCTTATGTTGCATAGGAACTTCATCCCAGATGGTGAGTTTTGTTTCTCGAAACAACTCTGCTTGCAACGATTGCTTGTTAAACCCACAAACTAAATTTTCCATCACATCCAATGGAATGCAAAATGTTGAATGTGTAGTGCGACCTCCTGCCAGTAGCAACGATGTAATACCTAATGATGCCACAGTAACCATAATATGTCCAAAGCTATGACATTTTAATGCAATTGTATAGTACAAAAATGTTTTTCCTGTTCCAGCACCCCCACTAAAAAAGAAAGTAGTTCCTTTATTTTCAAATACTAAAGAAGTGATTGCATTATAAGCAGTGCGTTGTGCATTGTTAAGACAATCATTATTAACTTGTGCATCTGCCTGTTGTGCATCATTTTGGAGTTGTTGATGCTCCAATATTAGTCTGTTACCAACTGTTGCACTCCGATTTCCACTTGGTTGTGGCATAGGTGGGAAGTTTATTGCCTGATTCTTGAAGCATTTGATTTAAAAGGTACAGACCATAATCTTTGATTTGAAGTTCTCTCTGATCAAAGAAAATTGCTTAGTCTAAATAAGCATGAATAATACCAAGACAAGTATTTTAAAACAAAAATTACAGGAAGGAATGCAGGGGCAATCTCATGCTCCTGCTCAGGTAGTTTTGGTTTAAACAACCCTCTAAAAGAAAATCTTTAAGCCTAAATATCCCTTCATTTCTAACAATTGCTAAAAGAAGTCTTCTCAGATTGAGAGCCAAGCTGTTTATTTCTCTGCGAAGGTTAAGCAAGTTGTCGCTTAAGCCATACTAGAATGTGAAGATCTGAGAGAGCAAAGCAAGTGAGGGCAGAAAGCCCCCAAATAGCAACCCCGTAAAAAGTAGGCATAAGATAGTAACTGGCAAACTAAAAGATTGAGATCCCCTAAGAATGGTGCAAATGCTATCACAACCTGATAAGAAAGGCGCAAGATCCTAGAAGGGAAGCAGAATCCCGAGAGTATGAGCCCTGGGGCAATCCTAGAGCATTCTTCGTAAATAACCTATATTTATGCAATACTTGTGCATTCATGACATGTATAACCTGTACATCCATTTAATTCACGCGTAGTTCAATTCTATTTATGCATTCATCAAAAAGTATGATATACATTCAATTTCATTATTGTATAAACTTGTGCATTCATAGAAAAGTATGACATACATTCAAGTCCATTCCTATGTAATCCCATGCATTCATAAAAAAGTATGACCTACATTTAATTTCATCCTTGTATAAACTTGTGCATTCATCAAATAGTATGACATGCATTCAAGTCCATTCCTGTATAATCCTGTGCATTCATCAAAAAATATGATTATGCATTCAATTCTATTCATGCATAAACCTGTGCATTCATAAAAAAGTATAACATGCATTCAAGTCTATTCCTGTATAATCCTGTACACTCATCAAAAATTATGACATACATTCATTTCAATCCTTTTGTAAACCCGTACATTCATTTATTCATTTCCTATCTAATATGTGTATTCATCCATTGGTATAACATATATGTTCTAACTTCCTGTGAAAATTTTAAACAACTTAATCCAACCTTTTTCAAATAATGAAGACTAGGGCAACGTCCCACCCTCGACCTACCAATCAGCCCTGAAACAGCCTAATCTAACCTTTTGTAAACCACGAAGAATGGGGTAACGTTCCATCCCTTCAATCAACTTTGAAACCTTCTCAAATCATAAAGACTAAGGCAATGACCCACCCTCAACCTCCCAATAAACTTTGAACAATCCTTTTCCAAACCATAAGAACTAGGGCAATGCCTCACCTACATCCCCCTTTCAACTTCAAACCACTCAATCCATTCAAACAAGAACCCACCAAGGATGTTTGACCCTCTAGGTACCTTAAACTTTTCAAAGAGACCTCATGCGCTCTAGAAACAAACTAATGATGCTCAACTACGTTAGCAAGAATCCTAGCAAAAGTAGAACTCAACAATCAAGCAAACATCAAGTATTTTGACCTCCAGAAATCTCAATCCAAAATGCAACAAATGTCATCTTCTCCAATATTCAAGACAAAAGAATTATAATCAAATCCCTCCTATCAGCAAAGCTTGAGTTTTCTAGCTTCCTCTAAAAAAATAGATTGGGTTTCCAAGCTTCCTCTAAAAAGTAAATTGGGTTTCAAAGCTTCCTCTGGAAAAGCATATTAGGTTTCCAAGTTTTCTCCTTCAAAAGAAGATATCAATCTTGAACCTCCCCAAAGAAGTAGCATTATGCCAGATGGAGCGTCAGTTCAAGAAGAATCAGTTTCTAGACATCAACTTTGAACCTTCCCAGAGGAGTAGCATTCCACCAGACAGAGCATTAGTTCAAGAAGAATTAGTTTCCAGACATCAACCTTGAACCTCCCTAGAGGAGTTGCATTCTGCCAAACGAAGCATCAGTTCAAGAAGAATCAGTTTCCATACACCAACCTTGAACCTCCCTAGAGGAACAGCATTCCACTAGATGGAGCCTCAGTTTAAGAAGAATCTGCTTCAAAATATCAACCTGAACCTCCTTAAAAGAGCAATGTTTCGCTAGAAAGAGCATCTATTTAAGAAGAATTAGTTTCTAAACATCAACCTTGAACCTTCTTAGAGGAGCAGCATTCTTCCAAATGGAGCATCAGTTCAAGAAGAATTAGTTTCCAAACATCAACCGTGAACCTCCCTAGAAGAGTAGCATTCTGCTAGACAGCGCGTCAATTCAAGAAGAATCAGTTTCAAGATATCAACCTTGACCCTTGCTAGAGGAGCAACATATCGCTAGACGGAGCGTTTGTTTAAGAAGAGTCAGTTTCCAGACACCGACCTTGAACCTCCTTAGAGGAGCAACATTTTGCCAGACGGAGCCTCAGTTCAGAAAGAATCTGTGTCCAGATATTAGCCCTAAACCTTCCCAGAGGAGTACCATTCCACCAGACGGAATGTCAGTTTAAGATACCTTATACTCTAAAATTCTTCAACTCCGGTCCCTTTGATTGTCTCACAGTTAACATGGGATCCTTCCTTTTTCGTTTTCCATCTTTGACAAGCAAACATAGAAAAAGAGGGGCATTTGTAAGCAACCCATTTTTGCCTGCTTGGCAATTTTTGGCCTGACTGAATTCCCTTTTAGAACTCCATAGGCACATTCAAGCCCAAATCAACTTTCTAACCCTTACCCAATCAGTTAACCGCTTCTCGGGCCCTCCGGGTCCACTAGAAGCCCAATAAACAAAACGCCCCCACACATCGTCCAATATGATCCAATCCACTACATCTTCTTTAAGATGGTAAGTCTATTCAATTTAAATCCAATCCAATCTACCAAACGCCTTCCGAGGCGAGGCCTAATCACCCTTGTGGGTCCCCACTTCAGGCATGTCTTGAAAGTTTAACATCCCTCAAGACGATAAGTCCACCCTTCCAACATGTCCCTAGATGGTTTGGCTTGCTCAATATGCCAACTTGTCCAATTCCAGTCTCATTCCGTCAACTTTAGTCAAAATGACCGTTTTGACCTTGGGCACCTCCGTACAACACAAATCCCACCAAATAGTGAAAACATCTTCTAGGACTATCCCTGAACAGTCTGGCACATTTAATACGCCATTCCAATCTATTTTGACCCTTTTTGACCAATTTCGATCAAAATAACCATTTTACCCCTGGTGGCCCGAGCGCGCCCCAAAACCACAGTGGCTCTGGGCACCAAACTGGTAGATCTTATTGTAAGCACCCCATTTTTGCCTGTTCGGTAATCTCCAGTCCGTCCAGACTTGTATTCAAGTCAATATGGACATATTCCAATCTAAATCAAATTTTCAAGTCTATACTGCCAATCAATTGCTTCGCAGACCCATTGGGCCCAAATAGAGGCAAAGTGCCCTTGGGGCAGTATTCGGTCCAATTCCTATGGGCACGTCTTCTCAAAGACGGTAAGTTCCCTTTTCAAATCCAATTCCAGTCCAATTTCAATTCCAATTAAACTCGGCACACCTTTCAAGATAGTTGATTCCTCAAGGTGGTAAGTCCATCTTGTCTGGCACGTTTTCGAGAGAACTTTTTGGAATGGTAAGTCTCTTCAAACTCGTCAATCGGGACGAGACCCCAAGTCTCCTAGATGGTAGAACAGTCTATCTTTGGTGCCTACTAGCCCGCCAATGAAGAAATGTTCGTTTGGCACGCCTTCCGAGAAAGTTGATTCCTCAGGTGCTAAGTTCACCTAGCAGCTTCCTAAGATCAAGCAGTCTCTAGAATGATCGCGACCCGTTAGAGTAACGGAAATACTAAAAAATATCGTAACTGTCAGAGTGGTGGAAACACTCATAAACAGGTCAATATAGGGAATTGCCAACAAACCTCTATGTTATGGGACAGCCGTCAGAGTGACGGAAGCACTCAAAACCCAGATCAACACCAGTGCTTGCTAGCCTACTCTGGTGAAAAATGACCAAACTGCACCTAGGTCCATTTTCGGCACGTTTCTCATGAAAGTACCTAAGTCCTCAGAATGGTAAGTCCACCTTTCCAAGATTATCCTAAAGATAATCCGGCATGATTAGGTGCTTTCCAATCGATTTCGGGCCAATTCCGAGACCTTGCGGTCAAGATGACCATTTTGCCCCTAAGCATCCGAGCACCCCGGGAACTACACCGGCACTGGGTATCAAACCGGTAACCTCCCAGGGATCCTTTTAATAGTATCCGCTGCCTTCCATTACCTTTTTGGATTATTCCGAGTTAGTTCCGACAAAGCTGGTGTAAAATGGCTGTTTTGCCCCTGGCGGGCCGGTCACCATTTCCAACCACACCGGCTTTGGGTATCAAACCGGTCACCTCCTGAAAAATTCTAAGTAATGTTCCCAAGTCTCAAGTCTTCTTCTGGGATATTTCGAGTCCATCCCAGCAGCTTCCGACCTGATTGACCATTTTGCCCCTAATGGCCTGGTCAACCCTTCCAACACATCCTGTCATCGTTTTTCAAGTCGACTACCCCCCGAGACGCTATTTTAAGGGTTCCTGTTCCTTTCCAGCCCTCCGGCCCATTCCCGACCCTTCAAATCATTCTCTGGCCTTCCGGAGTCACTCTAGTAAAGCCAGGTCAAAAATTGCATGGTAGTCACTAGTACAGGTGCCCAAATCTTCTGAAGATATGTTGCTTGCCGACCTTAAACATTTCTTAAATGGCTGGTGCCACTACTAATGGTGCCAAGCCAAAAAATGGCCTGGCGCCACTCCTAATGGTGCTAATGTAATCTTTGGCCTGGCGCCACTATAGCAGGCGCCAGTGTACTCCTCTGTCTATAAATACAGAGCCTCCTCTAGCATGAAAAGGGTCCACAAACTCAGTCTAAAAACTCTCCTCTTCGATATACAGAGCTCGTAGCCTCTCCAAACCCTAGCCCCCAAAACACTCCTATACTAGCCTCTAAATCCTCCATTGAAGAGTTGAAGTGCTGCAACTCTAAAGTTCCCGAATATCAAAGCAAACTCTTGAAGATCGGCACAAAGCAAAGCAAAGATCGAAGTAAAGAAAGCGAGCAAAACAAAGCAAATAATAGAAGACATAAGGTAGGCTTCCTATTTACGTTTACACAATTCTCCCCTTTCTTCTCTCTCCTAACCCACTTGGGTTTTCTTCTATTTTAATTCCCATCTTCTACCCCCACTTTCTTGCATGCTTGGAACAAGGGACTCCCCGGTTCATGTGTAGGATTAGGCTATTGAAAGTCACCGTGTCGGGGGCTTTCTCTTAGTCTAACTGGAGACCACGTGGGTTCGGTCCCCTTGATTATGTGGTGAAGCCTTTAACCTTGTATGTTCTCGACCCCAACTTGCATTGTGCATATCATAATCATGCATCTCTTCAAAATTTGTTTTCAAACTTGTTTTCAAGACTTGCATCAAAACCATTTTCAAAACTCGCATTAAAATTTTCTTTTTCAAAACTTATTTTCAAAATCACAATCTTAAGGTGATTCTAGCATTTCTATGGTCAGGATTGCTTTAGGAAAGTGTTACATTTAAAGTGACCATTATGGTCCATATTTTCAAACCCTTGCTGTTTTCAAAACCACCATCTTAGAAGGGTTCTAATCTTCTTATGGTTAGAATCGTTTTAGGAAAGTGAGATATTTTTAGAGACTTGTGAAAGTTCATATTAAATCCCTTTCCAAATTGCTTTTCAAACTCACTTTTCAAAGCCTCTTTTTAAAATCCTCTCCAAAATCTCTTTTTACATCTCCTTTCAAAAATTTCTTTCTAAAAATTGCTTTCTAAAACTTCCCTTCAAAAGCTCCCTCCAAAAATCTATTTTCTAAAAACGTTTTCAAACTGCTTTCCAAAAAGCTCTTTTCAAAATTCACTTCCTAAAAATACTCCCTAAGTTTCTTTCCTAACAACTCTTTCTAAAAATCTCTTTCCTAAAAACTCTTTCGAAAAGTCCTTTTCCAAAATCTCATTTCTAAGATCTTCTTCCAAAAATCTTTCTTTCCAAAAATTCGCTTTCTAAAAACTCTTTATCTTAGAGTCCAAGTTAAGCCCTGGAGCCATGGTTAGGAAATTCTAATTTTCTTTCCTAAAACATGATTTCCTATTTTGCCCCGAAATCATAAATTTCCAAAACCTATTTTTTACATCAAATCATAGACTTCCAAATCTAGGGTTTCTAAAACTTCCCCTTCTAATTCCATGCCAAATCAAAATCTCTCATTTAGGAAACTAGATCCAATCCTCCGTTTTTGGAAATAAAATCAAATCACCTCTTTTTAGAAACAAAATTCAATCATTTGTTTTAGGAAACAGAAATCTAAATATTTCCCGATCCAAATCTTTTCCAATCCAAATCTTTCCTAATCTAATCCTTCATAATCTCATACCTTCCTAAACTTTAAGTTTCCAAAACTTAAACTTTTAAATCTTTCCTTGAATTTTAAGCTTCTTAATCTTCCTAATTCAAACCTTTCCTAATTTCAAGAATTTCTAAAACTCAAACTTCGAATCTTTCTAAAATTATAAACTTTCTAAATTCAAAACTTCCTAAATTTTAAACTTTCCTATTTTAAAACATTCCAATTTCAAAAATTTCTAATTTTAATTCTTTCCTAATTCAAAACTTTCACTTTCCTAGTTCAAAACTTTCCTAATTCGAACCTTTCCTAAATCCAATCTTTCCTAAATTCCAACTTCCCTAATCTTCCAAGCCCAACATTCGAGTCAAATCTTTCTTAAACCTCAAGTCTTTCCTAAATTCTATTTTTCTTAAGTCTAGGTTTCCTAAGCCTTAATCCTTCCAAATCAAAGTCCAATCTTGTCAATTCCAAATTCTAATTTCCAATATTTGTTTCTAAGTTCAAATCAAACCTTTTTTCAAATCAAGATCTCTTTTTCTAATCAAAATCTTCTATTTTTTATCAGACTCTGGTCTGAACTACGACTGACTTAATTCCTCAAAATGGATACGTAGGCAACCCTCACGGGTGCGGTCAAAACCTTTTTTCAGAACTCTAATTCCATAATTTTTTTCAAATCTCTATTTCCAATCTCTAAAACTTTCTTTCAAAATCAAATCTATCATTTCAAATCTCTTTTCTAAAATCAAATCATATTCTTTTTTTCAAATCTATTTTCAAATCAAAGTCTTATTCATGCACTTGCATATCATGCATCATTATTGTAAACATTATTTTCTAAAGTGGATAGTTATTGGACATTTATTAATCAAAGACTTTAATGGGTGAACCTAGGGTGAATAGACATATAGGTACCACAAGGGTGGGGTAGGGTGATGGTTTAGTGCGTCTTCCTTACACGTAATCAACCTCCAAACCTAGATCACTATTTTCAAAAGACCAAAATGGAGTTATTTTCAAAAAAGGGCTTACATATTTTTTAAAGGTTGCCAAACAACCTATTTTCCTAAAAACCCTCTCTTGAGGAAGTATTTTCAAAATCGTTTTCAAAAGCTCTAAGTGTAGTCTTCAGATTGTGCTTAGTTTTTTTTTAAGCTGACCTAACTCACCTTAATCAAGTTAGATGGTGACTCCAAATGTTTTTCAAAAGCCCTTTATTCAAATCAATTTTCAATTCAAACCTAGTCTCACTTATCCTTCTAGGAGGATAGTTTTAACGAGAGAGTATAGTATTTTTCTCACTTATGTGTGTATTCCTCGAGTGCAAAAAATCTGGGCGCGAGACTTATCAAACGCCCATGTTCAATTCAAGGTGAGCCCCGTGACTTTGAACACTTCCAACTCAACAAAAATCCCCTGGAGTGACTCACAGATGCTACGCTAGGGTTGTTTTTTCTCTCGATTCCCAAATTATAATGCACCGTCAAATGACTTGAGAAATACATAAATCAGAGAATTCACAAAAGCTTAACCATAGGTCTTTCTATTGATATGGTTCAATTGAATAGATCTCTTCCTAAAACCCCCGATCGCATGGCTCAAAAACTGCCACCTCCAACAACCCCTGTAGCATCTCACAAATGCTCCACTAGGGTTGCCTTTTTCTCTAATTTCTTGATTATGACTCACCTTCAAATGAGTTGAAAAATGTGTAAATTAGAAAATTCTTGAAAGTATTTCCAAAGCACTTTCCATCGGTACGGTCCGATCAGAGATATTGCTTCCCGAAGGCCTCTATCAAGTGGCCTAAAAATGATTACTTTTGAACATCCGTTGTGCGTATCACAAACACTCTGCAAAAGTGTGTTTTCATGCATACTTCCCAATACGATATCTCATTCTTTTAAAAATTCGAAGTTCTTCAGAAACACTAGGATAACATCATGGATGCAACCGATTTCCCCAAATCCTTCCCAGATTGCACAATTATCGAGGCAAAGTTTAAACGAACATTTCCTGCAGCAGAGCGTATGCTACATGTGGCCAGATTTTGATAAGATGAATCCAACTTTGCTTACCCCTTAAGATTTAGCCAGTATAGAGTGTACCACGTAGCATTCTGCCAGTAGAATAGTACTAGCGTATGTAGCACATTCCAAAATACGGGCCTCCCCCTTTGCATATTCCAAAATCAAAATTAGCAGTGTAGCTCTGTCAAAACTACTCCAGAAATTTGAAATCCTATACACACCTCACCCTCAAAGCACTTAGGTTAGATTCTACCTCTCTCTAGCCTATACATTCTCTCCACAAAGCCTCTAATGCCCTAGAGAAACCACTTTCAGCCCCTTCAAGCCTCCTTAAGGCCCTTTAAGTTCAAGAAAAGTCATCCATGGAAGCTTGAAGTTGTTTTAAAGGCAAAATGTGGTATTCTCTTTATATTTTTGCAATCCCCACTCCTCTCTTCTCCTTCCTAGCCTACTTAGGCTATTCTTTATTTTAACCCCCATCTCTATCCCCTTTCTTGCATGCTTGAAACAAGAGAGCTCTTAGTTCATGCCTAGGGAAAAGTTTGAAAGAGCCACCATGTAGGGGGATCTCTCACAAACCTACTTTAAGATGGTATGGCCTTGGAGCACCTTGTAATTTGGTGAAGTCTTTAGCTTTGTATGATTCCATAACCCCTTTGCATATGGTTATCTTGTTCATGTTTTCCATGTTCGGCTTTGTTTTCGTGTTCACAACCATTTTTACAAACCTTTCACTATCTCTTTTCTATATCATTCACAAAGCTCCATATTCAAATGATTCCCTAAAACTGGTTCTAGAGTTGGTTCCTTGAAGCCTAGGTCAAACCCTTAATTTCTACACCTTAGAAAACCCTCTTTAAGTCCCTTGACTTTATTTTGCAACCCCACATTTCATTACTTTTCAAAATTGCACTAAAATGGCTTTCAAACCCTCTTCTTCTATATTGATTTTCAAGGATATTACTCTCTTGAACTTTGTGATTGAAATGGTCCCTTGGAACCCTCTCTTGAGTGGTTTTCCCATTATCCTAACCATATGAACCCTAGTTCATTATAGTTGGTTCTATTCACTTCAAAATTATTTTTCAAAACAAACCCCTTCAAGAAAGGTTGACAAAAGTTCATTCCCTTAAAATTTGTATAAAAATGGTTTTCTAAAATTACCATCTTCATCTTAATTTTTAAAAGTCTTGCTCTCTTAAATATTGTGGTTGGCATGGTTCCATGGAGTCCTCTTTGAAGTGATTTCCCTTAAATCAACTATATGAACCCTTATTCTTTAGAGTAGTTTTTGTCACCTTAAAAATGATTCTACAAAGCCTTTTTTCCAAAAATAGTTTCTAAAGGCTTATTTTCTTGAATTTTCAAACAAAGAAACTTTCAAAACTATCTTTTCTATACATTGATTTTCAAGGTTTTCACTCTCTTAAGTTAAAGGTTATAACAGTCCCTATAAGCCTTCCTTGGAATGACTCTTCATTCTTGACCATGTAAAACCCTACACTTTCTAGAGACAAATTTTCGTGGAAATGATCTTCTTCAAATTTACATAATTCCTTAAGTTTGTTTTCTAAGTTCTCTACATTTACACCATAATTTTTCAAAACCCATTTTCAAATTGCATGCACAAAAACCACCACCTTTCCAAAACAACTAGGTCCAAATCTTAGTTTAAAATCACCTTTCTAAAACCACTAGGTCCAAATCCTAGTTCAAAACTACCTTCCAAAACTACCCTTCAACCCTAGGTTAGCTTGGCCCTAGGTCAACCAAACCCTAGGTTAACCTAACCTTAGTTTGTTAACCCGGTCATCTTAACCCTAGGTTAACCTAACCCGAATTAGTTAACCCTAGGTTAACTTAACTTGAATTAGTTAACCTTAGGTCACCTTAACCCTAGGTTAGCTTAAGCCAAGTTAGTTAACCTTAGGTCACCTTAACCCTAGGTTAACCTAACCTTAGTTAGTTAACCCTAGGTCAACCCAACCAAGGTTAGTAAACTTCAAGGTTCTAATTCAAAGACCCCTTTTCAAATAACCTTTCAAAAATTAACTCGAAAACCCTTTCAAATATTCCCCTACTCTATTTTCGAAAATATTTCCAAGAAGTTCTCTTAAACTTATCTAAACTAAACTGGCTAGACACTTAACATTTTTCAAAAACTAATTGCAAAAATGTTTTCAAGGACTCATACCCTAAGGTGTCCCTAAACTTTTATGGTTAGGGATGCCAAGGGAGTGATATACATTAAGTACAATCTTCAAGGTTGTCCATTTTAGGGTTTCAAAACCCTAAGTGTTTTGAAAAACTCTTTTTTTAAAAAAATAATTTTCAAACATCACATTCTTGGAGCAACCCTAATCCTTTCGTGGTTAGGATTGTTCAAATATAAGTGAGATATTCAAAAAGGGTTCTATAACTTAAAAGTTTTAAAAACCAATGAGAAGTCTCTAGCCCCTTTTTCAAATTTGTTTTCAAACTCGTTGCCCTAAAGGAGTTTAGTTCTTCAATGACTAACCTCTCAAAGGTGATGAAAGATTAAACATGAATTTCATAAGGTGTTCAAAAACTACTTTCACAAGTTTTTAGAAGACAAGTTTACAAGAGCACTTTCAATTCAAACTCAATATCCAAAGTTTTCAAAACAAGACTTCAAAACATTTTCAAAACTCCCTTGAGTTGTTTCAAGAACATTTCAAAACTCCCTGGAGTCAATTTTGTAAACATTCAAAATCAGCTTCAAATCCAATTTCAAAAACACTTCAAAAATCACAAGTCCTATTTTAAAAAGCATTTTAAAAAATCCTCAAGTTCTCTTTTTCCAAAGACTTCAAAGCATCTTCAAACTTTTCTAAAGACCTCGAAGTGTCTTCATAGCATTCCAAAGGCCCCAATGTGCGTTTTTTCTATCGAGCCCTTGCCGAAACTACGAATGACCTGATTCTCGTCAAATGAAATATATAGGCAACCTAAAATGGTGCAGTCCTAACCTTTATTTTAACTCAAGTTCCCTTTTAAAAAATTTTCATTAAGTCAAATTTTCCATCCCTAAATCACTTTAAAACTTTCTATTTTCAAACATCTCTTAAAAAACATGCATCATGCATCATTCATCCAAAAAGTGATGACCAAGCCCATTTTTCAAAGTTCTAAAGGGGATATTAAGTGGATATTAGTAACCGGTTATTCAAGTGAGTAAATTAAGAGCAATTAGACATGTAGGTACTGAAAGGGCAGAGTAGGGTGATGATCTTAGGATATTTTTCCTACACCTAACTAATCCCCAGATCATAGATTTTGGTTTCAAAGACCAATTTAGAGTCATGTTTTCCGAAAGGGCTTTTCAAACATTTTCAAAAAGGTTGCTAAAATCTCTTTTTCTAAAAGCCTTATCAGGAAGGACATTTTTAAAACCCTTTCAAAAAAAAAAAAGAAACTAAGTCTAGTCTGCGGATTACACTTAGTTTCAGGTGACCTAACACATCTTTACCTATGTTAGGTGGCGACTACAAATTTTTTCAAAAGCCCTTAATCAAACCAATTTTAAGTTCAAACCCTGTTGCACTCGTCCTTGTAGGAGGATGAGTTCTAATGAGAGAGCACAATACTTTTTTTTGAGCCAAGAGGGCTTGGTGTTTAAAAACCGGGGCGCGACACAGTGGTTTTCTAAACAAAAAGAAAAAAAAAACCCAACTCTCTTCAGTTGTTTTTCTAAAGAGTGATTTTTTAAAACCCTGAATCACTTCAGTTGTTTTTCTAAATAGGGGTTTTCTAGAAACCCTATATATTTTGAGTTATTTTTCCAAATAGCAATTTTATGAAAACCCAAACTCATTTGTGTTGTTTTTTTTTTTTTTCCAAATACTGGATTTCTAAAAATCCTAAGTCTATTGACTTGTTACTTCTAAACATTGATTTTCTAAAAACCATACCTCTCTTGAGTTATTTATTCCTAAGAGTGATATTCTAAAAATACTAACTCTCTTGAGTAGTTTTTCCTAAACAGTGGTTTTCAAAAAACCAAAACTCTTTTGAGTTGTTTTTCTAAACAATGATTTTTCTAAACACTGGTTTTATAAAAACCCTAGCTCGTTTGAGTAGTTTATCCAATATGTGGTTTTGTAAAAACCATAACTCTTTTGAGTTGTTTTTCCCAAACATTAGTTTTTCTAAAACCCTAAATTTGTTGAGTTGTTTTTCAAAACAGCGATTTTCTGAAAACTCTAAATTGAGTTATTTTTCTAAAATGTGATTTTCTAAAACCACCGACTCAATACCCTAACTCTATTGTGTTGTTCTTTTTTTTTTTTTTTTTCAAAAAATGATTTTCTAAATACCCCAACTCTATTGAGTTATTTTTTAAATAGTGACTTTCTAAAACCCTAGCTTTCTTGAGTTCTTTTTCTAAATAGTAGTTTTCTAAACACCTATCCATTTTGAGCAATTTTTTTTTGTAAACAGTGGTTTTCTAAAACCATAACTATCTTGAGTTGCTTTTCTAAAATCCTGACTCACTTAAATTATTTTTCTAAACAATGATTTTTCTAAGAATCCTGACTGTTTTTCTAAATAGTGATTTTCTAAACCACTAACTCTCCTGAGTAATTTTTTTTCTTAACAATGATTTTCTAGACACCCTAAATCTTTTGAGTTGTTTTTTTTTTTGTGGCTAAAGAGTTATTATAAAAACACTATCTATTTTGAGTTGTTTTTGTAAATAGTGATTTTTTAAAAACTCATACTCTTTTGAGTTGTCTTTCCAAACAGTGGTTTCTAAAAAGCCTAACTCTCATGAATTCTTTATTATAAAATTGATTTTCTAAAATCCTAACTCTCTTTAGTTATTTTTTCGAACATCGATTCTCTAAAACTCTAACTTTATTGAGTTGTTTTACAAAAAAAAATTATTTTCTAAAACCTAACTCTTTTGAATTATTTTTCTAAACAGTGATTTTCTAAGAACCCTAGCTCTTTTGAGCTATTTTTCTAAACAGTAGTTTTCTAAAAACCCTGATACTTGGGAATGTTTTTTTTTTTTTTTCTAAATAATGGTTTTTCTAAAAATGTTAACTCTCTTGAGTTATTTTTTTTTTCTAAACAGTGGTTTTCTAAAACCCCAACTCTTTTGAGTTGTTTTTCTAATAAGTAATTTTCTAAAAATCCTATTTATTTTCAGATGTTTCTCTAAATAGTGATTTTTTGAATTTTTCCAAACAGTAGTTTTCGAAAAACTCTAACACAATTGAATTGTTTATCTAAAAAGTGGTTTCCTAAAACCCTAACTCTAGTGAGTTGTTTTTGAAATAGTGATTTTGTAAACCATAACTCTTTTGAGCAGTTTTTTTTTTTTTTTTCTAGACAATTGTTTTTTAATAACCCGAACTTCCTTGAATTGTTTTTTCTAACAGTGATTATCCAAAAAACCACTAACTATTATGAGTTATTTTTTTAGATGGTGGTTTTGTAAAAACCATAATTCTCTTAGGTTGTTTTTCTAAATAGTGATTTTCTAAAAACCCAAACTCTTTTAAGTTGTTCTCCTAACATTGATTTTCTAAAAACACTAACTTTCTTGAGTTATTTTTTCTAAACAATGTTAGAAAAAACAATTCAAGACTTGAGTTATTTTTTCTAATGTCGTGCCCCGGTGTTTGGACACCAAGCCCTCTTGGCTCAGGAAAAAGTAAGGTGCTCTCTCGTTAGAACGCGTCCTCCTAAAAGGACAAGTGCGACCAGGCTTGAACTTGAAAACATGACTTGATTTAAGGGCTTTTTGGAAAAAATAGGAAACGTCACTTAACATAGTTAAAGATGTGTTAGGTCACCTAAAACTAAGTATAATCCAAAAATTAAATTTAGGGTTTTTGAAAAGGGTGTTGGAGAACTTCCTCAAGAGAGGGCTTCTAAGAAAATAAGTTGTTTGACAACCTTTGGAAAGTTTTAAGCCATTTTTGAAAATAACTTCATTTTAGTCTTTTAAAACAAAAATCTATGGTCTAGGGTTGGTTACTTATAGAAAGATATTCTAAGATCATCACTTTACCCTGCCCTTTCAGTACCTACATGTCTAATCACTCTTAGTTCACTGACTTGAATCATCGGTTACTAATTGTTCAATTGTATCCACTTTAGAGTTTTAAAAGCGAGGTTTGGTCATCATTTTTTGGATGAATGATGCATGATGCATCTCTTTGAAAAGATGTTTGAAAGTAAAAAGTTTTGAAGTGATTTCGGATGGAAATTTTGACTTGATGGAAAATTTTGAAAAAGGAAACTTGAGTTGAAATAATAGTTATGACCGCACCATTTTAGGTTGTCTACGTATCTCATTTGGTGAGAATCAGATCATTTTCGGTCAAGGGGTTGATAGAAAAGAGGCACATTGAGGCCATTGAAAAGTTTTGAAGACACTTTGAGGTCTTTGGAAAGGTTTGAAGACACTTTGTGGTATTTGAAAAAAGAGAACTTGAGAGTTTAGGAAGTTGTCTTTGAAATAAGATTTGGGATGCGTGAAATGTTTTTTGAAATCGGGTTCGAAGATGAACTCGAATGTTTTTGAAGTTATCCAAAGGGAGTTTCGAAATGTTTTTGAAGCAACTCAGGGGAGTTTTTAAAGTGCTTTAAAACAACTCAAGGGAGTTTTGGAATAACTCAAGGGAGTTTTAGGAATGTCTTGAAGTCTTGTTTTGAAAATTTTGGAGGTAGAGTTTGGATTGGAAGTGCTCTTGCGAACTTGTATTCGAAAAGCATTTAAAAATACTTTTTTTTTTAATGCCATATGAAAGGCATGTTTAATGCTCCATCACCCTTACGAGGTTAGTCATTGAAGACCTAAACTCCTTTGGGGCTATGAGTTTTGAAAACGTGTTTGGAAAAGGGGGCTAGAAACTTCTCTTTGATTTTTAAAACTTTAGGGTTCTAGAACCCTCCTTGAATATCTCACTTACACTTGAACAATCCTAACCGTGGAAGGACTAGGCTTGTTTCAAGAATGTGATGTATGGAAATCATTTTTAAAAAGAGCTTTTAAAAACATTTAGGGATGTAGAACCCTAATATGAACAATCTTAAAGGTTATACTTAATGTATTACCTTCTTTTGGAATCCCTAACCATAAGAGGGGTAGGGACACCTTAGGGTTGTGAGTCCTTGAAAACGTCTTGAAAATAATTTTTGGAAAGTGTTAAGTGTCTAGCTATTTTAGTTAAGACGAGTTTAAGAGAACTTTTCGGAATCATTTTTGAAGATAAAGTATGGGAATATTTGAAAAGGTTTTGGAGTTGATTTATGAAAATCTCAAGAGAGAAGGATGTTTTGGAAAGTATGTTATGAAAATGATTTGAAAGATCATTTGAAAAAGGGGTCTTTGAGTTGGAACCTTGAAACCTACTAACCTTGATTGGGTTAACTTAGGGTTAACTAACTTGGGCTAGGTTGAACTAAGGTTAAGGCGACCTAGGGTTAACTAACTTGGGTCAAGTTAACCTAGGGTTCAGGTGACCTAGGGTTAACTAAGGTTAGGTTAATCTAGGGTTAAGGTGACATAGGGTTAACTAACTTGGGTTAGGTTAACATAGGATTTGGTTGACCTAGAGTTAACTAACTAAGGTTAGGTTAACCAATAGTTTAGTTGACCTAGGGTCAAGTTAACCTAGGGTTGAATGGTGATTTTGAACTAGGGTTTAGATGTAGGGGTTTTGGAAAGGTGGTTTATGCATGAAACTTGAAAGTGTGTTTTGAAAACTGTTTGTGAAAACCACTCTAGTGAGTATTGGATTCATATGGGTGGTATTTGGAAACCACTCAAGAGACGGTTGCCTTGAAACTATTTAAACGACTAACTCAAGATAGTTAAGCTTATGAAAATCAATATTGAATTGATAGTTTTTAAGACTTTTTTGTTTGAAAATTGGAGAGAATGAACCTTCAAAAATTATTTTTGGAAAGAGGTTTTTGGAAAACCACTTTTGAGATTTTGAAAATCACTCTAAAGAATAAGAGTTCATATGGTTGATTGGAAGGAAATCACTCCAAAGAGGACTCCATGAGACCATTCCAACCACAATATTCAAGACAGTAAAACTTGAGAAAATCAAAGTTGAAAATAGTGGTTTAGGGAAATCATTTCTATCCAAATTAAAGAGAATGAAATTTGAGAACCCTTCTTGAATGGGGTTGTCTTAAAAACCATTTTAGGGTGTAGAGAGCCAACTTTAATAAACTAGGGTTCATATGGTCAAGATAATGAGAAAACCACACAAGAGAGGGTTCCAAGGAATTATTTCAACCACAGGGTTCAAGAGAGTGGATTTTACAAAAATCAATATAGAAAAGAAGAGTTTGAAAATCAATTTTATGTCTCATGAAATGCAAAGAAATACAAGGATGCAAAATGAGGTCAAGGGGCTTAAAAGGGGGTTTTCCAATATGTGAAAATTGGCCTAAGCTTCAAGGAATCGACTCTTAGAACCATTTTTAGGAAAACACTTGGACATGGAATTTGAAGAAGATACAAAAATGAAGATATTGAAAATTTTTACAAAATGATGATGGACATGAGAACGAGGCCAAACACTCAATACATGGACATGGTAACCATATGCAAAGGGGTCATGAATTCATACAAGGCAATATGCCACACCAAATTGCAAGGTGCTCCAAGGCCATATCAGATGTTTTTAAAACTCTATGTTTCCAAATCAAGTTCAAAGTCAATTCCAAGGCCTACTTCAAATCCTCAAGTTTTATTTAAATCAAAGTCCATTCTTTTCAAATCTTCCAAGTCAATTTCAAATCAAAGTTTAATTTTCAATCTTTAAATCCAAATTCCAATATCAAATCTTCTATTCTATGCTCAAATCAAATCTCTCTTTCAAATCAAACTCTTTTCAAATCAAATCTCTTTTCAAAATGAAACTATTTTCAAATTAAATTTTTTCAAATCAAACTTTTCAAAAACCTCAAAGTATCTATTTTCAATCAGACTCTTGTCCGAACTACGATTGACCTGATTCCCAAAAAGGAATACATAGGCAACCCTCATGGGTGCGGTCATAATCTTTTTCAAAATTTCAATTTCACAACCTTTTTCAAGTTTTCAATTCCATAACTATTTTCAAACTTCCAATTCCATGATCTATTTCAAGTTCTAGATTCCAAAATCTATTTTCAAATCTATATCTCTAAAACTTTCTTTCAAATTAATTCTATCTTTTCAAATCTACTTCTAAAGTCAAATCAAGTTGTTTTCAAATCTATTTTCAAAATCAAGTCTTATTCTCTTACTTACATATCATGCATCATGTCAAACTTCTTTCTAAAAATTCTTTTCTAAAGTGGATAGTATTGGACATTTATTAATCGAAGATTCTGAATGAGTGAACTTAGGGTGAATAGACATGTAAGTACCGCAAGGGCGGGGTAGGGTAATGATTTAATGCGTTTTCTCCACACGTAACCAACCTCCAAACCTAGATCACTATTTTCAAAGACCAAATGGAGTTATTTTAAAAAAAGTGCTTAAAAATTTTCAAAGGTTGCCAAACAACCTCTTTTCTTAAAAACCCCCTCTTGAGGAAGTTTTCAAAATTTTTTCAAAAACTCTAAGTGTAACCTTCAAATTGTGCTTAGTTTTAGGTGACCTAACTTATCGTAATCAAGCTAGGTGGCGACTCCAAATTATTTTTCAAAAGCCTTTATTTATAATCAATTTCCAATTCAAACCTAGTTACACTCGTTCTTCTAGGAGGATGAGTCATAAAGAGAGAGCACTGTGTTTTTCTCACTTGTTTTTTTTAGAGTGCGAAAAATCCTGGCGCGACACTAGGGTTAACTAACTATGGTTAGGTTAACTTAGGGTTTGGTTGACCTAAGATCAAGTTAACCTAGGGTTGATGGGTGGTTTTGAAAGGTGGTTTTGAACTAGGATTTGGACATAGTGATTTTGGAAAAGGTGGTTTATGCATGAAACTTGAAAGTGTGTTTTGAAAACCATTTTGTGAAAACCACTCTAGTGAATATTAGATTCATATGGGTGGTATTTGGGAACCACTCAAGGTAGGGTTGCCTTGAAACCATTTAAACCACTAACTCAAGAGAGTAAAGCTTATGAAAATTAATATTGAATTGATAGTTTTGAAGACTTCTTTGTTTGGAAAATTAGAACGAATGAATCTTCAAAAATTATTTCTGGAAAGGGATTCTTGGAAAATCACTTTTGTGATTTTGAAAACCACTCTAAGGAATAAGGGCCATATGGTTGATTTGAAGAAAATCACTACAAAGAGGACTCCATGAGACCATTCCAACCATAATATTCAAGAGAGTAAAACTTGAGAAAATCAAAGGTAAAAGAGGACTCCATGGGACCATTCCAACCATAATATTCAAGAGAGTAAAACTTGAGAAAATCAAAGGTAAAAATAGTGGTTTAGGGAAATCATTTCTATGCAAATTAAAGAGAATGAAATTTGAGAACCCTTCTTGAATAGGGTTGTCTTGAAAACCATTTTGGGTGTAGAGAGCCAACTTTAATGAACTAGGGTTTATATGGTCAAGATAATGGGAAAACCACTCAAGAGCGGGTTCCAAGGAACCATTTCAACCACAAGGTTCAAGAGAGTGGTTTCTACAAAAATCAATATAGAAGAGAAGAGTTTGAAAACTAATTTTATGTCTCATGAAATGCAAAGAAATACAAGGATGCAAAATGAGGTGAAGGGGCTTAAACGGGGGTTTTCTAAGATGTGAAAATGGACCTAAGCTTCAAGGAACCAACTCTTAGAACTATTTTTAAGAAAACACTTGGACATTGAATTTGAAGTAGATATAGAAATGAAGATAGTGAAAATTTTCACAAAATGATGATGGACATGAAAATGAGGCAAAGCATGCAATACATGGACATGGTAACCATATGCAAAGGGTTCATGAATTCATGCAAGGCTATGGGCCACAACAAATTGCGAGTTGCTCCAAGGTCATACCATCTCCAAGTAGGCTAGTGAGAGATCCCCTTACACGGTGGCTTTTACTAACTTTTCTCTAGACATGAACTAGGCGCTATCTTGTTTCAAGCATGCAAGAAAGGAGGATAGAAGATGGGGGTTTAAAATAAAGAATAGCCTAAGTAGGCTAAGAGGGAGAAGAGAAGAGTGGGGATAGCAAAAATGTAAAAGAGAATACCACATTTTACCTTTAAACACCTTCAAACCTCCATGGATGCTTTAGCTTGAACTTGAATAGCCTTAGAAAGGCTTGAAGGGGCTGGAATGGGATTGTCTATGGCATTGAGGGCTTTGTAGGTGTGGTGTGTGGGCAAGAGGGAGGTGGAATCTAACCGAAGTGTTTGGAGAGTGTGATGTATGTGGAAATTCGAGGTTCAAAGGCTATTTCTGCAAAGCTTCATGGCTGTTTATGATTATGAAAAATGTAATGGGGGAGGCCTATATTTATAGGCGATCTGGAGAGGGTTGGAGCATGTAGTACAGGCGCTTAGGCAAATTTTGCCCTGGCGTAGCACTATTCCACAGAGTAAAGAACATGTGGCACACTCTATACTAGCTAAATCTTAGGGAGCAAGCAAAGTCTAATCGATTTGATCAACATTTGGGTGCATCTAGCATATGCTCCGCCGCCAAAATGTTTGTTTAAACTTTGCCTCGATAATTATGCAATCCGAGAAAGATTCGGGAAAATCAGTTGTGTCTACAATGTCCTCCTTGTGTTTCTCAAGAACTTAGAATTTTCGGAAAGCTTGAAAGGTGTTTGGAAGAAGGAGATATCATCTCGGGAAGTGTGCATGAAACCACACTTTTGGGGAGCATTTGTGATACGCTCCGTGGATGTTCAAAAGTAGTTATTTTTGGGCCATGTGATCGGGTTTTTTGGGAGCGATCTTTTCGATCGGACTGTACCGATAGAAAGTACTTTGAAAATACTTTTGGGAATTTTTTAATTTTTGCATTTCTCAAGTCATTTGAAGGCGTTGTAATCAGGAAATTGGAGAAAAAAACAACCTTGGCGGAGCGTTAGTGAGATGCTCCAAGGGTTACTAAAAGTGACAGTTTTCGAGCCACGCGATCAGGAGCTCCGAGAAGCGATCTATTCAATTGAGCCATATCGATGGAAAGACTTGTGGTCAGGCTTTTGGGAATTTCTTGAATTACACATTTCTTAAGTCATTTGACGGCGCGCTATAACTAGGGAATCGGGAGAAAAGACAACCCTAGCAGAGCATCTACGAGATGCTCCAAGGGACTTTCATTGAGTTGGAAGCATTTAGAGTAGCAGGCCTCACCTTGGGTTAAACAAGGGTGTATGATGAGATTTGCCATTCGATACCTAGAGCCGGTGTAGTTTCGGGGTACGCTAGGGCCACTAGAGGTAAAATGGTCATTTTGACCCGAATTGGTCGAAAAGGGTCAGGATGGATTGGAGTGGCGTATTAAGCAATCCAGACTATATGGGGATATTTCTGAAAGGTGTTGTCACTGTTTAAGCAGGATTTGTATGTGCTGGGGTGCCTACGGGTAAAATGATCATTCTGACCGGAGTTGACCGGAAAGGGACCAGAATTGGTTAGGATGGCATATTGAGTATGCCACACTATCTAGGAACATTTTGGAAGGGTGGACTTACCGTCTTGTGGGATTTTGAACTTTCTCAAAGACAAGCCTGCAGGCCCAAGGGGCAGGTTTGGTTATTAGGCCTTTATTAGGCTTGATGGGCCCAAGAAGCAGTATATTGGTTGGGTAAGGGTTTGAAAGTTGATTTAGGCTTGAATGTGCTTACAAAGTTTTAAAAAGAAGTTCAATCAAGCTAGAGATTGCCGAGTGGGCAAAAAAGGGGTGCTTACACCTAACTATTTTGAGTTATTTTTGTAAATAGTGGTTTTCTAAAAACCCTAACTCGATTGAGTTGTTTTTCTACGAAGTGGTTTTCTAAAAACCCTAACTCTATTGATTTGTTTTTCTGAACAATGATTCTGTAAAACTATAACTCTCATGAGCTAATTTTCTTGACAATAGTTTTTTGAAAACCCCAACTTCCTTGAGTTGTTTTCTAAATAGGGATTGTCCAAAAAAACTAGTAACTATTTTGAGTTGTTTTTTCTAAACAGTTGTTTTTCTAACAACCCAAATTCCCTTCGCTTGTTGTTGTAAACATTTATTTTCAAATACCCAAAACTCTTTTAAGTTTTTTTCTTCTAAATAGTGATTTTCTAGAAAAACTAATTCTCTTGAGTTGTTTTCCTTACACAGTGGTTTTTTCAAACCCTAACTCTTTGAGTTGTTTTCCAATCAGTGGTTTTCTAAAACCATAACTCTTTTGAGTTTGTTTTTCTAAATAGAGGTTTACTAAAAATCCTAATCCTCTTGAGTTATTTTTCTAAACAGTAATTTTTTAAAAACCCAAACTCTGTTGAGTTGTTTTTTTCAAAATGTGGTTTTGTAAAGATCCCAACTCAATACCCTAACTCTGTTGACTTGTTTTTCCAAAAAATGGTTTTCTAAAAATCCCAACTCTATATAGTTGTTTTTCCAAACAGTGATTTTCTAAAACCCTAACTCTATTGAGTTGTTTTTCTCAAAAAACTATAACGCTTTTCAATTTTTTTTCTCTAAATAGTGGTTTTCTAAAAACACTAACTTTCTTGAGTTGTTTTTCTAAAATCCTAACTGACTTGAATCTTTTTTCTAAACAATGATTTTCTAAGAACCCTAACTATTTTGAGCTGTTTTTTTATTTAGTGGATTTCTAAAAAGCCTAACACACTTGAGTGGTTTTATCTGAATATTGATTTTTTAAAACCCTAACTTTCTTGTGTTGTTTCTCAAAATAGTGGCTTCTGAAAACCCTATCTATTTTGTGTTATTTGTTTTCCCAAAAAATTATTTTCTGAAAATCCAAACTTTTTGAGTTGTCTTTCCAAACAGTGGATTTCTAAAAACCCCCACTCTGTTAATTTATTTATTCTAAACAATGATTTTCTAAGACTCATAACTCTTTTGAGTTATTTTTTCGAAACACTAATTTTCCAAAAACCCTAACTCTTTTGAGATGTTTTTACAATCAATGGTTTACTGAAATCTGTAAATATTTTGAGTTGGTTTTCCAAACAATGATTTTAGAAAAACCCTAACTTTATTGAGTTGTTTTTCCAAATAGTGATTTTCTAAAAACCCTAGCTCTATTGTGTTGTTTTTTTTCCAAAAATTAACCCTAAATCTTTTCAGTTGTCTTTCCAAATAGTGGTTTTCTAAAACCCTACCTCTCTACGGTTGTATTTCTAAATAGTGATTTTCTTAAAAAAAAAAAAAAACCCAGCTCTCCTGAGTTGTTTTTCTAATCAGTGATTTTTTTAAAACTCTAACTCTCTTCAGTTAATTTTATAAATAGTGGCATTCTAGAAACCCTATATATTTTGAGCTGTTTTTCCAAACAACGATTTTCTGAAAACCTAAACTCATTTGTGTTTTTTTTTTTTCCAAATAGTGGATTTCTAAAAACCTAACTCTATTGACTTGTTTCTTTTAAACATTGATTTCCCAAAGAGTTGTTTTTCATAAACAGTGATTTTCAAAAAATCAAAACTCTTCTGACTTGTTTTTTCAATAAGTGGTTTTGTAAAAACTATAACTCTTTGGAGTTGTTTTTCCAAAGAGTGGTTTTTCTAAAACCCTATTCCTTTTGAGTTGTTTTTTTCTAAACTGTGGTTTTCTAAAAGCCTAGCCCGTTTGAGTTATTTTTCCAATATGTGATTTTGTAAAAACCTTAACTCTTTTAAGTTGTTTTTCCAAATAGTAGTTTTTCTAAAACCGTAAATCGTTTTGTTATTTTTTAAACAATGATTTTGTAGAAACCCTAAATTGAGTTATTTTTCTAAAATGTGATTTTCTAAAAACACCAACTCAATACTCTAACTCTATTGAGTTATTTTTCCCAAAAAACCGATTTTCTAAAAACCCCATTTCTATTGAGTTGTTTTTTGAAACAGTAATTTTCTAAAACCCTAACTTTCTTGATTTGTTTTTCTAAACAGTGGTTTTCTAAAACCTAACACTTTTGAGTTTTTTTTTTTTTTTTTGTAAACAGTAGTATTCTAGAAACCACAACTCTCTTGAGATGTTTTTCTAAAACCCTAACTCACTTAAAGTATTGCTCTAAAAAATGAATTTCTAGAAATCCTAACTATTTTGAGTTGTTTTTCTAAATAGTAGTTTTCCAAAACCCTAACACTCTTGAGTGGTTTTTCCTAAACAGTGGTTTTTTAAAAACCGTAACTCTCTCGACCTATTTTTTGCAAATAGTGGGTTTCCAAAAAGTGTAACTCTCTTGATTTGTTTTTCTAAACAGTGGTTTCGTAAAACACTTTCTGCTTTGAGTTGTTTTTCCAAACAATAATTTTCGGAAAACCCAAACTCTTATGAGTTGTTTTTCCAAACAATGGATTTCTAAAAACTTTTACTCTCTTGACATGTTTCTTACAAATAGTTATTTTACAAAAACCTAACTCTCTTGAGTTATTTTTTCCAAACAGTAATTATCTAAAAATACTAACTCTCTTGAGTTGTTTTTCCTATATTATGGTTTCTAAAAACCCTACCTCTTCAGAGTTATTTATTTTCTATTTTTTTTGCAAACATTGGTTTGCTAAAAACACTAACTTTCTTGAGTTGTTTTTCTAAATAGTAGTTTTCTTAAAGCAGTAACTCCCTTCCGTTGTTTCTTCTAAACAATGAATTTCTACAAACCCTATCTACTCGAAAGGTTTTTTTTTTCTTTCTAAATAGTGATTTTTCAAAATTGAATCTCTTTTGAGTTGTCTTTTCAAACAACAGTTTTCTAAAAACCCAAACTCTCTTGAGTTATTTATTATAAATATTGATCCTCTAAAAACCTAAACTCCCTTGAGTTACTTGTTCTAAATAGTGATTTCTAAAACCCTAAGCTTTTTAGTTGTTATTACGGTCAATGGTTTTTTAAAAACTCTAACTGTTTTGTGTTATTTTTTTAAATAATTGTTTTCTAAAAACCTTAACTCTGTTGAGTAGTTTTTCCAAAAAGTGGCTTTATAAAAACCCTAACTCTATTGATTTGTTTGTCCAAACAATGATTTTCCAAAGCCCTATCTCTCTTAAGCTGTTTTTGTAGACTGTGGTTTCCAAAAACCAAATCCCTTGAGTATTTTTCTAAACAATGATTTTCTAAAAACCACCAATTTTTTTAGTTGTTTTATGAACAAGTGTATTCTAAAAACTCTATGTATTTTGAGTTATTTTTCCAAACATTGATTTTCAAAAAACCCAAACTTTTTTGAGTCATTTTTCCAAACAGTGCATTTCTAAAAACCCTAACTCTCTTGACTTGCTTTCTTCTAAACAGTGATTTCATGAAAACCCAAACTCTTTTGAGTTGTTTTTTTAAATAGTGAATTTTGTAAATGCTAACTCTTTGAGTTTTTTTTTTTTTTTTTCGGTTAGTGCTATCCTAAAGCCGTAACTATTTTGAGTTATTTATCCAAACAGTAGTTTTCTAAAACCCTAACTCTATGGACTTTTTTTTTTCAAAAGGGGGTTTTCTAAAACCCCTAATGCTATTGATTTGTTTGTCCAAATTGTGATGTTCTAAACCCCTAACTCTCCTAAGCTATTTTTCAAGACTGTGGTTTTCAAAAAATCCCAACTCGTTTGAGTTGTCTTTCAAAATAGTGATTTTTCAAAAATCACTAATTATTTTGAGTTATTTTTTTTTCTAAATAGTGGTTTTCTAAAATCTTAACTCTCTTCAGTTGTTTTTGTAAATAGCGGCTTTCTAGAAACCCTATATATTTTGAGTTGTTTTTCCAAACAACGATTTTCTAAAAACTCAAACTCATTTGTGTTGTTTTTTTTTCTTCCAAACAATGAGTTTCTAAAACCCTAACTCTCTTGAATTGTTTCTTCTAAACATTGATTTTCTAAAAACCTAGCTCTCTTGAGTTATTTATTCTAATCAAAGATATTCTAAAAACACTAACTCTCTTGAATTGTTTTTCCTAAACAGTAGTCTTAAAAAACCAAAACTATTTTGAGTTGGTTTTCCAACAATTGGTTTTGTAAAAGCCATAACTTTTTAAAATTGTTTTTCCAAACAATAGTTTTTCTGAAACCTTAACCATTTTGAGTTGTCTTTTTCTAAGGAGTGATTATCTAAAAACCCTAGCTCGTTTGAGTAGTTTTTCCGATATGTGATTTTTGAAAAACCTTAACTCTTTTGAGTTGTTTTTCTAAACAGAGGTTTTTCTAAATACCCTAAATCTTTTGAGTTGTTTTTTTAAACAATGATTTTCTAAAAACCGTAAATTGAGTTATTTTTCTAAAAATATCGACTTAACACCCTAACTATGTTGAGTTGTTTTTCCAAAAATTGGTTTTCTAAAAGCCCCAATTCTATTGAGTTATTTTTTGAAATAGTGATTTTTTGACACCCTAACTTTTTTTATTTGCTTTTCTAAACAATGGTTTTCTAAAGCCGAACTCTTTTGATTTGTTGTTTTGTAAACATTGGTGTTCTAAAAACCACAACTCTCCTGAGTTGTTTTTCTAAAACCCTAAATCACTTAAATTATTTTTATAAAAAATGATTTTCTAAGAATCCAAACTGTTTTGAGCTATTTTTCTAAATAGTAGTTTTCTAAAACTTTAACAGTCTTGAGTAGTTTTCCCTAAACAGTGTTTTCTAAAAACTATAAGTCTCTCTAGCTATTTTTTTGCAAATAGTGGTTTTCTAAGAAGCGTAACTCTCATGAGTTATTTTTCTAAACAATGGTTTTCTAAAACACTATCTGTTTTAAGTTATTTCTCCAAACAATGATTTTTTGATAACCCAAACTCTTTTGTGTTGTTTTTTCAAATAGTGGATTTCTAAAAACTTTAACTCTCTTGACATATTTCTTGCAAATAGTGATTTTACAAAAACCCTACGACTCTTGAGTTATTTTTTCTTGATAGTGATTTTCTAAAAATGCTAACTATTTTGAGTTGCTTTTCCTATACTGTGGTTTTTTAAAACCCTATCTCTTTTGAGTTGTTTTTTTTACAAACAATGGTTTTATAAAAATACTAACTTTATAGAGTTTTTTTTTTTCTAAACAATGCTTTTCTAAAAATCACTAATTATTTTGAGTTGTTTTCTGAGCAAGTGGTTTCTAAAAACTCTATCTATTTTGAGTTGCTTTTCAAACATTGATTTTCAAAAAACCCAAGCTTTTTTTGAGTTTTTTTTTTTGCAAACAGTGTATTTCTTAAAACCCAAACTCTCTTGACTTGTTTCTTCTAAATAGTGTTTTTACACAAACCCTAACTCTCTTGAGTTATGTTTTATAAACAGTGATTTTCTAAAAATACTATCTCTCGAGTTGTTTTTCCTATATAATGGTTTCTAAAAATCCTACCTCTTTTGAGTTGTTTTTCCCAAACAGTGGTCTTCTATAAATTCTAACTTTCTTGAGTTGTTTTCTTAATTGGTGGTTTTCTAAAAGCCATAACACTCTTGAGTTGTTTCTTCTAAACAGTGAATTTCTAAAAACCCTCTCTATTTGATAGGGTTTTTTTTTTTTTTTTTTTGTAAATGGTGATTTTTTAAAATCCAAACTCTTTTGATTTGTCTTTCTGAACAGTAGTTTGCTAAAAACCCTAACTCTCATGAGTTATTTACTGTAAACATTGATTTTCTAAAAACCTTAACTATTTTGAGTTGTTTTTTCTAAACTTCTAAAACCCTAACTATTTTAGTTGTTATTACGGTCAGTGGTTTTCTAAAAAGTCTATCTATATTGTGTTATTTTTTCAAATAGTGGTTTTCTAAAAACCCTTACTACGTTCAGTTGTTTTTCTCTAAAGTGGTTTTATAAAAACCCTAACTCTTTATTTGTCCAAACAGTGATTTTCTAAAACTCTAACACTCTTGAGCTCTCTTTTTCTAGACAGTGGTTTCTAAAACCAACTCCCTTAAGTATTTTTTTAAACAATGATTTTCTAAAACTACTAATTATTTTGAGTTGTTTTTTAAACAAGTATTTTCTAATACCTCTATCTAGTTTGAATTGTTTTACCAAACATTGATTTTTGAAAAATTTAAACTTTTTTGAGTTGTTTTTTCAAACAGTGGATTTTTAAAAACCGTAACTCTATTGACTTGTTTCTTCTAGACAGTGATTTCATAAAAATCCTAACTTTCTTGAGTTATTCTTTCTAAATAGTGATTTTTTAAAATGCTAACTCTTTTGAGTTTTTTTTTTTCCCTAGTTAGTGGTATTCTAAAACCCTAACTATTTGGAGTTATTTATCCAAACAGTGGTTTATTAAAACCCTAACTCTACTGACTTGTTTTTTCAAAAAGTGATTTTCTAAAAACCCTAACGCTATTGATTTTTTTTGTCCAAACTGTGATTTTCCAAAACCCTAACTCTTCTGAGCTATTTTTCAAGATAGTGGGTTTCAAAAAATCCCAACTCCTTTAAGTTATTTTTCTAAATAGTAATTTTCCATAAACCACAAATTATTTTGAGTTATTTTTCTTAAACAGTGGTTTTTAAAAACCCTAATTCTCTTGACTTGCTTTTCTAAAGATAGATTTTCTAAAAACGTAAACTCTTTTGAGTTGTTTCTCCTAAACAGTGATTTTCTAAAAACAAAAATTCTATTGACTTTCTTAAACCATAACTCTCTTGACTTTCTTCTTCTAAAGAGTGATTTTCTAAAAACCCTAACTGTCTTTTTTTTTTTTTTTTTTCCTAAAACTATGAGCTACTAAAAACTCTAACTCTTTTCAGTTGTTTTTCCAATTAGTGATTTTTCGAAATCGTAACTATTTTAAGTTATTTTTCCAATAAGTGGTTTCTAAAAACCCTAACTCTCTTGAGTTATTTAATGTAAACATAGATTTTCTAAAAATCCTAACTCTCTTGATTTTTTCTCCAAAACAGTGATTTTCTAAAAATACTAACTCTCTTGAGTTGTTTTCTTTTTCTTTTCTAAAGAAAGGTTTTCTAAAACCCTAAATCTTTTGAGTTGTTTTTTTTCTAAAGAGTGGTTACAAAAACACAATCTATTTTGATTAGTTTTTGTAAATTGTGATTCTTTAAAAGCCCAAAACTCTTTTGAGATCTCTTTCCAAATAGTGGTTTCAAAAAAAGCATAACTTTCTTGAGTTGTTTATTGTAAAAATTGATTTTTCAAAATCCTAACTCCATTGAGTTGTTTTTCCAAAGAGTGATATTCTAAATTCCTAACTCTATCGATTTATCTTACAAAAAACTGATTTTCTAAAAACTTTAACTCTTTTGACTTATTTTTCTAAATAGTAATTTTCCATAAACCACAAATTATTATGAGTTATTTTTCTTAAACAATGGTTTTTTAAAAACCCTAATTCTCTTGACTTGTTTTTCTAAACACAGATTTTCTAAAAGCGTAAACTCTTTTGAGTTGTTTCTCCTAAACAGTGATTTTCTAAAAACAAAAACTCTATTGACTTTCTTAAACCCTAACTCTCTTGACTTTCTTCTTCTAAACAGTGATTTTCTAAGAACCCTAACTATCTTTTTTTTTTTTTTTCCCCCAAAACTATGATCTACTAAAAACTCTAACTCTTTTGAGTTGTTTTTCCAATTAGTGATTTTTCGAAACCGTAACTATTTTCAGTTATTTTTCCAATAAATGGTTTTCTAAAACCCTAACTCTCTTGAGTTATTTATTGTAAACATAGATTTTCTAAAAATCCTAACTCTCTTGAGTTGTTTGTTTTTTTCTTTTCTAAAGAATGGTTTTATAAAACCTAAAATCTTTTGAGTTGTTTTTTCTTAAGAGTGCTTACAAAAACACAATCTATTTTGAGTTGTTTTTGTAAATTGTGATTCTTTAAAAGCCCAAAACTCTTTTGGGTTCTCTTTCCAAATAGTGGTTTCCAAAAAAGCATAACTTTCTTGAGTTGTTTATTGTAAAAATTGATTTTTCAAAATCCTAACTCCATTGAGTTATTTTTTCAAACAGTGATTGTCTAAATTCCTAACTCTATCAATTTATCTTACAAAAAATTGATTTTCTAAAAACTTTAACTCTTTTGAGTTATTTTTCTAAACAATGATTTTTTAAGAACCCTAACTCTTTTGGCCTGTTTTTATAAACTGTGATTTTTTGAAAACCCTTTTTATTTTGAGTTATTTTTTGCAAACAGTGATTTTTTGAAAACCCAAACTCTTTTGAGTTATTTTTCCTAAAATTTGATTTCTTATAACCCTAACTCTCTTGACTAGTTTCTTCTAAACAAAGCTTTTCTAAAAACCTAACTCTCTTGATTTTCTAAAAACCCTAAATTGAGTTGTTTTTCTAAAATGTGATTTTCTAAAAACACCAACTCAATACCCTAACTCTATTGAGTTGTTTTTCCAAAAAGTGATTTTCTAAAAAACCCCAACTATCTTCATTTGTTTCTCTAAAAAGTGATTTTCTAAAAATCTAACTTTTTTGAGTTTTTTTTTCCTTTCTAAACAGTGGTTTTCTAAATACCTTAACTCTTTTGGGTTGTTTTTCTAAAACCCTAACTGTTTTTAACCATTTGTCTAAATAGTGGTTTTCTAAAACCCTAACACTCTTTAGTGACTTTTCCTAAACAGTGGTTTTTTAAAAATCATAACTCTCTCGTGTTATTTTTTGTAAACTGTGGTTTTCTAAACAGCTTAACTCTCTTGAGTTGTTTTTCTAAACATTGCTTTTGAAAACACTATCAATCTCTTTTGAGTTGTTTTTCCTAACAATGGATTTCTAAAACCCTAACTGTCTTGGCTTGTTTCTTATAAATAGTGATTTTTGAAAAACCCTAAATCTGTTGAGTTATTTTTTTTTTTCTAAACAGCGATCTTCTAAAAATACTAATTCTCCTGAGTTGTTTTTCCTAAATTGTAGTTTTCTAAAAACCCTACTGCTTTGGTGTTGTTTTTCAAATCAGTGCTTTTCTAAAATCATAATTATTTTGAGTTGTTTTTCCAATGAGTGCTTTTTTAAAAAGTCTAACTTTCTTGAGTTGTTTTTTTCTAAACAATGATTTCTTAAAAGCGTAACTCTCTTGAGTGGTTTTTTTTTTTTTCTGAACAATGGATTTCTAAAGACACTATCTATTTTGAATTGTTTATGTAAATAGTGAGTTTCTAAAACCTCAAACTCCTTTGAGTGGTCTTTCAAAACAATGGTTTTAAAAAAACGCAAACACTCTTAAGTTGTTTATTCTAAACATTGATTTTCTAAAAACCTTAACTCCGTTGAGTTGTTTTTTTTTCTAAATAGTAATTTTTTAAAATCCCAATTCTTTTGAGTTATTGTTGCGGCCAGTGATTTTCTAAAAACTCCAACTACTTTGTGTTATTTTTCCAAACAGTGATTTTCGAAAAACTCTTAACTCTATTGATTGTTTTTCTAATAAGTGATTTTCTGAAACCCTAACTATGTTTAGTTATTTTTTCAAAACGTGTTTTTCTAAAAACCCTAACCTCTTGAGTTATTTATTGTAAACATTGATTTTCTAAAGCCCTTACTCTCTTGAGTTTTTTTTTTTTTTCCTAAAGTGTGATTTTCTAAAAACCTAAACTCTCTCAGTTGTTTCTCCTAAAGAGTGATTGTTTTAAAAACACTAACTCTCTTGAGTTCTTTTTCCTAAACAGTGGTTAGTGTTTTGAGTTGTTTTTCTAAATAGTGATTTTCTGAAAACCCAAACTCTTTTGAGTTGTTTTTTCTAACATTTGATTTCTTAAAATCCTAACTCTATTGACTTTTTCCATCTTAACAGTGATTTTCCAAAAACCCTCTCTCTCTCTTTTTGGTTTTTTTTTAGATAGTGACTATTTAAAAATCCTAACTCTATTGAGTTGTTTCTCCAATAAGTGATTTTCGGAAACCCAAACTATTTTTAATTATTTTTTCAAAAAGTGTTTGTCTAAAAACCCTAACCTCTTGAATTATTTATTGTAAACATTGATTTTCTAAAACCCTAACTCTCTTGAGTTGTTTTTTGTTTTTTTCTAAACAATGATTTTCTAAACACTAACTCTCTTGGGTTGTTTTTTTTTAATTTTTATAAACAATGGTTTTCTAAATAGCCTAAGTCTGTTGAGTTGTTTTTTTCTAAAGAGTGGTTATAAAAAACACTATCTATTTTGAGTTATTTTTGTAAATATTGATTTCTTAGAAAAAAAAAAAAACTCTTTTGAGTTGTCTTTCCAAACACTAGTTTTATAAGAAGCCTAACTCTCTTGAGTTGTTTATTGTAAAAATTGATTTTCTAAAATCCTAACTCTCTTGAATTGCTTTTTCAAATAGTGATTTTCTAAAACTCTAACTCTATTGAGTTGTTTACAAAAAATTGTTTCCTAAAACACTAACTCTTTTGAGTTGTTTTTCTAAATGGTGATTTTCTAGAATCCTAACTCATTTGAATTGTTTCTAAACAATGTTCCTTTTTTTTTTTTTTTGTAAAAACCTTAACTCTCTTAAGTTATTTTTTTTGAACAGTTGTTTTCTAAAACCCTAACTCTTTTGAGTTATTTTTCTTAGTAGTGATTTTCTAAAAAATTTATTTATTTTGAGTTTTTTTTTCAAACAGTTATTGTCTAAAAACCCAACCCCGTTGAATGGATTTTCGAAACAATGATTTTCTAAAACCATTAACACTTTTGAATTGTTTTTCTAAACAATGGTTTTCTAGAAACCATAATTCTCTTTACTTGTTTCTTCTAATTTGTTATTTTCTAAAAATACTAACTCTCTTGAGTTGTTTTTCCAAATAGTAATTTGTTTTGAGTTATTTTTAAAACAGTGATTTTCTGAAAACCTGCACTCTTTTGAGTTGTTTTTTTTCCTAACATTGGATTTCTTAAAACCTTAATGGTCTTGACCTATTTCTTCTAAACAATGATTTTCTAAAAATCTAACTCTCTTGATTTGGTTTTTTTTTTTTTTTCCAAACAGTGATTTTTTAAAAATCCTAACTCCTTTTAGTTGTTTTTCCAATTAGTGGTTTTCTAAAAACCGTGACTATTTTGAGTTGTTTTTTTTTCCAAACAGTCATTTTCTAAAACCCTAACTCGATATGAGTTAATTTTCCAAAAAGTGATTTTCTAAAAAATCCTAACTCTATTAAGTTGTTTATGGTAAATGTCGCGCCTCGACTTTTTCGCACTTGCGAATGTTGGAAAAACAGGGTACTCTCTCGTTAGAACTCATCCTCCTACAAGAAAAAGTGTGACTAGGTTTGAACTTCAAATTGATTTAAATAAGAGCTTTTGGGAAAAGTTTGGAGTCGCCACCTTTGTTAAGGTGAGTTCGGTCACCTAAAACTAAGTGCAATCTGAAGATTAAACTTAGGCTTTTCGAAAAGGTTTTGAAAATTCCCTTCTTAAGAAGGTTCATAAAAAAGTGGTCTTAGTACCTTTTTAAAAGCGTTAAAGCCCTTTTGAAAACGTGACTCTGATTTTGGTCTTCGAAATAAAAATCTATAGTCTGGGAGTTAGTTACGTGTAGGGAAGATATCCTAAGATCATCACCCTATCCCGCTCTTTTGGTACCTACATGTCTAATCACTCTTGGTTCACTCACTTGAATAACCATTTACTAATATCCACTTTAAAATTTTGAAAATTTGTTTGGTCATCACTTTTGGGATGAGATGATTTAATGATGCAAGTTTTGAGAGACTTAAAAGGATCAAATTTGAAAAATGTTTTTAAAAATAAATTAGACTTGACAACATTTTTGAAATAGGGATTTGGCTTAAAATAGAGTTATGACCGCACCTATTTAAAGGTTGCCTACGTATCTCATTTAGCGAGAATCAGGTCATTCGTACTTCGGGCTAGGGCTAGATAGAAATCAGGTGCATTGAGGCCATTAGAAGACACATTAGTGTCTTAATTTGGAAAGACGCATTGGGGTATTAATTTGGAAAGACACATTGGAGTCTAGTTTTGAAAAATAGGCACATTAGGGCCTTTGAGAACTTTGAAGATGCATTGAGGTATTTAGAAAGTTTTGAAGACGCTTTGAGGTCTTTGAAAAAGCAAACTCGGGAGTTTAGAAAAACTTCTACGAAATAGGACTTGGGATGTTTGAAGTGTTTTTGAAATCGGGTTTTGAAGATGATTTTAAGTTAGCTAAAGAGAGTTTTGAAATGTTTTTGAAACAACTCAAGGGAGTTTTGGAAATGTTTTAAAACAACTTAAGGGAGTTTTGTAAATGTTTTAAAATTACTCAAGGGAGTTTTGGAAATGTTTTAAAGTTTTGTTTTGAAAACTTTGGTGGTAGAGTTTGGATTGGAAATGCCCTAGTAAAGTTGTCTTCGAAAAGCTTTTGAAAGTGATTTTTGAATACCTTATGAAATGTATATGTAAGCACTCCATTTTTGCCCGCTCAGCAATCTCTGGCCCAGTTGGGTCCAGTTTCCAAGCATCACAATACATGCAAGCTCAAGACGAGCCTTTCAAACTCAAATCCAGTCGACTGGTCGCTTTTCGGGCCTACAAGGTCCCGCTAGAGCCATAAGCACCATCATGCCCCTAGGCATTCCAAGCAGCTTTCTAGGACCGGGCGGTCACAGAAACCAATGCCATCCAGGTAGCTTCTAAGATCGGGCTATCTCACGGACCAACACCTTATCAAATTCCAAACGGTTTACTTCTAGCGCTTGCTAGCCCGGCAATGTAGAATGTCCGTCATTCGGTGGTTCTCCGAGACTAAGCATTTTCGGAGACCAACACCACCCTCACAAATAGCTTTCTTAGACTAGGCGTTCTTAGAAACCAACAGCACCTTACAGGTAGCTCTCTGAGATCGGGCGTTCTCAGGGACCAACACCACATGGGTAGTCTTCCGAGATTGGGCGGTCTTAGGAACCAACACCTAGGTCAACACCAGCACCTACTAGCCTGACTCGGTGAAAAATGACCAAACCTGCCCCTTAGGCCTCCAGGCACGTTTTGGGGAAGTTTAAAATCTCTCAAAACGATAAGTTCACCCATCCAAAATGTTACTAAACTATTAGGTGTACTCTACACACCATTCGGTCCAATTTTGGTCCCATTCCGACCAACTCTGCTCAAAATGACCGTTTTACCCCCGAACACCCCAACATTGCACAAACCCCATTGAACGGTAAAAAACTTTCTTGAAAACATCCCTAGACGACTGGGTATGCTAAACATGACATCTCGATCCATTTCTGACCATTTTTAGCCAAAACTAGCCAAAATGACCATTTTGCCCCTTAGGAACACAATCGCGCCCCAAAACAAAACCGGTCCTAGGTTATTGAACAGCGGGCCTTGCCATACACCCTTGTTTAACCTAAGGAAGACCTTATGACGCTAAACACCCACGACTCAATAAAAGTTCCCTGGAGCGTCTTATAGACGCTCCGCCAAAATTGCCTTTTTCCTAATTCTCCCGGTTATAACGCACCGTCAAATGACTCGAGAAATGCGTAAACTAAGGAATTTCCTAAACCTCGTCCGTGGGTCTTTCTATCGATACGGCTTGATTGGATAGATCGCTTCTCAATGCCCTCCATTGTACGGTGTAAAAATTTCAACTATCAGCAACCCCTGGAGCGTCTCGCAGACGCTCCACCTAGATTGACTTTTCCACCGATTCCCTGATTGCAACGCACCATCAAACGACTTGAGAAATGTGTAAATCAGGGAATTCCCGAAAGTATTTCTGGAATGCTTTCCCTGATTGCAACGCACCGTCAACGCATCAAAGAGATCACTTCCCAAAGGCCTTAATCATGCGACACGAAAACAGCTACTTTCAAACCCCCACGGAGCGTATCACAGACGTTCTGTAAAGATGCCTTTATATGCACATTTCCCGAGATGATATATCACACCTCCGAACACCATCTGAACTTTTTGAAAACACGAAAGTTCGCGAGAAATCCTGGGAGAACACCGCAGGTGCGATTGATTCCTCCAAAACCTTCCCGGTTAGCTCAATTATTGAGGCAAAGTTTAAGCGAACACTCCCGGTGATGGAGCGTATGCTACATCCGCCTAAATTTTGATCAAATCGACAAAAGTTTGATCAACCGTCAAGATTAAACCTATACAATGGGTGCCACGTGTCATTCTTACAATGGAACAGTACTGGCGCATGTGATACATGCGCCAGTGCAAATTTTTGCCAGGCACATGTAGCACATGCGCTAGGCCTGTTCCAGATTGCCTATAAATACCAACACCCCCCTTTGCATATTTCAACTTCGAAATTGATGCGAAACTCTACTGGAACTGCTTCAGTACCTTGAATCTCTACATACATTCAACTCCTCCAACACTTAGGCTAGGTTCGACCTCCCTTAAGCCCATACACTTCACCTACATAGCCTTATACACCATTAAACCCCTCCATCAAGCCCCTTAAGCCTACTAGAAACCTTCCAAGCTCAAGTCAAGGCATCCATTGAAGATTACAAGCGTGTTGAAGGCAAAAGGTGGTATCTCTTTTACATTTTTGTCTTTCCACCACTTTTCTCTTCTCCCTCCTAGTCTACTTAGGTTATTCTCTATTTTAATCCCCATCTTTAACCCCCCTTTTTTGCATGCATGAGCCAAGAGAGCTCTTAGTTCATACTTAAGGGAAAGCCAGTAAGAGCCACTGTGTAGGGAATCTCTCACTAGCCTACTTTAAGATGGTATGGCTTAGGAGCCCCTTGTTTAGATGGTGTAGCGTAAAGCCTTGTATGTATTCATGACCCCCTTGCATTTTGCTACCTAGATTATGTCTTGTGTGCTTGGCTTCATTTTTGTGTTTATAATCATGTTCTACAAAGCGTGCATTATTTTTATTCCCATGCCACTTTCAAGCTTTATGTTCTTTCCAAAATGGTTCCAAGAGTTGGCTCCTTGAAGTTTAGGATGAGACCTTAGAAGTCATGCCTTAGAAAATCACCCACTAACCCCCAACTCACACTTTTGCATCATTGCATTTTAACTTGCATACAAGTGGTTTTCAAGCTCTCTAATCCCTAAGGTTTGCATTCTCACAAGTTTAGTGGTTGGAATGGCCCCATGGAACCCTCTCTTCAGTGGTCTCCCTTGTATATTGGCCATATGAACCTTAAATTGTTAGAATGGTTCCCTTCCCTCTTTCATCTCTTGCACACAAATGGTTTTCAAACTCTTTGATTTCTAAGGTTTCCATTCTCTCAAGATTAGTGGTTGGAATGGCCCCATGGAGCTCTCTCTTGAGTGGTTTGCCTTCACATTGGCCATGGGAATCCTAACTTATTGGAATGATTTCCTTTAAAAATGGTTTTCAAAATCTCCTTCTAAAAAATGGCTTTCGAAAATTCTTTCTCTTTATCTTTGCATTAAAAATAGTATTTCAAAGGTCATTTTCATGTTGATTCTTGAACTCTATGCTCTTGTCAAGATAATAGTCATAAGGAAACCTTTCTTGGAATAGTCTCCAAACATCAACCATATAAACCAGACTCTTGGCTAGAACCAAATTTTCATGGAAATGATCTTCAAAAGAGTTGTCAACCAAAGTCCTTTGCATAACATTAGTTGTTTTCCAAAACCCTTTCCAAAAGTGTATAAAATCACCTTCCCAAACCATCTTCCAATCCAACCCTAGGTTAACTTGACCTTAGTTGTCCAACCCTAGGTAAACTTAAGTATAGTTGTCCAACCCTAGGTTAACTTAACCCTAGTTATCCAACCCTAGGTTAACTTGACCCTAGTTGTCTAACCCTAGGTTAACCAGACCCTAGTTAATTAACCCAAGGTCACTCTAACTCTAGGTTAACCTAACCCAAGTTAGTTAACCTTAGATCACCCCTAACCTTTGTCGCCCCTAGATTTTTCGCACTCGAGGAATACACACACAAGCGGGAAAAATACTGTACTTTCTCGTAGAACTCATCTTCCTAGAAGAATGCGTGTGACTAGGTTTAAATTAAAAATAGATTTGAATAAAGGGCTTTTGGAAAACATTAGGAGTCGCCACCTAACTTGATTAAAGTGAGTTAGGTCACCTAAAAACTAAGCACAATCCGAGGATCACACTTAGGGTTTTCGAAAACGATTTTAAAAATATCTCCTAAAGAGAGGGTTTTTAGGAAAACAGGTTATTTAGCAAGCTTTAGAAAATAATTAAGCCATTTTTGAAAATAAACTCCATTTTGGTCTTTCGAAAACAGTGATCTAGGTTCGGAGGTTAGTTACGTGTAGGGAAGACGAACTAAGCCATCACCCTATCCCGCCCTTACAGTACCTATATGTCTATTTATCCTAGATTCACTTATAAGAGTCTTCAACTAACAAATTTCCAATCCTATTCACTTTAGAAAAGAATTTTTAAAAAGATATGATGCATGATATGTAAGTGCAAGAAAAAGAGAGTTGGAAAATAGATTTGGAAAGAAATTGATTTGATTTAAAAAGAAATTTGAAAAGATAGATTTGAAATTAAAAAGTTTTAGAATTTGGAAATAGAAATTTAGAATTGAAAGTTTGAAATAGATCATGGATTTGGAAACTTGAAGAAGATTGTAGAATTGGAGACTTGAAAGAAGTTTGGGAATAAAAGCTTGAAAAAGGTTGTGGAATTAGAAATTTGAAAAAGGTTGTGACCGCAACCATGAGGGTTGCCTACGTATCCTTTTGGAGGAATCATGTCAGTCGTAGTTTGGACAAGAGTCTGATAGACAATAGAAGATTGGATTCGAAAAAGAGTTTGATTGGAAGAAGGAGTTTGATTTGAACTTAGAAGATTAGAAATTGGAAATGGAAGAGATTGAACTTTGATTTGGAAAGATAGAGATTTAGGAAAATAGGATTTAGGAAAGACTTGAGATTTAAGAAAGATTTGACTCGAATGTTGGACTTGGAAGATTAGGAAAAGATTGGATTTAGAAAGATTCGAATTTAGGAAAGTTTCAAAATAGGGAAGTTTTGTTTTAGGAAAGTGTCATTTTAAGAAAGGTTCGGTTTAGGAAAGTTACATTTTAGGAAATATTTTGAATTAGGAAAGTTTAAGATAAGAAAGGTTTTGAAATTGGAAAGTTTTGAATCAGGAAAGGTTTTGAAATTGGAAAGTTTTGAATTAGGAAGTTTCAAATTTAGAAAGTTTTGGATTTGGAAAGATTTGAAGTTTAGAAAGTTTGGAAGTTTAGAAAGATTTTAAAAGTCATACTTAGAAAGTTAAGATTTAGAAAGGTGTGAATTAGGAAAGGGTTGAATTAGGAAAGATTTGGAAGCTTAAAGTTTAAGGAAAGATTTGAAAGTTTAGGTTTAGGAAACTTATGGTTTAGGTAGGTAGGAGATTAGGAAGGATTTAAATTGGGAAAGGTTTAGACTAGGAAGGATTGAGATTCCTATTTCCTAAAACAAGAGATTGGATTTAGTTTCTAAAAGAGAGGGTTTTGATTTTGTTTCCAAAAACGGAGGATAGGATATAATTTCCTAAACAGGAGGTTGGATTTGGTTTCCTAAAGGGAAGATTGGATTTGACATGGATTTGGGAAGGGAAGTTTTAGAAAACCTAGATTTAGAAGACTATAGTTTGGATGTAGAAAAGAGGGTTTTGGAAATATATATAGTTTTGATGTAGAAAACAAGAGGTTTTGGAAACCTAGGTTTTGAAGCCAAAATAAGGGATTGAAAATCATGTTTTCGGGAAAGAAAATTAGGGTTTTCTAATTGTGGGTTCTAGGGTTTGACTTGGGCTCTGAGAAAAGAGATTTTGGAAAGGGATTTTGGAAGGAAATCCTAGAAAGCAGTTTTTAGAATGTGAATTTTGAAAGGAAAGTTTTTTGAAAGGGATTTTAGAAAGTAAAATTATGAGAGAGAGTTTTTGGAAAGAGAGGTTTTAGAAGGAGATATTAAAAAGGAGTTTTTGGAAAGCGAATTTTGAAAGAGAGTTTTTGAAAGGAGATTGGAGAGTGTTTTTGAAAACAATTTTGGAGGGAGTTTTTGAACACAATCTTGGAAAGGAATTTAAAGAGAGTTTATGAAAAGCATGTTGGAATAGAGATTTTTAGGAGGAGATTTTTTAGAAGAGATTTTTTAGAAAGTATATAAAATATCTCACTTTCCTAAAGTGATTCTAACCATAAGAAGGTTAGAACCACGTTAAGATAGTGGTTTTGAAAATAGCAATTCTTTGAAAATATGGACCATATTGGTCACATTAAATGTAACACTTTCCTAAAGCAACCCTAACCATGAAAAGGCTAGAATCACCCTAGGATTGTGATTTTGAAAATATGTTTTGAAAAAGAAGGTTTTGATGCAAGCTTTTGAAAACGAGTTTGAAAACAAATTTTGGAAGAATGCAAGATCATGATGTGCACAATACAAATTGGGGTCATGAACATACAAGGTTAAGGCTTCACCACATAATCAAAGGGGCTGAACCCATGTGGTCTCCGGTTAGACTAAAAGAAAGCCCCCAATACGGTGACCCTCCAATAGCCTAATCCTACACATGGAAGGGAAATTCCTTGTTTCAAGCATGCAAGAAAGGGGCAAGGGGGGGGGGGGGGAGAGAGAAAATGGAGGATTAAAATAGAAGAAAACCCAAGTGGGTTAGGAGAGAGAAGAGAGGGGGAAGATGCGTAAACTTAAAGAGAAAGCCTACCTTGTTTCTTGTTTATTTTGCTTTGCTTTGCGTGCTTTGCTTTGCGTGCTTTGCTTTGCTTACCTTGCTTTGGTTTTCACTTCAATCTTTGAGAGTTTGTCTTCGATCTTCAAAGCTTCGTAGTTGCAGCAATCCAAGTCTTCAATGGAGGGTTTGAGGGTAGTGTATGAGTATATGAGAGTGTGTATGAGTGTATAGGAGGCTAAGGTTTGTGTATGGAGGCTAGGGTTTGGAAAACTTAAGGGAGACTAGGGTTTTGGGAGGCTACAAGCTCTGTGTATCAAAAAGTAGGGTTTTTAGACAGAGTTTGCGGACCTCTTTCACGTTGGAGGAGGCTCTGTATTTATAGATAGAAGAACAACCTGGCACCTATTGCAGTGGCGCCAAGCCAATAACCCTTCTGGCGCCACTAGGAGTGACGCAAAGTCAAATATTGGCTTGGCGCCACTACTAGTGGTGCCAGCTACTTAGGAAAGTTTTAAAGACGGCAAGCAACATATCTTTAGAAGATTTGTGTGCCTGTACTAGTGACTACCATGCAATTTTTAGCCTGGCTTCACTAGAAGTGACTTCGGAAGGTCTGAAAAAGATTTTAAGGGACCAGGAATGGCCAGGAAGGCCGAAAAGGGATAGGAACCCTTAGAATAGAGTCCCGGAGGTAATGCACTTGAAAATGGATGTTAGGGTTTGTTAGAAGGGTTGACCGGGCCATTAGGGGCAAAACGGTCAATCGGGCCAAAAAGTTACCGGAATGGACTTGGAATATCCCAGAAGAAGACTCGAGATTTGGAAACATTATTTAGAATGTTCCCAAAGGTTGCCAGTTTGATACCCAAAGCCGGTATGGTCGGAAAAGGTGACCGGCCCTTTAGGGGCAAAACGGTCATTTTACACTGGGTTTGCCGGAATTGACTCAGAATGATCTGAAAAGATAATAGAAGATTGAGAATACTATAAGAAGCATTATCGAGCGATTACCAGTTTGATACCCAGAGCCGGTGTGGTTCTCGGGGCGTTCAGATGCCTAGGGGCAAAATGGTTATCTTGATCGGAAAGTCTCGGAATTGGCCTGAAACTAACTAGAAGGTACCTAATCATGCCGGATTGCTTTTAAGACAATCTTGGAAGGGTGGACTTACCGTTCTAAGGACTTAGGTACTTTTTTTAGAAACGTGCCAAAAATGGCCCTAAGGGCAGTTTGGTCATTTTTCACTGAAGTGGGCTAGCAGGCATTGATATTGACTTGGGTTTTGAGTGTTTCCGCCACTCTGATGGCGGCCCTGTGATACAGGGGTTTGTTGGCAATTCCCTATATCAACATGTTTGTGAGTATTTCTACTACTCTGCGGTTGCGATGTTTACAAGTACTTCCGCTACTCTGATGGTTTGCGATCATTCTTGAGACTGCCTGATCTCGGGAAGCTGCTAAAGGGACTTAGCGCCTGAGAAATCAACTCTCTCGGAAGGCATGTCGAAATGGACATTTCTGCATTGGCGGGCTAGCAAGCGCCAAAGGTGGACCGTTCTACCATCTAGGGGACTTGGGGTCTCGTCCTGGTCGATGGGTTTGAAGGGACTTACCATTTCGAAGAAATTTTCTTCGAAAAACGTGTTGAACAGGATAGACTTACGTTCTCGATGAATCAACTTTCTCGAGAGAGGGATTGGAATTAGAATAGGAAAAAGGGACTTATCGTCTTCGAAAAGACATGCTTGATTTGGAATTAGACCGAATAATGCCCCCAAGGGCATTTTGGTCATTTTGCTTCTATTTGGGCCTGGTGGGCCTGCGAAGCGATCGATTGATGAGATTAGACTTGAAAAGTTGATTTAGATTGGAATACGTCCATATTGACTTGAATACAAGTCTGGACAGACTATAGACTGCCGAATGATAAAAAATGGGGTGCTTACAGCTGCCTCTCTTTTTCTGTCTTTGCTTGCTGAAGACAGAAAACGATAGAGTAAGAGTCCCATGTTGATTGTGAGGCGGTCGAAGAGATGGACTTTGGAAATGTTTTGACAACGGGGGGTTGGAAATGGATATTGTGCTCAAAAGGTCTTCGAAAACGAGTTTTGGAGGGAAAAAGGGCAAAGCTGCCCAGAATTTGGAACTGGCACCACTAGGAGTGGCGCCTTGGAAAAGTTGGCTTGGCTCCACTAGCAGTGGCGCTAGGCCTAGGAACAAAACTAGAAAATTTTATGGTTCGAACACTTGCGGGATTGGAGGGATTTTTGAAGAATCAACAGTGTTTGTGAGGGAATCAACCTAGACATTCGAAGGGGCACTTCTTAGGGATCACTGGTGATTTCCGAAAGTTGACCACATCGCTGGAAAAGCCGCCGGAAGAGAAGATTTCGCTGGATAACTCTAAGAGGTGAGTTTTCAATTTTCTGTTGATTTTGATGTGTAGAATTCCGTTTAAGTCGTGTGAACAGTGGAAATTGATGTTTTGATATGTTTTGAACATTATGGTGATGTTATTTTTTCATTTTGGTGCTTCTTGGACTGAATTTGAGTGATTTTATGTGATTATGTAAAGAGGGTTTTTTTTGCAGGAATTGGGGGTTTGTTCCTACAAGCTTGGGTATTGAGTTTTTTGCCTAGATTTTTATGCCATGTGCTTTAAAAAAATGTGTTTAACAACCGTGTGAAGTTTCGTGATTTTTTGAAAACTTGGTGAATTTTTTATTTTTTGAAAAATAGAAAAATACTTAGAAAAAATAGGAAATTGGGAAATTGATGAAATTAATGGAGTTTAAAATTTAGAAAAATGTAGGAATATTTTAGAAACATTTGAAATGATTTTGAGGAATTTTTAGGATATTTTTGAAAACCATTGATTTATTGAAAAAATAAAACATGTGTTTTGAAAACCTCAAAAATTTAAAAAGTGTGCGCGGGTGCTGATGTCATGTGATTGTAATGTTGTGAAGTGCACGGTTTGTGTTTTGTGTTGATGTCATGGGTGTTGTAGGGACCATTTTTAAACGAAACTCTGTTGAAATTTTTAAAAATCTGGGAAAGAGTTGGAAAAGGTTTAAAAACAAAATCTTTTTGAAAGAAAAAGATAGAAAACCCTTGAGATTTGACTTGAAGTTGGAAAATCAAAAGGTGTAGGAAATTCGTTTTGACCTATCATTTGAAATCTTTTTATTATTTATTTATTTTATTATTCTTTTTAACTGCATGTACCGTATATTAACACCTCTTACCTTGGCTTACCTTTTCAGGATGACAGATGCGGGTGATGATGGTTCCGAGAGGAGATGTCGCTCCGGGGAGGTGGCTCGGACTGATTCTGTTAGCAGTTCCAGTTGGTCCAAGGTTAGTCGGTGTTTGCAAGATAGACATCTTCTAGCTAGAGCAGCCGGGGGAGTAAACTACCAGTCGACCCCTTCCCTCCGGTTGAGGCAGCTTTCGAGTAGGAGATGGATGCCGAGGTTTCCCACTTTTGACTTTTAGGATGGCCGACGCTATTTTGAGTTGACTACGGGTTTGGTATGATGGGTATCCTCTAGATAAGCAAGACATTTTTCACTGGTCCTTTGGTTGCATGGCTTCTCTCTTATTGGTGCAACTTGTTTTCTAGCAGTGGTTCCCCTTTTCGCCACCTGACCTGTCTTTCTTCCATTTTGGGGAATGTGAGTTTGCCCCTACTCCCTATGAGTATGCTTTCCTCCTAGGTCTTCGGGATGGTTTAGCTAACATTATCGGACCTACTTTTCCTGATGGTTGCATCACGATTGTTCTTTCTCAGCTTGGGCTCCGTTGTGCGGCCTTTTCTTCTGATCCCCTACCCTAGTTTTCTTATGTTCCATTAGAGTTTTTGTTTTCCCACTTTTAGTTTGTGATAGACATGACGACTCATCCAGTTGATTGTCACTTTTCTTAAGATTGGTCAGTCTCTCGCATGGTGGCCTTGGCTTTGCTCTTCTTAAGGTTCTTAGTGTTCTCCTCGAGGGAATGACGTGGTTGACTGTAGATTACATGTACTGCTTGCCAGGATTCGTGAGGGGTACTCATATGTTCCTATAGTTGTGGAAGAGACCTTCGTGAGCCTTACTAGACTCCATTAAGGGGCTAACGCATATTTTCGGGGATGTTCTTCACTATTCCAGCTTTGGGGCGATCAGACAGTTATTTGTTGCTCCTCTTTTATATTGTATCCGGAGTCGAAAGTCATTTGATTGGGGAGGTCGAGGGTGGGCCATTGCCCCATTCTCTATTTCTTATCGGTCATTAGATATCTAAACTTTCTGAGGCGTGTGCCAATGCTGGAGATGTCTGAGGGGTAGCTTTAGCTCCTTTTTGTGTTTTACCTCGTTCCCTATTTCTTATTTGGGAGAGAGAGAGAAAGACATAGAGTTAGTTTTTATACAAAAAACAATTTACTTATGCCAATTCTAAAGATGCACAGGTAAAGGGGTGAATGCATGTTATACCCTTTTTTTATTTTTATGAATGCACATGGAATTAGATATATAACTTATTTTGCATGTCCTACTTTTTATGCATATGTATATATTTTTTATGAATGCACAGGTTTATACAGAAATGGAATTTAATGCATGTTATACTTTTTGGGTGAATGTACATACAGGAATGGAATGCCATGCTTTTGATGAATACATGAATATATACAAACTACACAAGAATTTAAATGGATGTACAGGTTATATATGTCATGGATGCATTAGCACTACATGTATATAGGCCATTTACAAAGAATGTCCCAAGATTGCCCTAGGGCCCATACTCTCAAGATTCTGTTTCCCTTCTAGGATTCTGCCCCATTCGGTTTTGTCCTATTCTCATTGGGGTGTGATAGCATGTGCACCATTCTCTAGAAATTTTGACCTTTTGGTTTGCTATCCTTTCCCTATTTTCTACATGGTTGCTGTTTGGGGTTTTTTTGACCTCACTTGGTTTTCTCTCTCAGATTTCCAAAATGCCACCATGGCTAAAGCGACAACTCGCATGCCCTTTGCAGAGCGATAACCAGCTAGGCCCTTAATCAGAGAAGACTTCTTTTAAGATCGTAATGTAGGCTGGGTTTAGGGGTTGTAAGAAACGAAGGGATATTTAGGCTCAAAGATTTCTTTTAGTGGGTTGTTTACACCAGAACCATCTAAGCATATCTTGGAACATGAGATTGCCCCTGCATTCTTTCCTAGTTCTTCTTTCTCATCCAACTTGTCTTGGTGTTGTTCTGGCTTATTTGGACTAAGTAATTTTCTTTGATCAGATATGACTTTAATTTGGACCGTAATGTAGGCTAGGTTAAGGAGTTTATGAATGAAAAGGCTACGCAGGCTCAAATTTGATGCTGTTTCTTGTAGGGTTTAGATCCACACCATCCTTAGTTGGTCTTCCAGCGGGGTTTCATTCCCTGATATCCCCCTCTAGCTTCGGCAACACGTCTGGCTCATTTAGATCAAGCAATCTTTTTTCAATCGGAGAGGACTTTAACAGGGCTGTAATGTAGGCCACGGTTTCAGGTTTTTACAAGAAAAGATAAAGGCTCGAACCTATTGCTTCTACTGGACTTCTTTGTTACCTAGGATCACCTTTGAATAACTATATATTCTTCAAGGAGTTCACATTTCTTGTAGTTTGATCATTGACCTTCTAACGGAGTTGCCCCTTCATTTTCTTTCTCTTTTTTTTTTTTTTTATTTCTTTTGACTTGCCCCGTGGTAGCTTTTTCTCTTTGCTTTTCTGTTTCTTCCCTTTCTTTCTGATTTCTGCGAGATGAACATTTCCACAACTTCTTTCTCTCAGATCCTTTCCTTAGCTTTCAATTTAATTATTGTGGGCGGTAATCCCTAGGTTGGGGTTTCTTTCTAAAGAAAAAGATAACTGGCCCAATAGGTTTGACAAGGGTTGCTTTTAACTGTATAGGAAATGAAATGAGGGTCTCTCTTCATTTTGAACAAGATTACTTGATCCATAGAGCTTTCACGTTACTTTAGCTTGATGGTCGATGACATTCTCTGCCAGATCTTCTACTGCCTGTCTGCCCTAGTGTAGGGGGATGGCTTTGGATCGGGGTTAACAAGAAATCTTCCGCTTTCTGTGAGGCACTAGTGGGTTAAGCAAAAGGGGATGTTTTTGTGTATGGTAGTAGAATTGAGGGCCTCTAATCATTTCAAATTGAATTGCTTAGTTTATAAAGCCTTTGTACAAAATTTAGACAATATTCCTAGAAATGGTGTGTTTCTGCCCGTTAACCCCTACATATTCTACTGAATCAACTATTTTGTGCTTACCCCAGTGTGGGGGATGGTTATTGGTTTGGGGATATCTGAAAAGAAATTATGTACGACTCTAGTGGGCTGAGCAAAGGATAGTGTTTATTTGGGATAAACAGAATAATGGCTTCTCATCATTTTAAGTACTCGGCTGCCCATCGCTTAGCCAGGATATCACGCAAGTGTTGCCTTTTCAATAAACTCCACACTATCTCCTTCCTATCTCTCACTCTGTCTTTGTTTATCAAAGTTCTTAACCCCCCTTTGAATGGATTGCCCATGCTATCCCATCCTTTAAGTCGAGTCATTTACCAAATGGAAAAAGAATCTCTAAAAGTAATATTCATCCACAAGAGTACGAGACAAAGGGGATAAACTGAAAACTATCCACTTTTATTTTAAAATTATGATTACATGGCATGCAGTATTTATTTAAAGAAAATATGCGAGAAATAGAAAACGAAAAGAAAACAGAGGAATTTTGTGGAAACCTCCCTTTTCTTGTAGACTTTCTGATGAGAACCCCTATCAGGGTTTTGGGACTACATCAACCTCCTTGGTGCTTCATTCATCGGGTGTATCAACGACGGAGGGTAGATTAATTGATCTCTCGCGTTGTTTGGTATGCATTTGGAAATTAGGAGATCCTTTTGTAGTAGTACACGGGTTTGCCATAACTTTGCAAATGGTGGAGCCTTCTTCTATATGAGCGGTGATTGTTGTGGCATGGCGTGGAGGTAACGTCTTGCAGATGGATGGTTAGTTCTTCTTGCTCCTTAATGTATGTTTGGTCTTTTCTAACAACTAGTCTCATCCTTCCATGAGTTTGAATCAGGTGGAGTGCTAGAGGGATTTCATGAAGTTGGTTGTGTCCTTTGACCTAGAAAAAGAAAAACAAAAACAAAAAACAGGCAGCATGTGGAGTTGGAGGTTCTATGCGATGCATGTCCCATGGGGGTCCCTTCTTTGAGGGAATCTAAGCATGATGTTAAGTCCGTTTTGGAAGTAGAGTTTTGCCCCTTATGCAAATATAATACCTTTTCGGCATGGGCCGGTTGATATTTCCTTGTTTGGGCAATCCTACCTCTGTGGACGAAGAGAGATTTGGGCCTCTCTAGAGATATGATTCTTTGCATGCCATGAATCCTTAGGGTTGAAGAACCCTTAGGAGTTTTGGTAGGTTCAATTAACATGAGATTGGATTGCTCCTTTCTCTCTACGGTTGATTAGATGCATGAGAATCAAATGACTTAAGTTTTTTGGAACTCTTGTCTCAGGACAGATATGAATGCATGAGCATAATAGAAGTGAACTTGTGCGCAATATGATAATAATAAATGAATGGTTTAGGAAACTGCCTTCGTGTCTTGCTTCTGTCTTCGGTTATTTTAATACTTGGAGATGAGGAAGGGGAGGATAGAAGACAAGAAACAAAAGAGAAGTCAGTGCCTTGATTTGAAAATTTTTATGTAATGCATGTCCTAGGGGTACCCCTGCTTGAGAGGGAGACTAAGCATAATGTATTGGCTCACTTTTGGAGATAGGGGTTTTCCCCTGCATGCAAATACCTTACCGTTAAGTGGGAACCTTCATCCATTCATACATTCATCCATCCATTCATTTGCGAAAAATAAAGAAGTACATTTAACTCTGGGTTTAAGATACAAAAGAATTGAAATACATTTTAATAGGGGGAGAGGGAACATGTTTCTTTGGGATTTCTGCCTATCTAGTTTTACATAACAAGTCCTCAACTACTCTTGAGTCTTCTGATTTGTCTTTATTGGATTTGATGACGAGGAGGTCACTGAGAGACCTTGTTGATCGATTGCCCTTTGTCTTTATGGCAATCCTATCTCCGTGAGCATAGAGGGATTGTGGCTCCTCCTATGGAATGAATTGAAGTGCATGTCATGAGTCCTTAGGGTTACATGGGAACCCTTGGGGTTTGGGTAGGTTTAATACACGATAGAGTGAACTAGGTGTCACTCTCAATGGGTTGATTATATGCATGAGAATGTAGTGACTTGAGTTACTTGGAACTCTTGTCTTGACATGGAATACGGCATGCATGAAAATGGATGCATAGAGTATAAGGAAAGATAATACAATTGAAGTAAACATGCATGTATGAACAGTTAGACAGACATTATAACAGTAAGAATACAGTCATTATAACAACAGGAATAAGCATGTATAAATGAAAGTAAGAGTAGTCGCCCTTTCCTTCATGGTTTTGGAAAACGGTGCGCGTGTCTTAAATCCGGCAAAGGTTCGGCTATGCAAGGTGTCTATATGAGCATGAGGTTGAGGGTTGACTAATGCGTCCAAAAAAGGCTCCGTCCCTGGATCTTCAAACCTAGGCCCACTCCCTGAGGTGGTGCCATGATCGGTTGGTGATCCGAGCGGGGGAACCATCAAGAGGCCGTAGGCGAAGAAACTGACACAGCATCTTGCCCACAACCAATATAATGTTCCCCTTTTCTAACTAGAAGGGTTATATCAAGGTAAAAATGCAAGTATGCAGAATGTAAGTGCACGTGCAGTATGTGTGTGATTTTTTAGAGTGGAAGAAAGAGCTCAACAACTCCTATCCATCCTGTTCATCACATTCATGCATGGCAGTTAATAAAATTTAAACAAAAAATGCACCTACAAAACAAAGATGCAAGAGTTAGTATGTGGGTGGCAAACTTAATACAAGACAATATGAATAAATGCATGTTTTTCTTTTCAAAACAATTTTAAAAATTTGGTTTTGAAAATTTAAAGTGAATAGGATTGAACAAGTTAATTGAAGACTCTACATGGGTGAAGGGTAAAGAGACATGACTACGGCCTAACCCTTTAAATGTCCCCAGTGGAGTCGCCAGCTGTCCCTTTCAAATTTTTCGCACTCGAGGAATACACACACAAGCGAAAAAAATATTGTACTCTCTCGTTAGAACTCATCCTCCAAGAAGAATGAGTGCGACCAGGTTTGAATTAAAAATAGATTTGAATAAAGGGCTTTTGGAAAACATTAGGAGTCGCCACCTAACTTGATTAAGGTGAGTTAAGTCACCAAAAAACTAAGCACAATCCGAGGATCACACTTAGGGTTTTCGAAAATGAATTTGAAAATATCTCCTCAAGAGAGGGTTTTTAGGAAAACAGGTTATTTAGCAACCTTTAGAAAATAATTAAGCCCTTTTTGAAATAAACTCCATTTTGGTCTTTCGAAAACAGTGATCTAGGTTCGGAGGTTGGTTACGTGTAGGGAAGATGCACTAAGCCATCACCCTACCCCGCTCTTGCAGTACCTACATGTCTATTTACCCTAGATTCACCTATGAGAGTTTTCAACTAACAAATGTCCAAACCTATTCACTTTAGAAAAGAATTTTTAAAAAGACATGATGCATGATATGTAAGTGCAAGAAAAAGAGAGTTGAAAAATTGATTTAAAAAGAAATTTGAAAAGATAGATTTGAAATTGGAAAGTTTTAGAATTTGAAAATAGAGATTTGGAAATAGAAATTTGGCATTGGAAGTTTGAAATAGATCATGAAATTGGAAACTTGAAGAAGATTGTAGAATTGGAGACTTGAAAGAAGTTGTGGGAATAGAAGCTTGAAAAGGTTATGGAATTGGAAATTTGAAAAAGGTTGTGATCACACCCATGAGGGTTGCCTACGTATCCTTTTAGAGGAATCGGGTCAGTTGTAGTTCAGACAAGAGTCCGATAGAAAATAGAAGATTGGATTCGGAAAAAAGTTTGATTGGAAGAAGGAGTTTGACTTGAACTTAAAAGATTGGAAATTGGAAATGGAAGAGATTGGGCTTTGATTTGGAAAGATAGAGAGTTAGGAAAATAGGATTTAGGAAAGACTTGAGATTTAAGAAAGATTTGACTCAAATGTTAGACTTGGAAGATTAGGAAAAGGTTGGATTTAGAAAGATTCGAATTTAGGAAAGTTTCAAAATAGGGAAGTTTCGTTTTCGGAAAGTTTCATTTTAGGAAAGGTCATTTTAGGAAAGGTTCGATTTAGGAAAGTTACATTTTAGGTAAGATTTCGAATTAGGAAAGTTTAAGATAGGAAGGTTTTGAAATTGGAAAGTTTTGAATTAGGAAGTTTTGAATTTAGAAAGTTTTGAATTTGGAAAGATTTGAAGTTTAGAAAGATTTGAAAAGTTAGATTTAGAAAGTTAAGATTTGGAAAGGTGTGGAATTAGGAAAGAGTTGAATTAGGAAAGATTTGGAAGCTTAAAGTTTAAGGAAAGATTTGAAAGTTTAGATTTAGGAAACTTATGGTTTAGGAAGGTAGGAGATTATGAAGGAGTTGAATTGGGAAATATTTAGATTAGGAATGATTGAAATTCCTATTTCCTAAAACAAGGGATTGGATTTTGTTTCTAAAAGAGAGGGTTTTGATTTTGTTTCCAAAAACAGAGGATATGATATAATTTCCTAAACGGGAGGTTGGATTTGGTTTCCTAAAGGGAAGATTGGATTTGACATGGATTTGGGAAGGGAAGTTTTAGGAACCCTAGATTTGGAAGATTATAGTTTTGACGTAGAAAAGACGGTTTTGGAAATATATATAGTTTTGATATAGAAAATAAGAAGTTTTGGAAACCTAGGTTTTGAGGCCAAAATAAGGGATTGGAAATCATGTTTTTAGGAAGGAAAATTAGGGTTTCCTAATTGTGGGTTCTAGGGTTTTATTTGGGCTCTAAGAAAAAAAGATTTTGGAAAGTGAATTTTTGGAAAGGGACTTTGGAAGGAAATCCTAGAAAGCAGTTTTTAGAATGTGAATTTTGAAAGGGATTTTAGAAAGTAAAATTGTGATAAAGTTTTTGGAAAGAGATCTTAAAAAGGAGTTTTTGGAAAGTAAATTTTGAAAGAGAGTTTTTGAAAAGGAGATTGGAGAGAGTTTTTGAAAACAATTTTGGAGGGATTTTTTGAAAACAATCTTGGAAAGGAATTTAAAGAAAGTTTATGGAAAGCATGTTGGAAAAGAGATTTTTACGAGGAGATTTTTTAGAAGAAATTTTTTAGAAAGTATATAAAATATCTCACTTTCCTAAAGCGATTCTAACCATAAGAAGGTTAGAACTACTTTAAAATAGTGGTTTTGAAAACAACAATATTTTGAAAATATGGACCATATTGGTCACATTAAATGTAACACTTTTCTAAAGCAACCCTAACTATGAAAATGCTAGAACCACCCTAGGATTGCGATTTTGAAAATATGTTTTGAAAAATAAGGTTTTGATGCAAGCTTTTGAAAACGAGTTTGAAAACAAATTTTGGAAGAATGCAAGATCATGATGTGCACAATACAAATTAGGGTTGCGAACATACAAGGTTAAGGCTTCACCACATAATCAAGGGGCCCAATTCATGTGGTCTTCGGTTAGACTAAAAGAAAGCCCCCAACACGGTGATCCTCTAATAGCCTAATCCTATACATGGAAGGGAAATCATTTGTTTCAAGCATGCAAAAAAGGGGCCGGGGGGGTGGGGTGGGGTGGGGTGGGGGGGGGGGGGGGGTGGGAGAAGATGGGGGATTAAAATAGAAGAAAACCTAAGTGGGTTAGGAAAGAGAAGAGAGGGGGAAGATGTGTAAACTTAAAGAGAAATCCTACCTTATGTCTTGTTTATTTTGCTTTGCCTTGCGCGCTTTGCTTTGCTTGCCTTGCTTTGGTCTTCACTTCAGTCTTTAAGAGTTTGTCTTCGATCTTCAAAGCTTCGTAGTTGCAGCAACCCAAGTCTTCAATGGAGGGTTTGAGGCTAGTGTATAAGTATATGAGAGTGTGTATGAGTGTATATGAGGCTAGGGTTTGGAAAACCTAAAGGAGACAAGGGTTTTGGGAGGCTACGAGCTCTGTGTATCAAAAAGTAGGGTTTTTAGACTAAGTTTGCGGACCTCTTTCACGCTAGAGGAGGCTCTGTATTTATAGACAAAAGAATAACCTGGGGCCTGTTGTAGTGGCGCTAGGCTAAAAACCCTTCTAACGCCACTTAGGAAAGTTTTAAGGTCGACAAGCAACGCATCTTCAGAAGATTTGGGCGCCTGTACTAATGACTACCATGCAATTTTTAGCCTGGTTTTACTAGGAGTGACTCCGGAAGGTCCGAAAAAGATTTTAAGGGACCAGGAATGGCCGGGAAGGCCGGAAAGGGACAAGAACCCTTAGAATAGAGTCCAGGAGGTAATGGACTTGAAAAAGGATGTTAGGGTTTGTTGGAAGGGTTGATCGGGCCATTAGGAGCAAAACGGTCAATCGGGCGAAAAAGCTACCGGGATGGACTCGGAATATCCCGGAAGAAGACTCGAGATTTACAAACATTATTTAGAATGTTCCCAAAGGTTACCAATTTGATACCCAGAGCCGATGTGATCGGAAAAGGCGACCGGCCCACTAGGGGCAAAATGGTCATTTTGCACTGAGTTTGCCATAATTGACTTGAAATGATCTGGAAAGTTAATAGAAGGTTGAGAATACTACATGAAGCATTCTCAAGAGATTACCGGTTTGATACCCAGAGTCGGTGTGGTTGAAAAAGGCGACCGACCTACCAGGGGCAAAACAGTCATTTTGAATTGGGTTTACCGGAATTGAGTCGCAATGATTCGGAAAGATAATAAAAGGTTGAGAATACTATAAGAAGCATTCTTGGGTGATTACCGGTTTGATACCAAAAGCTGGTGTAGTTCCCGGGGCGTTCGGATGCCTAGGGGCAAAATGGTCATCTTGATTGAAAAGTCTCAAAATTGTCCCGAAATTGACTCGAAGGCACCTAATTATGCTGGATTACTTTTAAGACAATCTTGGAAGGGTGGACTTACCGTTTTGAGGACTTAGGTACTTTTTCGAGAAACGTACCAAAAATGGCCTTAGAGGCAATTTGGTCATTATTCACCGAAGTGGGCTAGCAGGCATCGGTGTTGACTTGGGTTTTGAGTGTTTTCGCCACTTTAACGGCGGTCCTGTGATACAAGGGTTTGTTGGCAATTCCCTATATCGACCTATTTGCGAGTATTTCCGCTAGTCTGACGGTTGCGATGTTTGCGAGTACTTCCGCTACTTTGATGGTTTCCGCTACTTTAAGATTGCCTAATCTTGGGAAGCTGCTAAAGGGACTTAGCGAATGAGAAATTAACTCTCTCGGAAGGTGTGCCGAAACAGACATTTCTGCATTGGTGAGCTAGCAGGCGCCAAAGGTGGACTGTTCTACCATCTAGAGGACTTGGGGTCTCGTCCCGGTCGATGAATTTGAAGGGACTTACCGCTTCAAAGAAATTTTCTTTGAAAAACGTGCCGAACATAATAGAATTACCGTCTCAAGGAATCAACTTTCTCGTGAGAGGGATTGGAATTGGAATTGGAATTAGATTTGGAAAAAGGGACTTACCATCTTTGAGAAGACATGCCTGAGTTGGAATTGGACAGAACAATGCCCCCAAGGGCATTTTGGTCATTTTGCCTCTATTTGGGCCTGGTGGGCCTATGAAGCGATCGATTGACGGGATTAGACATGGAAAGTTGATTTAGATTGGAATACGTCCATATTGACTTGAATACAAGTCTGGACGGACTGTAGACTGCCGAGCGATCAAAAATGAGGTGCTTACAACCTTAAGCCAACCCAACTTAGGTTAGTGTACTTCAAAGTTCCAACTCATGGACCTCTTTTAAAGGTTCTCCCTATTTAAAACCATTCTCACACCCCATTTTTCAAAAACCTCCTACTCCCTTGAGATTTTAAAAACCAACTCCATAACCTTTTCAAATATCTCTACACTCCATCTTCAAAATATTTTCAAAGATACTTTCAAGAATTCACAACCCCAAGGCGTCCCTATCCTTCTCATAGTTAGGGATTCCAAGGGAAGGTGATGTATCAAGAACAACTTCCCAGGTTGTCTATATTAAAATTCCAAAGTCCTAGGTGCATTCAAAAACCACGTTCGAAAACTTTTTAACATTCCAAAGTCTTACCTCCTAAGTTTCCAAACAAGACTTTAAGACATTTTCAAAACTCTCTTGAGTTATCTCAAGTTATTTCCAAAACTGCCTTGAGTTATTCTAAATTCATTTCAAAACCCCCGTTCAAAAGATCCAAAGTTCTGTTTCAAAGCACTCCACTACTTGATTTCAAATCAAAACTCCTAAGTTCTCTTTTTCCAAAGACCTCAAAGTGTCTTCACATCTTTCCAAATACCTTAAAGTGTCTTAAAAACTTTCCAAAGGCCCTAATGCGCCTATTTTCCTTTGGGCTCTTGCCTGAACTATGAATGACTTGATTCTCGCCAAATGAGATACGTAGGCAACCTAAAATGGTGCGGTCATAACTTCTACTTCAACTCCAATCCCTTTTTCAAAAACTTCAATCAATTCAAAGTTTTTATTTCAAACTCCTACAAAACTCCCATGTTTTCAAACTTCTTCCAAAACTTGCATCATGCATCATTCATTTAAAAAGTGATGACTAAACCCTATTTTCGTAATTCTAAAGTGGATATTAAGTGGATAACGGTAACCGGTTATTCTAGTGAGTGAATTAAGGGTGATTAGACATGTAGGTACCAAAAGGGCGGGGTAGGGTGTTGATCTTAGGATATCTTCCCTACACGTAACCAACCACCAGACCATAGATTTATGTTTTCGAAAGACCAAAATGGAGTTATTTTCCAAAAGGGCTTAAATCTTTTCAAAAGTTGCCAAATAATCTATTTTCTTAAAAACACTCTCTTGAGGGAATTTTCAAAACCTTTCCAAAAACCCTAAGTTTAATATTTAGATTATGCTTAGTTTTAGGTGTCCTAACTCATCTTAATCAAGTTAGGGGGCGACTCCTTAAAATGTCCTTAATCAAATCAATTCAAACCTAGTCGCACTCATCCTTCTAGGAGGATAAGTTCTAGTGACAGAGTTCCGTGCTTTTGTCTACGAGCCGAAAGGACCTTGGACTCAAAAACCGGGGTGCGGTAGCTGGCGACTCCACTGGGAACTACTTAGAGGGTTAGGTCATGAACATGTCCCTTCACCCTTTACTCACCTAGAATCTCCGATTATTTTGTCTAGTTTTATCCACTTTTCGAATCTTTCCAAATTTCCAAAACAAGTTTTATTCTCCAAAACAATTTTCAAATAAGTGTCATCACTTGCATTCATTACTCACATTCATACTCTTACCTTAGCCATCCATTTTACATTGCATTGAGTTCTTCAAAAAGTTACTAACTCTTTGCATTTTTCTTTTGTAGGTGGACCTTTGTTCACATTTTATTTCATGTCTCATTTACTGCTATGTATGTGAATGAATAAACAGGATGTAACGTGTGTTGTTGGGCCCTTTCCTCCATTCTCGAAAATTCCACACACACTTGGTGCGCTTACTTGCATTTGCATCTTGCATATATTACTTGGTTACTACCCTTCTAGATAGAAGGGGGAACAGTATATTGACTGTGGGTGGATGCTGTGTTAGTTTCTTAGCCTACAGTCTCTTGATAGTTCCCCCGCTCGAACCACCAACCAAAGATAGAGTTCACCCTTTCGGGGGTGGACGCTGGAGGTTTGAAGGTTTGGGGATCGAGCTTTTTAGGAAGCATTAGTAAACCCCCAACCTCATGCTCATGTAGCACCCCATGCATAGCCGAACCTCTGCCGGATTTAGGCCACACGCGTTAATTTCAAAAACCAATGAGGAAAGGGCGACTACTTTATTTTTCCTTATTCATTTTGTTTAATCCATGCTGTTATGCTATTTAATTCTTGCCATTTATTATGCACATGCATCATAACTGCTCATGCATCAGAATTCATGTTAAGACAAGAGTTCCCAAAATAACTCAAGTTATTGTATCTTCATGCATCTAATTAACCCCTAGAGAAAGGCCTAAAGACCTTCTCACTCGAATCAAGCCAACCAAAACTCCTACGGGTAACCAAGTGACCCTAAGGACTCATGGCATGCATTAAAGTCATCTTATAAAGAGGGGCCCTAATCCCTCTTCACTCACGGAGATAGGGTTGCCAAGAAGACAAGGGGCAATACAAAATCAAGGTCTTTCACGAACCTCCATCAAATAGAGCAAATCCAAAAACTCAAAAGTAGTTTAGGATCTCAAATGTAAAAATAGCATAGGTGACTGTCCCAAGGAAAATGTTCCCCTTCCCTTTCAAATGTACTTTCAATTTCATGCACAAAAAAAAAGAAAGAATCAAATGCAATAAAACTGTTGTTCTTACTTTCATCGAATGAATGCATGAATATGTGAATGAATGAATAAACAGGCTCGTACAGGTACAGTATTGCATACAGGGGCAACCCCCTATCTCCAAACGTGAGCCAGCACATCATGCTTAATCTCTCTCCCAAAATAGGGGTACCCCTAGGGCATGCATTGCATAAAAATTTCCAATCCAAAGGCACTAACTTTTCCTTTTTTTTTGTTTTTCTTTTTACATTCTCTTGTCTTCTCCCTCATCTCTAAAGGCCAAGAGAGTCAGAGGATGAAGCAAGAATGAAAAGGGGGTCTTCTAAACTGCATGTTCATTGCCATTATGCTACCTATGTATTTACTATTAGGCTCGTGCATTAATATCCATCCCAGGACAAGAGTTCCAAGAAACTCAAGCTATTGCATTCTCATGCATTCAATCAACCATAGAGAGAAAGGGATGATCCAATCTCATGTGAATCAAACCTACCTAAACCCCTAAGGGTTTCTCCAACCCTAAGGATTCATGGCATGCATAGGACCATATCTCAAGAGAGGCCCAAATCTCTCTCTCAATCCATGGAGGCAGGATTCCCTAAACAAAAAAGTATCAACCGGCCTATGTCGAAGAGGTATTGTATTGCACACAGGGGCAAAATCCTACCTCCAAAATGGACTCAACATCATGCCTAGATCCCCTCAAAGAAGGGACCTCAATAGGACATACATTGCATAAAATCTTTAACTCCACATGCTAACTGCATTTTGTTTTTCTTTTTCTAGGTCCAAGAGCACAACCAAACTGATAGAATCCCTCCAGCACCCTGTCCAATTCATAATTTATGCAAAACCATGACCCCGACACCATGTTTCCATTCCACCAAACCTCAAACTACTAAAGCCATCCTTGTGCAATTAGATGACACACATGGAAAATGGAGTATGAAGGACGCCAGTGTGATTCCAAAACCAGTCTAGGGGGTTTATTTCGAAAAAAGGGGATTTCTTTCAAATTCATTTTCAATTTTCAACTCAAATTTGAGCTTGAAAATAACATCATCTAAATGAAAAGGATCCAAAGTTTTCATATTTAGATCATTGTCTCATGGCACTTCATGAATGATGTCTTCTTCTTCAGGAATGTTCCCTTCGCAATGTTTTACCCTAACTTGGAGGATGGGATAGTTCAAGCACCATTTTCAGCAGAAACAATCGTTAACTCCAAAAAGAGGGGAGAGAAAAAGAAGACGTGAAGAGAAAGGAGAAATACAGAGGGGTGAGAAATGAGGATCAATTACATATCTCATTGAAGTCCAAAAAGTGACCCCCGAAGGATGTCTTGGCAAAACAGCAAGCAGCTAAACCCTCAAAATGAAGGGGAGCCATCATTTCATTCTCCCAAATAGGAAGCAATCTGTTGGTCAGCCCACTAGAGCCGCAGGTGATTTTCACCCCCCACACTGGGGCAAATGCATGCAAGGAATGAATCCGTGAACGAACATTTACCATTTTTAAGGCGTTGCTAAAATTTTGAAAGAGCTTTATAGACTAAGCAATTCAAATTGAAATGAAAAGAGACCATCTTTTCTTCTACCATACAGTTAAATATAACCCTTGCAAGGCCCCCTTGAGCCAGTTGCATTCCCATTATTTAGCTGACGTAATGATCACCGCCCACACTGGGTCAAGGCAAAACAATCAATGCGTGATTTTTTCCAAGAGCACCTACAGCGAATAGTACCCCCAAAGAGAATGAACAATGAACAAATGGTGATTTCCAATAGAGCGCGCGATGAATGAATGGCGATTTCCAGGAAAAGGCGCAATACATGAATGATGATCTCCAAGATGATGTAGTATTTATGACATCTGTAGGAACCAACATAATAGCAAGTTTTTCGAGAAAAAAAAAAAGAGGAAAGGAGAAAATTTCCAATAAAAAAAAATTGAGTGATGATGATTTTGAAATGCAATGATGACTTCCAAGAGAAGATAGAGTCATCCAAGACGACAATAGAAGAACAATACAAAAGCGAGCTTCTCGACAAAGAGAAAAGTCCAAAAGAACGACAAAGGTAGGAGCCACTTGCCAAAGGTGATCATGGGTCTTTAGGAGCCTAGCAAATATAATAGGTTTTGAGCTTTTATCCTTCCTTTCAAATACCCCATCACCTGGCCCACATTAAGGTCCAAATTAAAGTCCTCTTAGATCAAGAAAAATTGCTTAGTCTAAATAAGCTTGAACAAAGAAACAACAACGTCTAAAAAGAATGGTAAATACAAGGGCAAAATTCATTGCTTGCAAAAGATGGTTCTAGTTCAAACAACCCCTGCTGAATTTAAATATTTGTGCCTATGCATCCCTTCATTTCTTATAACCCTTAAACTTAGCCTGTATTATGGTCTCAAGTAAAGTCTTCTCTGATTAAGGAAGGAAGCTACAATTTGCTTTGCCAAAGGGTGATATCTGCTGTCACTTGAGAAGTCCACTTAGAGAAGTTTTCCTTTTTAGTAAAAGAAAGAAGGGAAAAATGAGTCAATAGATCGAATCTCTAAGAATGGTGCAAGGGCTATCACATCCTAAAAAGAAAAGGGTAGAATTAGAAAGGGAAATCCCAAGAGAATAATAGAAGTTTAAAAGACTACCTAATTCTAAGACATGTCTCATATAGCTGAACACAAACATGTCGCGCCTAGATTTTTCACACTCGAGGAATACATATACAAGCGGGAAAAACACTGTACTCTCTCGTTAGAACTCACCCTCATAGAAGAATGAGTACGACTATGTTTGAATTGAAAATTGGTTTGAATAAAGGGCTTTTAGAAAAACATTTGGAGTTGCCACCTAACTTAATTAAGGTGAGTTAGGTCACCTAAAAACTAAGCACATCTGAAAACTACACTTAGGGTTTTGAAAATGATTTTTAAAAATACTACCTCTAGAGAGGGTTTTTAAGAAAATAGGTTGTTTGGCAACCTTTGGAAAAGATTTAAGCCCTTTTTTGAAAATAAACTCCATTTTGGTCTTTGAAAACAGTGATCCTAGGTTTGGAGGTTGGTTACGTGTAGGGAAGACGCACTAAGCCATCACCCTACCCCGCCCTTGCGGTACCTACATGTCTATTTACTCTAGATTCACCTATGAGAGTCTTCAACTAACAAATGTTCAATCCTATCCACTTTAGAAAAAGAATGTTTAAAAAGAATGATGCATGATATGCAAGTGTAAGAAAAGGGAGTTGGAAAATAGATTTGGAAAAGAAGAATTAAAGTTTGAAATTGGAAAGCGATTTGAAAAGAGTTATGGAAATAGAAGCTTGAAAAGGTTGTGAAAATAGAAGCTTGAAAAGGGTTGTGAAAATAAAAGCTTGAAAAAGGTTGTGACTGCACTCATGAGGGTTGCCTACGTATCCTTTTGGAGGAATCAGGTCAATCGTAGTTCGGACCAGAGTCCGATAGAAAATAGTAGATTGGATTTGAAAAAGAGTTTGATTTGAACTTAGAAGATTGGAAATTGGAAATTGGAATTGAAGGATTAGGAAAATAATTTGGAAAGATTGAAGTTTAGGAAACCTAGACTTAGGAAGATAGGATTTAGGAAAGACTTGAGATTTAAGAAAGATTTGACTTGAATGTTGGACTTGGAAGATTAGGAAAAATTGGATTTTGGAAGGGTTCGAATTAGGAGAGGTCCGATTTAGGAAAGTTTCGTTTTAGGAAGGTTCCGTTTTAGGAAAGTTTTGGTTTAGGAAAGTTTCGAATTAGGAAAGTTTCATTTTAGGAAAGGTTTCGAATTAGGAAAGTTTTTGAAATAGGAAAGTTTTGAATTTAGGAAGTTTAGAATTTAGGAAGTTTTGATTTGGAAATATTTTGAAATAGGAAAGTTTTGAAATAAGAAAGTTTTAAAAGTTGGAAAGATTTGAAAGTTAGATTTGGAGAGTTAAGATTTGAGAAAGGGATGGAACTATGAAAGGTTTGAAAGCTTAAAGTTTAAGAAAAGATTTAAAGGTTTAAGTTTAGGAAACTTAAGGTTTAGGAAAGTACTAGATTAGGAAGGAGTTGAATTAGGAAAGATTTGGGTTTGGAAGGATTGAGATTCCTATTTCCTAAAGTAAGGGATTGGATTTTGTTTCTAAAAAGAGATGTTTTGATTTTGTTTCCAAGAACAGAGGATAGGACCTAGTTTCCTAAAGGGAAGATTGGGTTTGGTTTCCTAAAGGAAAGATTGGATTTGACATGGATTTAGAAAGGGAAGTTCTAGAAACCCTAGATTTTGGAGACTATAGTTTTGACGTAGAAAAGAGGTTTTGGAAATATATATAATTTTGATGTAGAAAACAAGAGGTTTTGGAAACCTAGGTTTTGAGGCCAAAGTAAGGGATTGGAAATCATGCTTTTGGGAAGGAAAATTAGGGTTTCCTAATTGTGGGTTCTAGGGTTTGACTTGGATTCTAAGGAAAGATTTTTTGGAAAGTGGGTTTTTTGGAAAGATGGATTTTTGGAAGGAAATCTTAGAGAGGAGTTTCTAGAAAGTGAATTTTGAAAAGAGAGTTTTTGGAAAGAGATCCTAGTGAGGAGTTTTTAGAAAGAGATTTTTGGGAAGAGTTGTTTAGGAAGGAAACGTAAGGCCTTTGGAGAGTGAACTTTGAGGAAAGCATTTTTGGAAAGGAGCTTTCAGGAAAGATGTTTTTGGAAAGAGCTTGTTGGAAAGGAGTTTTTGAAAAATAATTTTGGAAAAGAGATTAGAGAGAGTCTCAAAAACAATTTTGGAAAGGAGATTGGAGAGAGTTTTCTAAGAAGGAAATCTAGGGAGTGTTTTTAGGAAAGAAATTTTGAAGAGGGTGTTTTGGAAAGGAGTTGAAAAGGAAGCTTTGAAAATAGATTTTTGGAGAGAGTTTTTTGAAAACAATTTTGGAAAGGGATTTGAAGAAGGAGATTGGAGGGAGTTTTCTGAAAGTATGTTGAAAAAGAGGTTTGGAATGAAGGATTTGAAAAGAGAGTTTTTAGAAAGTATATATAAAATACATCACTTTCCTAAAGCGATTCTAACCATAAGAAGGTTAGAACCACTTTAAGATAGTTGTTTTGAAAACAACAATGTTTTGAAAATATGGACCGTATTGGTCACTTTAAATGTAACACTTTCCTAAAGTAACCCTAGCCATAAAAAGGCTAGAATCACCTTAGGATTATGATTTTGAAAACAAGTTTTGAAAAAGACGATTTTAATACAAGTTTGAAAACGATGTTAATGCAAGCTTTGAAAACGAGTTTGAAAACGAATTTTGTAAGAATGCAAGATCATGATATGCATAATGTAAATTGGGGTCATGAACATACAAGGTTAAAGGTTTCACCACATAATCAAGAGGGCCGAACCCACGTGGTCTCCGGTTAAACTAAAAAAAAGCCCCCAATACGGTGACTCTCCAATAGCCTAATCCTACACATGCACCGGGAATTCCCTTGTTTCAAGCATGTAAGGAAGCGGGGGGAAGAAGATGGGGAATTAAAATAGAAGAAAACCCAAGTGGGTTAGGAGAGAGAATAGAGGGGGGAAGATGTGTAAACGTAAATAAGAAGCCTACCTTGTGCCTTCTTTATTTTTCTTAGCTTTGTGCGCTTTGCTTTGCTTGTCTTGCTTTGGTCTTCACTTTAGTCTTCAAGAGTTTGTCTTCAATCTTTAAAGCTTCAGATTGTAGCATTTCAAGTCTTTAAAGGAGGCTTTGGAGGCTAGTGTACGAGCGTATAGAAGTGTATGTGAGTGTATAGGAGGCTAGGGTTTGGAAAACCTAAGGAGACTAGGGTTTTGGGAAGCTACGAACTCTGTATATCAAAAAGTAGGATTTTTAGACTAAGTTTGTCGACCTCTTTCATGCTGGAGGAAGTTCTCTATTTATAGATAAGGGAATGACCTGGAGCCTGTTACAGTGGCGTCAGGGCAAATTTCCTCTTGGCTAGGCCATTTTTTAGCTTGTAGTGGCGCTAGCAACTTAGGAAAGTTCATTAAGTTGGCAAGAAATGTATCTTCGGAAGATTTGGGGTCCTGTACTAGTGACTACCATGCAATTTTTAGCCTAGCTTCACTAGGAGTGACTCCGGAAAGCCCAGGAAGGACTTAAGGGACCAGGAAGGGTTCGGAAGGCCGGAAAAGAGCAGGAAAACTTAAAATAGAGTCCTAGAGCTAATGGACTTGAAAAAGGATGACAAGATTTATCGGAAGGGTTGACCGGGCTATGAGGGGCAAAACGGTCAACTGGATCAGAAAGTTGCCGGGACGGACTCAGAATGTCCCAGAAGAAGACTCAAGATTTAGAAACATTATTTAGAATGTTCCCAAAAGCTACCGACTTGATACCCAGAGCCAGTGTGGTCAGAGAAGGCGACCGGCCCACCAGGGGCAAAATGGTCATTTTACACTAGGTTTACCGGAACTGACTCGGAATGACCCGAAAAGATAAAAGAAGATCGGAAATACTATAAGAAGCATTCTCGAAGGATTACCGATTTGAATCCCAGAGCCAATGTGGTCAGAAAAAGGCGATCGACCTACCAGGGGCAAAACGGTTATTTTGCACCGAGTTTACCAGAACTGACTCAGAATGATCCAGAAAGATAATAGAAGGTTGAGAACACTATAAGAAGCATTCTCGGGAGATTGCCGGTCTGACACCCAAAACCAGTGTGGTCCCCAGGGCGTTCGGATGCCTAGGGGCAAAATGGTCATCTTGATCGAAAAGTCTCGGAATTGGCCCGAAACTAACTAGAAGGCACCTACTCATGCCAGATCATCTCTAAGATGATCTTGGAAGGGTGGACTTACCATTCTGAGGACTTAGGTGTGTTCTCGAGAAACGTGTCAAAAAATGGCCCCAGGGGCAGTTTGGTCATTTTTCACCGAAGTGGACTAGCAGGCACTGGTGTTGACTTGGGTTTTGAGTGTTTCTGCCACTCTGACGGCGGTCTCATGATACAAGGGTTTGTTGGCAATTCCCTATATTGACCTACTTGCGAGTATTTCCACTACTTTGACGGTTGCAATGTTTGCGAGTACTTCTGCTACTTTGACGGTTTGCGATTATTCTCGAGACTGCCTGATCTCGGGAAGCTGCTAAAGGGACTTAGCGCCTGAGAAGTCAACTTTCTCGGAAGGCGTGCTGAAACTGACATTTCTGCATTGGCGGGCTAGCAGGCGCCAAAGGTGGACCGTTCTACCATCTAGGGGACTTGGGGTCTCGTCCCGGTCGATAGGTTTAAAGGGACTTACCGTTCCGGAGAAACTTTCTCTGAAAAATGTGCTGGATAGGATAGACTTACCATCTTGAGGAATAAGCTTTCTTGAGAGAGGGATTGGAATTTGAATTGGAAAGGGGTCTTATTGTCTTTGGAAAGATGTGCCTATTAGAATTGGAAAGGGGACTTACCGTCTTCGGAAAGACATGCCTGATTTGGAATTGGAAAATGGACTTACTGTTTTCGGAAAGATGTGCCTGATTTGGAATTAGAAAAGGGACTTACCATCTTCGGAAAGACACGCTTGTGGGAATATGGAAAGGGGACTTACCGTCTTTAGAAAGACGCGCCTAATTTGGATTTGGACCGAACAATGCCTCCTAAGGGCATTTTGGTCATTTTGCCTCTATTTGGGGCTTGGTGGGCCCGCGAAGCGATGAATAAATAGGATTAGACTTGAAAAGTTGATTTGACTCAGGATATGTCCACATTGACTTGAATACAAGTCCGGACGGACTGTAGACTGCCGAGCGGTCAAAAATGGGGTGCTTATAAAACCCTGGGGCATCCTTGGCGCATGCATTAAATTTCATTCCATGTATAAAACCTGTGCACTCATTTGCATACCCGTATCAACCTACATGACATGCATTCAATTCCATTCCTATATAAATTTGTGCATTCATCAAAAAGTATGGGATGCATTCATTTCAATTCCCATATAAACCATACATATTCATGCATTCATCAAAAAATACGATATGCATTCCATGTATTAAACATGTGCATTCATTTTCATACTTGTATTAACTTGCATGACAAGTATTCATTTCAATTCTTGTACAAACCATATCTGTTCGTGCATTCATCAAAAAGTATGAAATGCATCCAATTCCATTCCTATTCATGTATTTATCAAAAAGTATGATATGTATTCAATTCCATTCATGTATGTGCATTGGTCAAAAAGTATGGTATGCATTCAAAATTCATCTTTATATATTCATCAAAAAGTATGATATGCATTCAATTTCATTTACGTGCATTCATCAAAAAGTACGACATGCATTCGAAATCCATCTCTGTGCATTCATCAAAAAGTATGATGTTCATTCAATTTCATTCATGTATGTGCATTCATCAAAAAGTATGATATGCATTCAAAATCCATCTCTATGCATTCATCAAAAAGTATGATATGTATTCAATTCCATTCATGCATGTGCATTGGTTAAAAAGTATGACATTCATTCAAAATCCATCTCTATGCATTCATCAAAAAGTATGATATGCATTCAATTTTATGTACGTGCATTCATCAAAAAGTATGATATGCATTCAGTTTCATTTATGTGCATTCATCAAAAAGTATGACATGCATTCAAAATCGATCTCTGTGCATTCATCAAACAGTATGATGTGCATTCAATTTCATTCATGTATGTGCATTCATAAAAAAGTATGATATGCATTCAAAATTCATCTCTATGCATTCTTCAAAAGTATGATATGCATTCATGTTTGTGCATTCATCAAAAAGTATGACATGCTTTCAAAATCCGTCTCTATACGCTCATTAAGAAGCATGACATGCATTCAATTCCATCCCTCCATGAGCATTCATAAAAAAAAACATGACATACGTTTAAATCTATCCTTACGCATTCATCAAAAAGTATGACATGCACTCATTTCCTCATGTATCAACCTGTGCATTCATCCAAAAGTATGATGTGCATTCATTTTAACCTGTGTGGACTTATACAATATATACTAAACAACATGTCTAATAAAATACACTGACAAGTGTTCACGTGATTACAAAAGAAAAGGTGTCCCGAAGCAGAAGTACAACACTCTTGAAGGTCTGTCGTCCAGAATCCAAACACTTTGCAAAAGAAATGGCGTACAACCCAAAAAACCCGAATTGTCATCCATAGACAACAAGAAGAAAAGAATGGGGCACTGAATCACCCTCGACCTCTCCAATCAACTGTGAATAGCCTAATCCAACATTTTCCAAAACCACAGAGAATATGACAACGACCCACCCTCAACGACCCCAATTAATGTCAGCCTGACTCAACCTTTTCAAATTGTAAAAACTGGGGCAACGACCCACCCTACACCTCTCATTCAATTGCAAACCAGTTGATCCACTCAAGGAAAACTGACCTATAGATGTTTCGACCTTCTGAATACCTCAAACCTTTCAAAAGGAGACCTCACCCCCTCCACAACCAAATTCAAGAACCCGAGGAAGTACCTCACCCATAATTCCATCATGCCAGTCAGAGGCAAAAGTCAACAATCAACACATCAAAGGAACATTACTCTCCAAAAATCTCAATCCAAGAAGTAGCAAATGTCATATTCTCTAACATTCAAGACAAAAGAACTACAAGCAGATCCCTTATATCAACAAATATTGGGTTTCTGAGCTTCCTCCAAAAAAGCAAATTGGGTTTCAAAGCTTCTCCCGAAAAAGAAGATTGGGTTTCAGTGCTTCCTCCGAAAAAGCAGATTAGGTTTCAAAGCTTTCCCCGAAAAAGCAGATTGGGTTTCAGAGCTTCCTCCGAAAAAGAAAATGTGGATTTCAGAGCTTCCTTAAAAAAAGAAGATTGGGTTTCAAAGTTTCTCCAAAAAAGCAGATTGGGTTTTAGAGCTTCCTCCGAAAAAGCAAATTTAGGTTTCAAAGCTTCCTCCAAAAAAGCAGATTAGGTTTCAAAACATCCCCCAAAAAAACAGATTGGGTTTCAGAGCTTCCTCCAAAAAAAGCAGATTGGGTTTCTGAGTTTCCTCCAAAAAAACAGATTGGGTTTCAGAGCTTGCCCCAAAAAAATAGAGTGGGTTTTAGAGCTTTCTCCCAAAAAAGCAAATTGGGTTTTAGAGCTTTTCCCGAAAAAGCAGATTGGGTTTCAAAGCTTCATCTGAAAAAGTAAATTTGGGTTTTAAAGCTTCATCCAAAAATGCAGATTGGGTTTCAAAGCTTCCTCAAAAGCTTTGTTTTTCCAAAAGGATTTCGGGTTTTCAAGCTTTCTCCTCAAAAAAGCTAATTTTAAAAAATTCAGGTTTTCTAGCTTTCACCTAAAAAAGCTAGCTTTTCAAAAGTTTTGAGTTTCCTAAGTTTTCTCCTTCAAAAGCTCCGTTTTCAAAGTATTTCTCAGGTTTTTCGAGCTTTTTCCTTCAAAAGCTTCGTTTTAAAAATTTTGGATTTTCTAGCTTTCTCCTAAAAAAGTCTAGCTTTCCAAAATTTTCAGATTTCTTGAACTTTCCCCTTCAAAAGCTCCATTCTCAGAAAAGCTTATCAGGTTTCTCAAGCTTTTTCCTTCAAATGCTTTGTTTTTCCAAAAATCTATGGTTTTCAAGCTTTTGCTCCAAAAAGCATACCCTCAAAAAGTTTTCGGGTTTTCAAAACTTTATCCACAAAAAGTTCAATTTTGAAATCAAATTCTAGGTTTTCAAACATTTCTCCTCAAAAGTTTCGTTCCAAGTTTTAAGGGTTTTCCAAATCCAAATCCATCCATTACAGAAGGCCATTTCAAATAATCAACTTCCATTTCAAAATCATTTAACAAAAAAAATACATTTCAAAATCCAAAAAACCCCTAAATCTCCCTGAAGGAGTATCATTCCTTTGGTCGAAATATCGGTTCAGGAAAAATTAATTTCAAAATCATTTAAAAATCAACTTTTCAAAATTTCAGAATTCAAACAATCTAGTTTTCAAAACTTAAAATTCCAAAAACTACAGTCCCTTAGATTGCCTTGCAGCCAACATAGGATCCTTCTTTATTATTTTTCTGCCTTCGACAAGCAAAGACAGAAAAAGTGGGGTAGCTGTAAGCACCCCATTTTTTGCTCGCTAGGCAATCTCCGGCCCGACTGGGTCCAATTTCCAAGCATCACAATATATGCAAGCTCAAGACGAGCCTTTCAAACTCAAATCCAGTCAACCGGTCGCTTCTCGGGCCCACAAGGTCCCGTTGGAGCCATAAGCACCATCATGCCCCTAGGCATCCAGGTAGCTTTCTGGGATCGGGCGGTCACAGAAACCAACGCCATCCAAGTATCTTTCTAAGATTGAGCGATCTCGAAAACCAACACCTTATCAAATTCTAGACGGTTCACTTCTGGCGCCTGCTATCCTGCCAATATAGAATGTCTGTCATTCGGTAGTTCTCCGAGACCAGGCGTTCTTGGAGACCAACACCACCCTCATAGGTAGCTTTCTTAGACTAGGCGTTCTTAGAAACCAACACCACCCTACAGGTAGCTCTCTTAGATCGGGCGTTCTCAGGGACCAACACCGCACAAGTAGTTTTCCGGGATCGGGCAGTCTTGGGAACCAATACTTAGGTCAACATCGGTGCATGCTAGCCCGACTTGGTGAAAAATGACCAAACCTACCTCTTAGGCCTCCAGGCACGTTTTGAAAAAGTTTAAAATCCCTCAAAAAGATAAGTCCACTCTTCCAAAATGTTACTAAACTGTTAGGTGTACACCACACACCATCCGGTCCAATTCTGGTGCCATTTCGACCAACTCCGGTTAAAATAACCGTTTTGCCCCCGAACACCCCAACACTACACAAACCCCACCGAATGGTAAAAGACTCTCCTGAAAACATCCCTGGATAACCCGGCATGCTTAACATGACATCCCGATCCATTTCTGACCATTTTTAGCCAAAACCAGCCAAAATGACTATTTTGCCCCCTGACAACACAATCGCGCCCCAAAACAACACTGGTCCTAGGTTACTGAATAGCGAGCCTTAGCATGCACCCCTGTTTAACCTAAGGAAGACCTTACGATGCTAAACACATGCGACTCGATAAAAGTTTGCTAAAGCATCTCACAGACGCTCCGCCAAAATTGCCTTTTTGCCGATTCCCCTGGTTATAACGCACCTGTTGAGTCAATGCCTTGATTTTGATGATAACAAAACATGGTTTAATGATCTAATAATTCTACTTAGTGTGCAGAGTAGTTATTAAATAGATCTTGACTTGAAGCTTATCAAAATGGAGGATTCATGATGCAAAGATTAGGAAGAAGAATGAAAAGCTTGATGAGATGACATATTCAACAATGGTGTTCTTATAAGAGAATGAAGATAATGGATATCAAGAAAGAAGAATGAAAATGCTAAAAGTCTTGATTGAAAAGATTGAAGACTTTGAGGACTTGAAGATTTGAGATGTCTTGAAGACATGGAAGAAATCAAAAGACTAGAAAAGCTTTCTTGAAAGATTTGTTTAAATCTATGGAGAAGATATATTGATTGAAGAATTCTAGAAGAAATCTAGAAATGAAGATGTTCAAAGAAGAATAGAAAATCAGTTGAAGAAATGAAGTTCTTGAGTCTTGGAAGCTCTTTTAAAGATCATGAAGAAGACTTAGATCAATAGTTGAAGCTTTGATGATGGAAGAGCTCTACAAGTAATGAAAATGGAGAAAATTCATCTAGAATGAATTGAAGATGTTCTTGGAGTCATCAAGCCTTGAAGAAGCATTTGCAAGCTTTAAAAAGCTTATTTGAATGATCCTTGAAAAGATTGGAAGCTTTGGAAAAGAATGAAGAAAAGCTGCAAAAATATGGTTTTTGGTTAAAAGAGTCGACTCCTCAAGTAAAAAGAGTTGACTCATTCGAACAGAGCCTTGAAAATCTGCTGGAAGCTTAAAAGAGTCGACTCCTGGTGTAAAAATAGTCGACTCATTTCAACAGAAAACAAATATTCTGCAAAGAGTCGACTCATTTGGACAGTGACTTGAAAAATCTGCTGAAATGCAAAAAGAGTAGACTCATTGTAAAAAGAGTCGACCCTCAGACAGTAACGGCTAGTTTTCTGATAGACGGTATGGGCAAATATGCAACCAAATCTTCTCCTATACTTCTCCAACGGCTAGAATCGATCCATATCTTTATATACAAGATACATACAGCTTCAATGATGATGATTAGAGCAATTATACCATTGATATCAAGAGCTTGAAGCTGTAAACCTCTGGTACCTCACTGCCACATATTTTTGCTGAGTATTTAAGGTTATTCATTGAGTTGTATTTGTTCATATAATCATTAGGAGAGTTACCCATTGTATAACCTTTATTCATTTCACTTGGGTGGGTTTGTAAACCTGTAAGTTTGAGTGTTCTTGGGTAAAAACACTTGTAAATTTGAGTGAAGCTTGGACAAAATCACTTGTAAGTTTGAGAGAAGCTTGGACAAAATCTCTTGGGTTTTGAAAGCTTGGGAAGAAGCTTTTGTAAGAGTGAGCTGGGCACTTGTGACAAAACCAGCAGCTGTGTAAAGAGTGTTACATAGTGAAATTCCTTTGAAAGGATCGAAGAAGAGAGGACGTAGGCAAGGTTGGCCGAACCTCTATAAATCTAGTGCTCTTCTCTTCTGCCTCTGTTTTGCTTATTTGCTCACTATACATGCTTGCATAAATATATACATTGATGTATACTTCACTTGCTTGATATATATACTTTGATTAATTGTTGTTGAAATACATAAACTGTTTTTAGTTGCAATTCTTGATATAAATTCTATAAAACCCAATTCACCCCCCCTCTTGGGTTGCCTTCTTGGCCAACAATTGGTATCAGAGCTAGTTCTCTAGCTTAAAGGCTTAACATCCTTAGAGTTGATCCATGGTAACCATGTTTGGAAGCTCTCTAAGTGAAGGTCAATCCACTAACAGACATCCAATGTTCAATGGTACAAACTACAACTATTGGAAGAATAGAATGAGAATTTATATTCAATCTGTTGACTATGAGTTATGGATGATTATTGTTAATGGTCCGAAAACTCCTAGCAAGTTTAGTGAAAGAGAAGTTATCCCTAAACCTAAAAATGAATGGGATGAGAATGACATGAAGCTTATGCAATCTAATGCTAAAGCTATGAACATTTGATATTGTGCATTAGACCCAAATGAGTTCAATAGGATTTCCACCTGTGAATCTGCCAAAAAAATTTGGAACAGACTTGAAGTGACTCATGAAGGGACCAATCAGGTCAAGGAGTCAAAAATTAACATTCTTGTTCATAATTATGAATTATTTAAAATGAAATCTGATGAGTCCATAACCGAAATGTTCACTAGATTCATTGACATTGTTAATGGTTTAAAGTCTTTTGGAAAAGTGTATCCTAACAGTGAACAGGTGAGAAAAATCTTAAGATCACTACCAAAGACATGGGAGGCAAAGGTGACAGCCATTCAAGAAGCTAAAGACCTCAACACTCTACCTCTTGAAGAACTTCTTGGCTCTCTCATGACCTATGAGTTGACCCAAAAACAGAATGCTCAAGAAGAAGAGGATAAGAGAAAGAAGTCTGTTGCATTCAAGTCCACCACATCAGAAAATAAATCTAGAAGTGAAGAAGAAGATGAGGAAGATCTTACTCTCATCATAAGAAAGTTCAAGAGATTCATGAAAAGAAGGTGGAAGGGAGGAAAGAAAATTGAAGCAAATGGTGAATCCAACAACAAGGATTCAACCATTATATGCTACGAATGCAAAAAGCCAGGACATATGAGAAATGAGTGTTCCTAGCTGAAAAAGAAAGGAAAGAAAGAAAGAGGGAAGAGGGCACTAGCTGCAACATGGAGTGATAGTGAAGATTCAAGCTCAGATGAATCTGAAACTTATGAAGTAGCCAACTTATGTCTTATGGCACATGAAGAAGAAATAGAGGTAACTAATTTTGATTTTTCTTTTAATGAATTACAAAATGCTTTTGATGATTTGATTGTCGAATTTAAAAAGTTAGGCATCAAAAACAATCTTCTCAAGAATATGGTATCTACTCTCACAGAAGAAAGTGAAGAGTTACAAAATGAAAATGATATTTTGAAAAAGGAAAACTTTGTTTTAAAAGAAAAAGTCACTGATTTAGAAAAATCTCTCTCTAAATGTGTCAATGGAAGAGATAAACTTGATGATATGCTTGATGATATGCTTGACAAGGCTGGAATAGGTTACAATGCTTTTAAACATAAAAAGTTTTCAAAAGCTACAATCACATGCTTTTACTGTCATAAGAGAGGTCACTTTGCAAATCAATGCTTCCTTATACAAAAATCTCATGCGGTCAAGAAAGCTTGGGTTCCAAAAGGAACATTGAAGACTAACCCCACTAGACCCAAGATGATTTGGGTACCAAAGGTCAAAGGTTGACTTGCTTGTTTTGTAGGTGTGTCTTCAAGCCAATTCCAAAAAGGATCAATGGTACTTGGACAATGGCTGATCATGACATATGACTAGAGATGAAACTCAATTCACCTCTCTCACACCAAAAGATGGAGGATTGGTTACTTTTGGAGATAATAGCAAAGGCAAAATCATCGGTATAGGCAGTATTGGTAAAAGTTCTTCAACCTCTATTGAGAATGTGTTACTTGTTAAAGGACTTAAACATAACCTGTTGAGTATTAGTCAATTGTGTGACAAAGGTTACAAAGTAGTGTTTGAATCATCTAAATGTAATGTTGTAAACATAAATGATAACAAGATCGTATTGACTGGTCATAGACAATGCAATATTTACACTTTCAACTTAAATGAATTATCTTCTTGTAAAATCAAATGCCTTGCTGCTGTAAATAAAGAGGATAGTTGGTTGTGGACTAGAAGGCTTGGTCATATTAGTATGAGCATTCTGTCAAAAATTTCAAAAAATGAGTTAGTAAATGGTCTTTCCAAACTCAATTTTGAAAAAGACAAAACTTGTGATGCATATCAAATGGGAAAGCAAACCAGAGTCTCTTTTAAATCTACAAACATGCTCTTTACTTCTAGACCACTTCAACTACTGCATATGGATTTGTTTGGACCAACTAGAACTCTAAGTTTAACTGGTAAACAATATGCTCTTATCATTGTTGATGATTACTCAAGATTTACATGGACATTCTTTTTAGCTCACAAAGATGAAACAATTGCTTTCTTCACCAATTTTTGTAAAAAGGTTCAAAACGAAAAAGGATTTACAATCACAGCAATTAGGACTGACCATGGTGGTGAGTTTGATTGCAAACCTTTTGAAATATACTGTGATGAAAATGGTTTTGAACACAATTTTTCAGCACCTAGAACTTCTCAACAAAATGGAGTTGTTGAGAGGAAAAATAGAACTTTGGAAGAAATAGGGAGAACAATGCTTTGTGAAAATAATTTGCCAAAATATTTTTGGGCTGAAGCTATTAACACAGCTTACTATGTTTTAAACAGAGTTTTGATAAGAAAATTTTTTAATAAAACCCCATATGAGCTTTGGAAAAATAAGAAACCAAATGTTTCATACTTTAGAGCTTTTGGATGCAAATGCTTTGTGTTGAATAACAATAAGGATAACCTTGGTAAATTCGATGCAAAATCTGATGAAGCTGTCCTTTTAGGATATTCCTCACATAGCAAGGCCTATAGAGTTTACAATAAGAAAACCTTAGTTGTTGAAGAATCAACTCATGTTACCTTCGATGAACTAAACTCTTTGTCTAGAAAGGCTGTGAATGATGATATAGATGATGTGGAGAACAACTTGGATACATTGAATATCAACCCAACTCAAAGTGAAGCTCCACCACATGAAAATGGAAACCAAGATGACTCTTCAAGCCAAGAAGATCAGAATGAAGGATTGCCAAAGGAATGGAAATTTGTCCACAACCATCCAACAGAGCAAATACTAGGTGATCCATCATAAGGGGTAAGAACAAGATCATCCCTTAAAAATGCATGTAATTATCTTGCTTTTCTTTCACAAATAGAACCAAAATGTTTTCAAGATGCTGAAAATGATGAATCATGGATTATGGCTAGCAAGAAGAGTTAAACCAATTTGAAAGGAATGAGGTTTGGAATCTTGTTCCTAGACCTAAAGATCATTCTGTAATTGGAACCAAATAGGTGTTTAGAAACAAGATGGATGAATCGGGAACTGTTGTTAGAAATAAGGCAAGACTTATAGCTCAAGGCTATAGTCAAGAAGAAGGAATTGATTTTGATGAAACCTATGCACCTGTAGCTAGATTAGAAGCTATTAGAATGTTGCTTGCATTTTCATGTTTCAAGAATTTCAAAGTTTATCAAATGGATGTGAAAAGTGCATTTTTGAATGGTTTTATATCTGAAGAGGTGTATGTAACCTCCTGGTTTCGAAAATCCTTTATTTCCAAATTATGTTTTCAAACTTACTAAAGCCTTATACGGTTTAAAGCAAGCCCCAAGGGCCTAGTATGAAAGGCTAAGTAAATTTTTGACTGAAAATAACTTTACAAAAGGAAAAGTTGACACAACTCTCTTTATAAATGCCGCGTCCAGATTTTTCGCACTCGAGGAATACTTACACAAGTGGGAAAAATACTTTACTCTCTCGTTAAAACTCACTCTCCTAGAAGATTGAGTGCGACTAGGTTTGAATTGAAAAATTGATTTGAACAAAGGGCTTTTTAGAAAAGATTCGGAGTCGCCACCTAACTTGATTAAGGTGAGTTAGGTCACCTAAAAACTAAGAATAATCCGAAGACTACACTTAGGGTTTTGGAAAATGATTTTGAAAATATCCTCAAGAGAGGGTTTTTAAGAAAAACAGGTCGTTTGGCAACCTTTGGAAAACATTTAGCCCTTTTTTGAAAATAACTCCTTTTGGTCTTTGAAAACAGTGATCCCAGGTTTGGAGGTTGGTTACGTGTAGGGAAGATGCACTAAGCCATCACCCTACCCCGCCCTTTCGGTACCTACATGTCAATCTACCCTAGATTCACCTACAAGAGTCTTCAACTAACTATAGTTTAATCCTATCCACTTTGAAAAAAATAGTGTTTAAAAGACATGATGCATGAGATACAAATGCAAGATAAGAAAATATAGATTTGGAAAGAAATTGATTTGATTTGATTTGATTTGAAAATATATTTGAAATTGGAAAGTTTGAAAAACTGGAAATAGAAATTTGGAAATAGAAATTTGAAATTGGAAATTTGAAAATAGATTGGAGATTTGGAAAGATTTTGGAATTTACAATTTGGAAAATATGGAGGAATTTGAAATTTGAAAGAAATTGTGACCGCACCCATGAGGGTTGCCTACGTATCCTTTTGGAGGAATCAAGTCAATTGTAGTTCAGACCGGAGTCCAATTGAAAAAAGATTGATTTGAAAGAAAGAGATTGAATTGGAAATTGGAATTTAGAATTTAGGAATTGAGAAGATTGAATTTTGATTTGAAAAAGTAGAACTTGGAAAGATTGAGACTTGTTTCGGAAAGATGGAGGTTTAGGAAATCTAGACTTAAGAAAGATAAGACTTAGGAAAGACTCGAGAGTTTAAGAAAGATTGGATTTAGGAAAGGTTCAAATTAGGAAAGGTCCGATTTAGGAAAGTTCCGTTTTAGGAAAGTGTCATTTAAGGAAAGTTTTCGAATTAGGAAAGTTTCGAAATTAGGAAAGTTTTGAATTAGGAAAGTTTCATTTTTGATAAGTTTCGAATTAAGGAAGTTTTGAATTAGGAAAGTTTTTAGAAATTGGGAAGTACCATTTTAAGAAAGGTTTTGAAATAGGAAAGTATTGAATTTAGGAAATGTTTTGAATTAGGAAAAGTTTAGTTTAAGAAAGGTTTAGGATTTAGAAAGTTTCAAGTTAAGAAAGTTTTGAATTTTGGAATGTTTTGAAAAAAGGAAGTTTTGAAAGTGGAAAAGTTTAGAAAACAAGGAAGTTTTGAAAATAAGAAAGTTTTGAGTTTAGAAAGCTTTGAATTTGAAAAGATTTGAAATTTAGAAAGTTTAGGATTTAGAAAGTTTTAGAGTTTTAGAAAATCTCGAGATTAAGAAAGGTTTGAGTTTAGGAAAAGTTTGAAAACTTAGGTTTGAAAAGTTAAGTTTTGAAAAGAGGGTAGAATTAGGAAAGATTTTTATGTTCAAGTTTTGAAAACTTAAGGTTTAGGAAAGTGGAGGGTTAGAAAGGATTTGAATTAGGAAAGATTTGGATTAGGAAGGGATTGGATTTTGTTTTTCAAAAAGAAGTGTTTGATTTCGTTTCCAAAAATGGAGGATTGGATTCGGTTTCCTAAGCGGGAAGATTTGATTTGGCTTCCTAAAGGGAAGATAGGATTTGGCAAGGATTTGGAAAGGGAGATTTTAGAAACCCTAGATTTGAAAGTGTAGAATTTTAACGTAGAAAAGAGATTTTGGAAATGTTTATAGTTTGGATATAGAAAAAGAGAGATTTTAGAAACCTAGGTTCGAGGCAAAGTTTGAAAATCATATTTTGTGGAAGGAAAATTAGGGTTTCCTACTCGTGGGTTCTAAGGCTTGACTTGGGCTCTAAGAAAAGAGGATTTTTGGAAAGTGCGTTTTTGAAAACGAAGGTTTTCTAGAAGGGAATCCTAGGGAGGAGTTTTTGAAAAGCGAATTTGAAGAAGGAGTTTTTGGAAAAAGATTTTAAAGAGAAGGAGTTTTTGGAAAGTGTGTTTTTGGAAACGAAGATTTTAGAAGGAAAATCCTAGAGGGGAATTTCTAGAAGAAAGATTTTGGAAAGAGAGTTTTTTAGAAAGATTTTTGGAAGGAGATTGTTGGAGAGAGTTTTTAGGAAAGTGAATTTAGGGAGTGTTTTCAGAAAATAAATTTTGAGGAGAAAGAGTTTTTGGAAAAGAGTTGAAAAAGGAATTTTTAGGAAGAGATTTTTTAAAAGAGAGCTTTTTTGGAAAATGTAAAAGATCTCACTTTCCTAAAGCGATTCTAACTATAAGAAGGCTAGAACCACTTTAGGAAAGCGGTTTTGAAAACAACAAGATTTGAAAATATGGACCATATTGGTCACTTTGAATGTAACACTTTTCTAAAGCAACTCTAACCATGGAAAGGCTAGAATCACCCTAGGATTGTGATTTTGAAACATGTTTTGAAAAAGGAGATTTTGATGCAATTTTGAAAACAAGTTTAAAAACGATTTTGAAAACAACTTTGAAAACGACTTTTGGAAGATGCAAGACCATGATATGCACAATACAATTTTGGGGTCGTGAACATACAAGGTTAAGGCTTCACCACATAATCAAGGGGGCCGGACCCACGTGGTCTCTGGTTAGACTAGAAGAAAGCTCCCGACACGATGACTCTCCAATAGTCTAATCCTACACATGGACCGGAAGTCCCCTTGTTTCAAGCATGCAAAGAAAGAGGGGGGGGGGGGGAAAGAGATGGGGGATTAAAATAGAGAAAACCCAAGTGGGTTAGGAGAGAGAAGAGAGAGGGGGGAAGTGCGAAAATTTAAATAGAAAGCCTACCTTGTATCTTGTTTATTTTGCGCGCCTTGCTTTCTTCGGTCTTCGTCTTGATCTTTGTCTTCAATCTTCAGGAGCTATCTTCAATCTTCAAACTTCAGAGTGCAACTCTCCAAGTCTTCGAAGTAGGGTTGAAGGTTAGTGTATGAGTGTATGGGGGTGTGTATGAGTGTATAGGAGGCTAGAGTTTTGTGTATGGTGGCTAGGGTTTGGAAAACCTAAGGAGGCTAGGGTTTAGGGAGTGTTCGAGCTTTGTATATCAAATTATATGATTTTTAGATTGAGTTTGCAGATCCTTTTCACGTTGGAAGAGGCTCTATATTTATAGAGGTTGGATAACACTGGCAATTTTTAGCCTAGCTTCACTAGGAGTGACTCCGGAAAGTTTGGGAATGATTTGAAGGAGCCGGGAATGACCCGGAAGGCCGAAAAAGAGCAGGAACACCTAAAATAGTGTCCCGAAGGTATTTGACATGAAAAATGAGGATAGGATGTGTCGGAAGGGTTGACTGGGCCTTTAAGGGCAAAACGGTCAACTGGATTGGAAAACTACCGGGACGGACTCGGACTGTCCCGGAAGAAGACTCGAAATTTGGAAACATTATTCAGAATGTTTTCAAAGGTTGCCGGCTTGGTTCCCAGAGCCGGTGTGGTCGGAAAAGGAGACCGGCCCACCAGGGGCAAAACGGTTATTTTGTACTGGGTTTGCCGGAATTGACTCAGAATAATCCGAAAAGGTAAAGAAAGGTTTAGAACACTATAAAAAGTATTCTCGAGAAGTTACCGGTTTGATACCCAGAGCTGGTGTGGTCGGAAAAGGAGACCGGCCCGCTAGGGGCAAAACGGTCATTTAGCTTCAAGTGGGCCCTACGGGCCCGAGAAGCCACTGGTGGACTAAATTCAAGTTTAAAAGGCGGGCTTAGAGTCTAAATATGCATGTGATGTGTGAAAGTGAGCTTGGTCAGCTCGGAAATTGCCGAGCGGGCAAAAATGGGGTGCTTACAATAAAGGTCAAAGAACATGATATGTTACTTGTGCAAATTTGTGTTGATGACATTATATTTGGCTCTACTAATGAAAAGCTTTGCAAGGAATTTGCTAAGTGTATGCAGGGTGAGTTTGAAATGAGCATGATGGGTGAGCTAAATTACTTCCTTGGACTTCAAATCAAACAATCAATGGAAGGAATTTTCATTAGCCAAGCTAAATACACCAAAGATCTACTCAAAAGGTTTGGACTGGAAGATGCAAAACCATTTAGCACCCTTATGAATACTTTAACAAAGCTTGATAGTTATGAGAAAGGTATTTTGGTAGATACTAAGCTATATAGAAGTATGATAGGCTCATTGCTTTATTTGACTGCTAGCAGGCCTGATATTATGTTTAGTGTATGCTTGTGTGCTCGCTTTCAATCTAATCCTAAGGAATCACATGTTGTTGCTGTTAAACGGATATTTAGATACTTTAAGCACACACCTAATCTTGGCTTATGGTATCCTAAAAACACATCTTTGAACTTAATTGGTTATTCAGATGCTGATTATACTGGTAGCAAAGTTGATAGAAAAAGCATTAGTGACTCTTGTCAATTTCTTGGAAATATGCTTGTTTCATGGTTTAGTAAGAAACAAAACTCAGTTGCCCTTTCCACAGCTGAGGCTGAGTATATTGCAGCCAGAAGTTGTTATGCACAAGTGCTTTGGATAAAACATCAACTAGAGGATTTTGGTTTAACATTTGAACATATTCCAATTAGATGTGATAACACAAGTGCCATTAATCTAACCAAAAATCCTATCCACCACTCTCGCACAAAGCACATTGAGATTAGACATCATTTTATACGTGATCATATGCAAAAAGGTGATATCTTGCTTGATTTTGTGAGTACTGAACATCAACTTGTTGATATATTCACAAAACCTTTCAATGAAGATAGATTTTGTATGATTAGGAGAGAATTGGGAATGAGCAATCCTTTATCTTGAATGCTTAGATGTCTATATATGTTTGATGAATGCATATGTATCTTTGAAATTGATTACAAACTTGTTTGATGCATTTCATAGCTTTTAAAAACACATCTTTGCATTTCTGGAGGAAAAGAGTCGACTCATGCCTCAAAAGAGTCGACCCCTGGACTCTAGAATCAGCCCCAAAAGTCCTCTGTTGAAAAAAGTCGACTCCTCTTGCCAAAATAGTCTACTCATTTGAACTGAGAGCTCAGGAGGCTTTCTTTGCTCAAAATAGTCGACCCTTTTAAGCCATGAGTCGACTCATTGAAGTTAAAATTGCCCTAAAACTGTAAAACCCTTGTTTTATTCGAATCATTTCAAAATTTCTATTTTCTCTCTTTTCTTTCACGATCAACCGCCACCTCCACTTCTAACCACCGAAAAACTCTCTCTCAATCCATAACCAACATATATTTGATCATTCTAGAGCCTTCCTATCTTCCTTCAACCGTCATTCTCAACCTTCAATGGCTTCTAAATCTGCTCCATCGAAGAAAGGCAAGAAAGCCCTAAAAGAGCCGACTCCACATCCAAAAGAGGAACGAAGAGGATAACAAAAGGGGACTCTTCCAGGCTTTCAAAAAGGAGAAAAGGGAAGCAAACTGAGGAGGAGGAAGATGAATTTCTCGACAACACCATCTACTTTGAAAAGAAATCCAACCGAGATAAGTATGAAAAAATCTTCTCTTCTAGAGTTATTTTAAATAGAAGATGGATAGATTATGCTTTCTTTGCCAAAGAGAAGTTTGCATTTGAACCTAAATTTGAAGCCCTTGGTTGGAAATCCATTACCCTGTTAAAGGATGATGTATATCCTGAAATTGTGGGACAATTCTATGCCCATGTAAAGAAGGAAACTAGGGATGTCAATGTGATTAGTTATGTGAAGGGTGAAACCATTACACTCACTAAAGGAGAGATTTGTCAAATTTTGAGAATTGGTAGTGGTGGACAAATGGACAAGAAAGATGTTAGTAGAAAAACTGCATTGTCTGCCTTATTAGGAAAGGAGATTACTGATGATTCATTCGAACCCATGGCCAATGAGTTGCCTTTGGAACTGAGATTGGTGTATCATTTTATCTGTGACATTCTCATTCCTAAAGGTGGCAAATTTGACTACATTACTGAAAGGGAATTGTTTTTCCTTTGGGCTTATTTGACAGACACCAAAATTGATTTGCCTGAGTTCATTTTAGAGCACATTGTCAAGGCTTCAAGAACCAAAGTTAGCCTACTCTATGGGATTCTCTTGACCAAAGTTTTCATGCACTTCAAGATAGACTTAAGGGGTGAGAAGCACAGAACCCCTGATTCAAATTCTGATGAGTATAATTAGAAAATTTTGTCAAGAATGGGCTATCACTTCAACCCACAGAGAAAGACCTGGACCCCTAAAAAGGAGAAACACATTGAAAGTGGAACTCCTAGAATTGAATCTACTGAAAGAGGTGAACCTTCCAGTGCCATACCAAAGAGTGGTGAACCCTCTAGACCTGCCCCTTCTCCTGCTCCAAGGGAACTTTTTCCAATGAGCATTGTTCCAGGTGGCCAATTAGTGGATATGTCTATTTTGATGAGCATGGTAAGAGATTTGAAAAGGCATCAAGAAGAGATGTTCACCAAGTTCGACAAGAAAATTGATAATGGGGCTACCAGATTATTCTTTGTTGAGAAGAAGGTGAGGGAATTAAGCAAGGCCTTTGTCTCTGAAGGAAACAAAATAAGGGAGAAAGTTGCCAATGACATTGCTCTTTCCACTGAGCATATTGGCAAATATATGAAGAAGTTGGTTGGAGACCAATACCAGCCTCTCTTCCCTTTAGCAGCAGAATTTGTAGCAAAAGATTCAAGTATAGATGAGTTGGAAGGATCTAGTGGAAGGGAGCATACCTCTTCTCAGCCATCACCTACAGACCCCTCTGATCCCTTTGACCAAACTCCTCCAAAGTCTTTTGTTGCACCTCACAAATATGGCTTGAGATAAAGACCTTCAAGTAGCAAATTTTCAAACACTGCTGATGAACCAGTTGATCTCTCTCAAACCCCTTCTCCCAAAAGAAAATGAAAACCTGTGCCTCTGCTCTTTCTATTTTCTATTTTTGAACAAGTCAGTTTCTAGGCAATATGTAATATTTTGTGGATGGTTAGTTTTATTAAACTTTCTTAAAAGTATCTTCATGAATGAATGATGTGTTTTAGAACTCATTGTCTTAACATTGCGCTGTCGAATAAGTGATTGCTTTAACTGTCTTAAAATTGTTATTATTTTTGAATGATAAATGAGTAATTGCTTTAACAATGTTGAATATGCTGAATGAATGATTGCTTTAACTGCTATAATCAATGTCCTTCTCATAAACATCATTTTATTTTATATTTTTGTTTTGCTATTGTACCCGTCTACTTTTCTCCAACTATTACTCCTCTTTTTGAGGATTTGACAAAAAGGGGAGAAATTATTCTCAAAAAGATCAAAAGGGAGAAAACACTCCTCAATGCACTACTAGGTATAAGAAACACATTTCTCTTTAACCTTCATTTCCTTATCTGATACTAGTTAACTGCAATGAATTGTTCTCTAGTATTAAATGAGTGCAAACGAATTATATTGCAATAAGGCATCAACTCCAAAAGAAAAGGGGAGCCTTTGTTTGATGAGAAAAGGGGAGCATGCATAAAATGCAGTGGAGCATGAACAATGCAGCACCAAATGAAATGGATAAAGCATGAATCTCCAAATGCCTACATGTCCTAAACATTAGAGTTAGAATTTGCTTTACCTTGAATATGAAACTACTCTAAGGCACAAAGTACAAACGCAAGGGGGAGCAAAGGCATGGTATGAAAATCTCACTTTCTCTAAATCTTTCTGATATTACACATCATTGATTTTCTTAAAATTTTGAGCATTTTGTCTATACTCATAAAAGTTCATTTGTATGCCATATCAACGAAAACTCCTTCATTAAGGGGGAGAAGTGTTTAAAATCTGACTCCACTTTCTCATTCCAAATTTGCTTACCTTTTTATTGATTAACAAAAAGGGGGAGAAATACTTATGAAAAATATATTGAAATGGGAAGAAAACTGAGAATTTGAAGTCCCATACTTCTCATACATATTAATCCTCATGTTTTATGTTGAGCTTAATTGCATATATTTTTAATGTTTTGTCATAATCAAAAAGGGGGAGATTGTTGAGTCAATGCCTTGATTTTGATGATAACAAAACATGGTTTAATGATCTAATAATTCTACTTAGTGTGCAGAGTAGTTATTAAATAGATATTAAGCTTATCAAAATTGAGGATTCATGATGCAAAGATTAGGAAGAAGAATGAAAAGCTTGATGAGATGACATATTCAACAATGGTGATCTTATAAGAGAATGAAGATAATGGATATCAAGAAAGAAGAATGAAAATGCTAAAAGTCTTGATTGAAAAGATTAAAGACTTTGAGGACTTGAAGCTTTGAGATGTCTTGAAGACATGGAAGAAATCAAAAGACTAGAAAAGCTTTCTTGGAAGATTTGTTTAAATCTATGGAGAAGATATATATATATTGAAGAATTCTAGAAGAAATCTAAAAATAAAGATATTCAAAGAAGAATAGAAAATCAGTTGAAGAAATGAAGTTCTTGAGTCTTGGAAGCTCTTTTGAAGATCATGAAGAAGACTTAGATCATTAGTTGAAGCTTTGATGATGGAAGAGCTCTACAAGTAATGAAAATGGAGAAAATTTATCTAGAATGAATTGAAGATGGTCTTGGAGTCATCAAGCCTTGAAGAAGCATTTGCAAGCTTTAAAAAGCTTATTTGAATGATCCTTGAAAAATTGGAAGCTTTGAAACAGAATGAAGAAAAGTTGCAAAAATATGGTTTTTGGTTAAAAAAGTCGACTCCTTTTACTTAAGGAGTCGACTCATTCAAACAGAGCCTTGAAAATCTGCTAGAAGCTTAAAAGAGTCGACTCCTGGTGTAAAAAGAGTCGACTCATTTCAACAGAGAACAAATATTCTGCAGACTGCTTAAAAGAGATGACTCATTTGGACAGTGACTTGAAAAAGCTGCTGAAATGCAAAAAGAGTCGACTCATTGTAAAAAGAGTTGACCCCCAGATAGTAACGGCTAGTTTTCTGACAGACGGTATGGGCAAATATGCAACCAAATCTTCTCCCATACTTCTCCAATGGCTAGAATCGATCCATATTGTAAGCACCCCATTTTTGACCGCTCGGCAGTCTACACTTTGTCCAGACTTGTGTTCAAGTCATTGTGGGCATATTCCAATCAAAACCAATTTTCTAAAGTCCAAATCCCGTTTGTCCATCGCCTCACGGGCCCACCAGGCCCAAATAGAGGCAAAATGACCAAAATGCCCTTAGGGGCATTGTTCTTTCCAATTCCAACTCCAATCCCTCTCTCGAGACAGTTTATTCCTCGAGACGGTTCCATTCAGGCACGTCTTTTCGAAGACGGTAAGTCTCCTTTCCAATCCCTCTCTCGAGACAGTTTATTCCTCGAGATGGTTCCAATTCAGGCAAGTCTTTTCGAAGACAGTAAGTCCCCTTTCCAATCCCTCTCTTAAGACAGTTTATTCCTCAAGACGGTTCCAAATCAGGCACGTCTTTCGAAGACGGTAAGTCCCCTTTCCAATCCCTCTGTCGAGACAGTTTATTCCTTGAGATGGTTCCAATTCAGGCACGTCTTTTCAAAGACGATAAGTCCCCTTACCAATCCCTCTCTAGAGACAGTTTATTCCTCGAGACGCTTCCAAATCAGGCACGTCTTTTCGGAGACGGTAAGTCCTCTTTCAAATCCCTCTCTCGAGACAATTTATTTCGTGAGACGGTTCCAATCAGGGCCCCTTTAGTAACCTCCCGAGAATGATTCTTATAGTATTCTTAACCTTTCCTAATCTTTCCGAATCATTCCGAGTCAGTTCCGGGCAACCCAATACAAAATGACCGTTTTGCCCCTGGTGGGCCGGTCTTCTTTTTCGACCATACCGGCTCTGGGTATTAAATGGGTAACCTCCCAAGAATGCTTCTTATAGTATTCTTAACATTTCCTTATTTTTCCAGATCATTCCGAGTCAGTTCCAGCCAACCCGGCACAAAATGACCGTTTTGCCCCTAGAGGGCCGGTCTCCTTTTCCGACCATACCGGCTCTGGGTATCAAACCAGTAACCTTCTGAGATTTCTTTTTGTAGTGTCCTCAACCTCCCTTTACCTGTTTAGATCATTCCGAGTCAGTTCTGGCAAGCCCGGTGCGAAATGACCGTTTTGCCCCTGGTGGGCCGGTCACCTTTTCCGACCACACCGGCTCTGGGTATCAAACCGGCAACCTTTGGAAACATTCTGAATAATATTTCTAAATCTTAAGTCTTCTTCCGGGACAGTCCAAGTCCGTCCCCGTAGCTTCTCGATCCGATTGACCATTTTGCCCCTAAAGGCCCGGTCAACCTTTCCGACACATCATATCCTTATTTTTTAAGTCAAATAGCTCTGGGACACTATTCTAAGTGTTCCTGCTCTTTTCTGACCTTCCAGGTCATTCTCGGCTTATTCAAATTATTCCCGGACTTTCCAGAGTCACTTCTAGTGAAGCCAGGCTAAAAATTGCATGGTAGTCACTAGTACAGGTGCCAAAATCTAGTCAAAGATATGTTGCTTGCCGACCTTAAACATTTTCTAAATGGCTGGCGCCACTAGTAGTGGCACCAAGCCAAAAATTGGCTTGGTGCCACTCCTAGTGGCGCCAGTGTAAAATTTGGCCTAGCGTCATTGCAATAGGCGCCAGTGTTGTCCAACCTCTATAAATACAGAGCCTCCTCCAACGTGAAAAGGGTCCGTAAACTCAATCTAAAAATCCTATATTTCGATATACAGAGCTCGAGCACCTCCTAAACCCTAGCTTCCCTAGGTTTCTAAACCCTAGCCACCACCATACACTAAACCCTAGCCTCCTATATACTCATACACACCCCCATACACCCATACACTAACCTTCAACCCTCTTTCGAAGACTTGAACAGTTGCAATCTGAAGTTTGAAGATTGAAGGCGGCTCTTGAAGATTGAAGGCGGCTCTTGAAGATTGAAGACGAAGATCAAGACGAAGACCGAAGAAAGCAAGGTGCGCAAAATAAACAAGACACAAGGTAGGCTTTCGTTTTACGTTTTTGCACTTCCCCCCTCTCTCTTCTCTCTCCTAACCCACTTGGATTTTCTCTATTTTAATCCCCCATCTCTTTCCCCCCCTTTCTTTGCATGCTTGAAATAAGGGGACTCCCGGTCCATGTGTAGGATTAGACTATCGGAGGGTCACCATGTCGGGGGCTTTCATTTAGGCTAACCGGAGACCACGTGGGTTCGGCCCCCTTGATTATGTGGTGAAGCCATAACCTTGTATGTTCACGACCCCCAAAATTGCATTGTGCATATCATGATCTTGCATCTTCCAAAAATTTGTTTTCAAACTCGTTTTCAAAATCGTTTTCGAACTTGTTTTCAAAAGTGCATCAAAATCTCCTTTTTCAAAACATGTTTTCAAAATCACAATCCTAGGGTGATTCTAGCTTTTCCATGGCTAGAGTTGCTTTAGGAAAGTGGTACATTCAAAGTGACCAATATGGTCCATATTTGTAAATTTTGTTGTTTTCAAAACCGCTTTCCTAAAGTGGTTCTAGCTCTCTTAGGGTTAGAATTGCTTTAGGAAAGTGAGATGTTTTTATACTTTCCAAAAAGCTCTCTTTTCAAAAATCTCTTCCTAAAAATCTCTTATTCAACATACTTCCCAAAAACTCTTCTTTCCAAACTTGTTTTCAAAAATTCCCTCCAAAAATCTATTTTTCAAAACTTCCTTTTTCAACTCCTTTCCAAAATGCTCTCTTCAAAGTCCACTTTCCAAAAACGTTCCATAGGTCTCTTTCCTAGAAAAACTCTCCCTAAAAAATCTTTTCAAAAACTCTCTTTCTAAAATCTTCCTTCTAGAAATTCCCCTCTAGGATTTTCCTTCTAAAATCCACATTTCCAAAAATACACTTTCTAAAAAACTCCTTCTCTTTAAAATCTTTTTCCAAAAACTCTATCTTCATATTCACTTTCCAAAAACTCCTCCCTAGGATTCCCTTCTAGAAAACCTTCATTTTCAAAAATGCACTTTCCAAAAAAATCATTTCTCTTTAGAGCCCAAATCAAACCCTAGAACTCACAATTACGAAATCCTAATTTTCTTTCCAAAAACATGATTTTCAAACTTTGCCCCAAACCTAGGTTTCCAAAACCTCTTGTTTTCACATCCAAACTATACATGTTTCCAATACCTATTTTCTACGTCGAAACTATAATTTTTCAAATCTAGGGTTTCTAGAATCTCCCTTTTCAAATCCTTGTCAAATCCTATCTTCCCTTTAGGAAACCAAATCAAATATTCTCGTTTAGGAAACCAAATCCAATCCTCCGTTTTTGGAAACGAAATCAAACTTTCTCTTTTAGAAACCAATTCTAATCCCTTCCTAATCCAAATCTTTCCTAATTCACATCCTTCCTAATCATCCACTTTCCTAAATCTTAAGTTTCCAAAATTTGAACATAAAAATCTTTCCTAAATTTTAAAACTCAACTTTCAAATCTTTCCTTAAACATTAAGTTTCCAAATCTTTCCTAATTTAACTTTTTCCTAATTCTACTCCTTTCCAAATCTTAACTTTCCAAATCCGAGTTTTCAAATCTTCCCTAAACTCAACCTTTCCTAATTTCAAGATTTTCTAAAACTCAAACTCTAAAACTTTCTAAATCTTAAACTTTCCAAATTTCAAATCTTTCCAAATTCTAAGCTTTCTAAATTCAAAACTTTCTTAAGTTAAATCTTTCTAAACCCAAATCTTTCTAAATTCTAAATTTTCCTAAAATTTCAAATCTTTCCAAATCCAAAACTTTCTAAACTCAAAACTTTCTTATTTTCGAAACTTCCTTGTTTTCTAAACCTTCCAATTTTCAAAACTTCCCTATTTCAAAACTTTCTTAAATTCAAAACTTTCCTAAGTTAAAACTTTCTTAATTCAAAACTTTTCTAATTTCGAAACTGTCCTAATTCGAAAACTTTCCAAAAATGAAACTTTCCAAATTCGAAACTTTCCTAAATCGGACCTTTCCTAAGTCAAACATTTCCTAAATTCAATCTTTCCTAAACTCTCGAGTCTTTTCTAAGTCTCATCTTTTTTAAGTTTAGGTTTTCTAAACCTTCGTCTTTCCAAAACAAGTCCAAATCTATCTTTTCAAATCAAAGTCCAATCTTTTCCAAAATTTCAAATTCCAATCTCCTCTGCTAATTTCAAATCAAATCCAATTTTCAATTCAATCTCTTTCTTCCAATCAAACATTCTATCTTCTATCGGACTCCGGTCCGAACTACGACTGACATGATTCCTCCAAAGGGATACGTAGGCAACCTTCATAGGTGCGGTCACAACATTTTTCAAATCTCAAATCTCACAACATGTTTCAAATTTCTATTTCTACAACTTCTTTCTAATTTTCAATCCTATAACATTCTTTCCAGTTTCCAAGTCTATAACTCTTTTCAAATCTCTTTTCAATTCCAATTTCAAATCTCTTCTAAAATCAAATCAAATTCTTTTCAAATTTATTTCCAAATCTATTTTTCAATTCTCTTAACTTGCACTTGCATCTCATGCATCATTTCTTTTCAAACATTGTTTTTCTAAAGTGAATAAGGTTGAACATATGTTAATTAAAGACTCTCATAAGTGAATCTAGGGTAGATTGACATGTAGGTACCAAAAGGGCGGGGTAGGGTGATGGCTTAGTGCATCTTCCCTACACGTAACCAACCTCCGAACCTAGAATCACTATTTTCAAAGACCAAAAGGAGTTATTTTTCAAAAAGGGCTAAATATTTTTCAAAGGTTGCCAAACAACCTGTTTTCTTAAAAACCCTCTCTTGAGGAGATATTTTCAAAATCATTTTCCAAAAACCCTAAGTGTAGTTTTCGGATTATGCTTAGTTTTTAGGTGACCTAACTCACCTTAATCAAGTTAGGTGGCGACTTCAAATTTTTTTCAAAAGCCCTTTATTCAAATCAATTTCAATTCAAACCTAGTTGCACTCATTCTTATAGGAGGATGAGTTCTAATGAGAGAGTACATCATTTTTCCCGCTTGTGTGAGTATTCCTCGAGTGTGAAAAATCTGGGCGCGACACATATTTTTATATACAAGATACATACAGCTTCAATGATGATGATTAGAGCAATTATATCATTGATATCAAGAGCTTGAAGCTGAAAACCTCCGGTACCTCACTGTCACATATTTTTGCTGAGTGTTTAAGGTTATTCATTGAGTTGTATTTGGTCATATACTCACTAAGAGAGTTATCCATTGTATAACCTTTATTCATTTCACTTGGGTGGGTTTGTAAATCTGTAAGTTTGATTGTTCTTAGGTAAAAACACTTGTAAGTTTGAGTGAAGCTTGGACAAAATCACTTATAAGTTTGAGAGAAACTTGGACAAAATCTCTTGGGTTTTGAAAGCTTAGGAAGAAGCTTTTGTAAGAGTGAGCTGGGCACTTATGGCAAAACCAGCAGCTGTGTAAAGAGTGTTACATAGTGAAATTCCTTTGAAATGATTGAAGAAGAGAGGACGTATGTAAGGTTGGCCAAACCTCTATAAATCTGGTGCTCTTCTCTTCTGCCTCTGGTTTGCTTATTTGCTCACTATACATGCTTGCATAAATATATACATTGATGTATACTTCACTCGCTTGATATATATACTTTGATTAATTGTTGTTGAAATACATAAACTGTTTTTAGTTGCAATTCTTGATATAAATTCTATAAAACCCAATTCACCCCCCTCTTGAGTTGCCTTCTTAGGCCAACAACACCGTCAAATGACTCAAGAAATATGTAAACTAGGGTTTCCCAAAACCTCGTTAGTGGGTCTTCCATCAATACGACTTGATTGGATAGATCGCTTCCTGAAGCCCTCTATCCTACGGTGCGAAAACTACAACTATCAGTAACCCCTGGAGCATCTCGCAGATGCTCCGCCTAGATTGACTTTTCCACCGATTCTCTGATTGCAATGCACCGTCAAACGACTTGAGAAATGCGTAAATTAGGGAATTCCTGAAAGTATTTTCCATTAGTACGGTCCGATCGAAGAGATTGCTTCCCGAAGGCCTTCATCATGCAACACGAAAATAACCACTTTCGAACCCCCACGGAGCGTATCACAGACGCTTCGTAAAGATGCCTTTTTATGCATATTTTTTGAGATGATATCTAACACCTCCAAGCACCATCTGAACTTTTCAAAAACATGAAAGTTTGCAAGAAACTCTAGGAGAACACCTCAGGTGTGACCGATTCCTCCAAAACCTTCTCAGTTAGCTCAATCATTGAGGCAAAGTTTAAACGAACACTCTTGGTGACGGAGCGTGTGCTACATGCGCCTAGATTTTGATTAATCGACCAAAGTTCGATCAACTGTCAGGATTTAACCAGTACAATGGGTCCCACATATCATTCTGGCGATGGAACAGTACTGGCGCATGTGCTACATGCGCTAGTGCAAATTTTGGCCAAGTGCATGTAGCACATGGGCCAGGCCTGTTCCAGATTGCTTATAAATTCCAACACCCCCATTTGCATATTCTAACTCCGAAATTGATGCAAAGCTCTGCTGGAACTACTCCAGAACCTCGAATCTCTACATACATTCCACTCTTCCAACACTTAGGCTAGGTTCCACCTCCCTCAAGCCCATACACTTCACCTACATAACCTTATACACCATTAAACCCCTCCATCTAAGCCCTTAAGCCTACTAGAAACCTTCAAAGCTCAAGTCAAGGCATCCATTGAAGATTACAAGTGTGTTGAAGGCAAAAGGTGATATCTCTTTTACATTTTTGTCTTTCCCCCACTCTTCTATTCTCCCTCCTAGCTTACTTAGGCTATTCTCTATTTTAATCCCCATCTCTAACCCCCCTTTCTTGCATGCTTGAGCCAAGAAGGATTTTAATTCATGCTGAGAGGAAAGCTAGTGAGAGCCACCGTGTTGGGGGATCTTTCACTAGCCTACTTTAAGATGGTATGGCCTAGGAGCATCTTGTTTATGTGGTGTAGCCTAAAGCCTTGTATGTATTCATGACCCCCTTGCATTTTGCTACCTAGATCATGTCTTATGTGCTTGGCTTTATTTTTGTGTTTATAATCATGTTCTACAAAGCTTACAATATTTTTATTCCCATGCCACTTTCAAGCTCAATGTTCTTTCTAAAATGGTTCTAAGAGTTGGCTCCTTGAAGTTTAGAATGAAACCTTAGAAGTCATGCCTTAGAAAATTCCCCACTAACCCCCAACTCACACTTTTGCATCATTGCATTTCAACTTGCATAAAAGTGGTTTTCAAGCTCTCTAATCTCTAAGGTTTCCATTCTCACAAGTTTAGTGGTTAGAATGGCCCCATGGAACCCTCTCTTTAGTGGTCTCCCTTGTATATTGGTCATAGGAACCCTAGATTGTTAGAATGGTTCCCTTCCCTCTGTCATCTCTTGCACACAAATGGTTTTCAAACTCCTTGATTTCTAAGGTTTCCATTCTCTCAAGATTAGTGGTTGGAATGGCTCCATGGAGCTCTCTCTTGAGTGGTCTCCCTTCACATTGGTCATGGGAACCCTAAATAATTGGAATGATTTCTTTTAAAAATGGTTTTCAAAATCTCCTTCTCAAAAATGGCTTTTGAAAATTCTTTCTCTCCATCTTTGCATTAAAAATGGTATTTCAAAGGTTGTCATCTTCATGTTGATTCTTGAACTCCATGCTCTTGTCAAGATAATTGTCATAATGGTCATAAGGAAACCTTCCTTGGAATGGTCTCCAAACATCAACCATATAAACCATACTCTTAGCTAGAACCAAATTTTTATGGAAATGACCTTTAAAAGGGTTGTCAACCAAAGTCCTTTGCATAACATAAGTTGCTTTCCAAAACCCTTTTCCAAAAGTGCATAAAACCACCTTCACAAACCATCTTCCAATCCAACCCTAGGTTAACTTGACCTTAGTTGTCAAACCCTAGGTTAACTTGACCCTAGTTGTCCAACCCTAGGTTAACTTGACCTTAGTTATCCAACCCTAGGTTAACTTGACCCTAGTTGTCTAACCCTAGGTTAACCAAACCCAAGTTAATTAACCTTAGGTCACTCTAGCCATAGGTTAACCTAACCCGAGTTAGTTAACCTTAGATCACCCCTAACCTCAAGCCAACCCAACTTAGGTTAGTGTACTTCAAGGTTCCAACTCATGGACCTCTTTTAAAGGTTCTCCCTATTTAAAACCATTCTCACACCCCATTTTTCAAAAACCTCCTACTCCCTTGAGATTTCAAAAACCAACTCCATAACATGTTCACAGATGCTTGAGGTTTCAAATATCCCTACACTCCATCTTCAAAATATTTTCAAAGAGGCTTTCAAGAATTCACAACCCTAAGGCGTCCCTATCCTTCTCATGGTTACGGATTCAAAGGGAAGGTGATATATCAAGAACAACTTCCCAGGTTATCCATATTAGAATTCCAAAGTCCTAAGCGCATTCAAAAATCACGTTCGAAAACTTTTTAACATTTTCAAACAAGACTTCAAGACATTTTCAAAACTCTCTTGAGCTATCTCAAACCATTTCCAAAACTTCCTTGAGTTATTCTAAATTCATTTCAAAACACCCGTTTAAAGGATCCAAAGTTCTGTTTCAAAACACTCCACTACCCGATTTCAAATCAAAACTCCCAAGTCCTTGTAAGCACCCCATTTTTGACCGCTCGGCAGTCTACACTCCGTGCAGACTTGTTTTCAAGTCATTGTGGGCATGTTCCAATCGAAACTAACTCTCTAGGTTCAAATTTCGTCTTTCCATCACTTCGTGGGCCTGTCAGGCCCAATGTCGCCCCCAGATTTTTCGCACTCGAGGAATACTCACCCAAGCGGGAAAAATGTTGTACTCTCTCGTTAGAACTCACCCTCCTAAAAGAATGAGTGCGACTAGGTTTGAATTGAAAAATTGGTTTGAATAAAGGGCTTTTGAAAAAGATTCAGAGTCGCCACCTAACTTGATTAAGGTGAGTTAGGTCACCTAAAAACTAAGAGTAATCCGAAGACTACACCTAGGGTTTTGAGAAAAAGGTTTTTGAAAATACCACCTCAAGAGAGGATTTTTAAGGAAACAGGTTGTTTGGCAACCTTTGGAAAACATTTAGCCCTTTTTAGAAAAATAACTCCTTTTGGTCTTTCGAAAACAGTGATCTAGGTTCGGAGGTTGGTTACGTGTAGGAAAGACGCACTAAGCTATCACCCTACCCCGCCCTTTCGGTACCTACATGTCAATCTACCCTAGATTCACCTATGAGAGTCTTCAACTAACTATCGTTCAATCCTATCCACTTTGAAAAACAATGCTTGAAAAGAAACTAACATGATGCATGATATGCAAGTGCAAGTTAAGAGAGTTGAAAAATAGATTTGGAAAGCGATTGATTTAATTTGAAAATAGATTTGAAAAGATGGGATTGAAATTGGAAAGTTTGAAAATTGAAAGTAGAAATTTGAAAATAGAAATTTCGAAATTGGAATTTTGAAAATTAATTGGAATTTGAGATTTGAAAAGACTTTGAAAACCGCACCCATGAGGGTGGAATTGAAAGTTTGAAAGGTATTGTGACCACACCTATGAAGGTTGCCTATGTATCCCTTTGGGGGAATCAGGTCAGTCGTAGTTCGGACCGGAGTCCGATTGAAAAGAGATTGACTTGAAGAGAGAGGTTGGATTAGAAATTGAATTGAGAGATTGCACTTAGAATAGAAGATTGAAAATTGGAATTTGGAATTTTGGAATTGAAAAGATTGAATTTTAATTTGGAAAGATCGAACTTGGAAGAGAGAGATTTAGACTTATTTTGAAAAGACGAAGGTTTAGGAAACCTAGACTTAGGAAAGAGAAGAGACCTAGGAAAGATTTGACTCAATTTGGAAGATTTAGGAGATTAGGAAAGATTGGATTTAGGAAATGTTCAAATTAGGAAAGTTCCAAATTAGGAAAATGTCATTTTAGGAAAGTTTCGAATTTGGAAAGTCTCATTTTTGGAAAGTTTTGGAATTAGGAAAGTTTGGAGTTTAAGAAAGGTTGGAAATTGGAAAGTTTTGAATTTAGAAAGTTTTGAAATAAGGAAATTTCAACTTAGGAAAGTTTGAATTAGGAAAGTATCAACTTAGGAAAGTGTTGTTTTAGGAAAGGTTTTGAAATTAGGAAGTTTTGAAAATTGGAAAATTTTGAATTTAGAAAGTTTTGAAATAAGGAAGTTTTGAAAATAAGAAAGTTCCGTTTTGGGAAAGGTTTGAAAAGGAAAGTTTTTAGTTTAGGAAACGTTTGAATTAAAAAAGATTTGAGTTTAGAAAAGTCTTTGATTTGGAAAGATTTGATATTTAGAAAGTTTAAGATTTAGAAAGTTTTAGAGTTTTAAAAAACCTTGAGATTAGGAAAGGTTTGAGTTTAGGAAAGATTTGAAAGCTTGGATTTGAAAAAGATTTTGGAAAGGGGTAGAATTAGGAAAGGGTTGAATTAGGAAAGATTTGAAAGTTGAGTTTTAAAACTTAGGAAAGATTTTTATGTTCAAGTTTAGGAAACTTAAGATTTAGGAAAACGGAAGTTTAGAAAGGATTTGAATTAAGAAAGAGTTGGATTTTGAAATTTAAGAAAAGATTTAAAATTTAGGTTTAGAAAACTTATGGTTTAGGAAGGAATTGAATTAGGAAAGGTTTGGATTAAGAAGAGATTGGATTTGGTTTCTAAAAGAGAAAGGTTGGATTTTGTTTCCAAAAACGGAGGACAGGATCTAGTTTCCTAAACGGGGAGATTGGATTTAGGAAGGATTTGGGAAAAGGAGATTCTAGAAACCCTAGATTTGGAAAATCATAGTTTTGACATAGAAAATAGGTTTTGGAAACATGTATAGTTTTGATGTAGAAAACAAAAGATTTTGGAAACCTAGGTTTGGGGCAAAGTTTGAAAACCATGTTTTTGGGAAGAAAATTTAGGGTTTCCTAATTATGGGTTCTACGGCTTGACTTGGGCTTCTAAGGAAAGAGTTTTTGGAAAGTGCATTTTTGGAAACGAAGGTTTTCTAGAAGGGAATCCTAGGGAGGAGTTTTTGGAAAGTGAATTTGGAGAGGGAGTTTTTGGAAAAAAATTTTAGGAAAAAGGGAGTTTCGGAAAGTGCGTTTTTAGAAACGTGTTTTTTAGAAAGAATATCCAATATGAGAGTTTCTAGAAGAAAAATTTTGGGAAGAGAGTTTTTAGAAAGATTTTTGGAGAGAGCTTTTAGGAAGGTGAATCTAGGGAGTGTTTTTAGAGGGTGAATTTTGAAGAAAAGATTTTGGAGAGAGAATTTGGAAACGAAGGTTTTAGAAGGAAAACCTAGAGGGGAATTTCTAGAAGGAAGATTTTAGAAAAGAGAGTTTTTGGAAAGATTTTTACGAGAGATTTTTTTAGGAAAGTGAATCTAGGGAGTGATTTTAAAAAGTGAATTTTGAGGAAAAGATTTTGGAGAGGAGTTGAAAAAGAGAGTTTTGAAAAATAGATTTTGGAAGGGAGTTTTTGAAAACAATTTTGGAGAGGAGAGTTTTAGAAAAGTATGTTGAAAAAGAGATTTTTAGGAAGAGATTTTTGAAAAGAGAGAGTTTTTAGAAGGATTAAAAATATCTCACTTTCCTAAAGCAATTCTAGCCATAAGAGGACTAGAACCACTTTAAGAAAGTGGTTTTGAAAATAAGGTTTGAAAATATAGACCAAAAGACCACTTTTAATATAACACTTTCCTAAAGCAACCCTAGCCATGGAAAGGCTAGAATCACCCTAGATTTGTGGTTTTGAAAACAAGTTTTTGAAGAGGAGATTTTGATGCAATTTTGAAAACAAGTTTAAAAACGTTTTGAAAAACAACTTTGAAAACGGTTTTTGGAAGATGCAAGACTATGATATGCGCAATGCAATTTGGGGTCGTGAACATACAAGGTTAAGGCTTCACCACATAATCAAGGGGGCCGGACCCACGTGGTCTCTGGTTAGACTAGAAGAAAGCCCCCGACATGGTGACTCTCCAACAGTCTAATCCTACACATGGACCGGGAGTCCCCTTGTTTCAAGCATGCAAAGAAAGGGGGGGAAAGAGATGGGGGATTAAAATTGAGAAAACCCAAGTGGGTTGGAGAGAGAAGAGAGAGGGGGGAAGTGCAGAAAATTAAAGAGAAAACCTACCGTATGCCTTCTTTATTTTGTACACCGCGCTGTCTTCGGTCTTCGGTCTTCGGTCTTTGTCTTGATCTTCACCTTCAGCCTTCAAGAGTTGTCTTCAACTTTTGGATGGCAGCTCTTCAAGTCTTCAAAGGATGGTTGAAGGCTAGGGTATGAGTGTATGGGGGTGTGTATGAGTGTATAGGAGACTAGGGTTTGTATAGGGGCTAGGGTTTGGAAAACCTAGGGAGGCTAGGGTTTTTGGAGGTGCTCGAGCTCTGTATATCGAATTGTGTGATTTCTAGGTTAAGTTTGCAAACCTCTTTCACGTTGAATGAGGCTCTGTATTTATAGAGGTTGGACAAAACTGGCGCTTGTTGCAGTGGCGCCAGGCCAAATTCTACACTGGCGCCACTAGGAGTGGCGCCAGCCAATTAGGAAAGATTTAAGGTCAGCAAGCAATGTATCTTTGACTAGATTTGGGCGCCTGTACTAGTGACTACCATGCAATTTTTAGCCTGGCTTCACTAGGAGTGACTCCGGAAAGTCCGGGAATGATTTGAAGGAGCCGGGAATGACCCGGAAGGCCGAAAAGGAGCAGGAACACTTAAAATAGTGTCCTAGAGGTATTTGACTTAGAAAGTGAGGATAAGGTGAGTCGGAAAGGTTGACCGGGCCTTTAGGGGCAAAACGGTCAATCGAACCGGAAAATTACCGGGGCGAACCTGGATTGTCCCGGAAAAAGACTTGGGATCTAGAAACATTATTTAGAATATTTCCAGAGGTTTCCGGTTTGATTCCCAGAGCCGGCATGGTCGGAAAAGGAGACTGGCGCACTAGGGGCAAAACGGTCATTTTGTACCGGGTTTGCCGGAACTGACTCGGAATGATCCAGAAAGGTAAGGGGAGGTTGAGAACACTATAAAAAGTATTCTCGGGTCATTACCGGTTTGATACCCAGAGCCGGTGTGGTTGAAGAAGGAGACTGGCCCTCCAGGGACAAAACGGTCATTTTGTACCAGGTTGGTCGGAACTGATTCGGAATGATCTGGAAAGGTAAAGAAAGGTTGAGAACACTATAAAAAGTATTCTCGGGACATTACCGGTTTGATACCCAGAGCCGGTGTGGTTCCCGGGGCATTCGGATGCTCAGGGGCAAAATGATCACCTTGACCAGAAAGTCTCGGAAAAGGTCCTAAGGGTAGTCTGGTCATTTTTCACCAAAGTGAGCTAACAGACACGGGTGTTGACCTAGGTTTTGAGTGTCTCCGCCACTCTAACGGTGTGAGTATTTCCGCTACTCGGACGGGGTTGATGATTTGTGAGTATTTCTGCTACTCGGAAGGGGTTGAGTATTTTCACTACTCGGACGGGGTTCAGTATTTTGTGAGTAGTTTTACTACTCAGACCGTCTCGAGGAATAAACTGTCTCGAGAGAGGGATTGGAAAGGGGTCTTACCGTCTCCGAAGAGACGTGCCTGGATTGGAACCGTCTCGAGGAATAAACTGTCTCGAGAGTGGGATTGGAAAGGGGTCTTACCGTCTCCGAAGAGACATGCCTGGATTGTGAGTGTTTCCACCACTCTAACGATTTTGTCAGTACTTCCGCTACTCTAACGGTTTTGTGAGTGTTTCCGCCACTCTAACGGTTTTGTGAGTAGTTTTGCTACTCAGACCGTCTCGAGGAATAAACTGTCTCGAGAGAGGGACTGGAAGGGGTCTTACCGTCTCCAAAGAGACGTGCTTGGATTGGAGCCGTCTCGAGGAATAAACTGTCTCGAGAGTGGGATTGGAAAGGGATCTTACCGTCTCCAAAGAGACGTGCTTGGATTGGAGCCGTCTCGAGGAATAAACTGTCTCGAGAGTGGGATTGGAAAGGGGTCTTACCGTTTCCAAAGAGACGTGCCTGGATTGGAACCATCTCGAGGAATAAACTGTCTCGAGAGTGGGATTGGAAAGGGGTCTTACCGTCTCCAAAGAGACGTACCTAAGGTTTGAGTGTTTCCGCCACTCTAACGGTTTTGTGAGTAGTTTTACTACTCGGACCGTCTCGAGGAATAAACTGTCTCGAGAGAGGGATTGGAATTGGAATAAGAAAGGACAATGCCCCTAAGGGCATTTTGGTCATTTTGCCTCCATTTGGGCCTGACAGGCCCGCGAAGCGATGGAAAGACAGAATTTGGACCTAGAGAATTGGTTTCGATTGGAATATGCCCAAAATGACTTGAAAACAAGTCTGGACGGAGTGTAGACTGCCAAGCGGTCAAAAATGGGGTGCTTACACCCAAATAGAGGCAAAATGACCAAAATGCCCTTAGGGGCATTGTCTTTTCTTATTCCAATTCCAATCCCTCTCGCGAGACAGTTTATTCCTCGAGACGGTCCGAGTAGCAAAACTACTCACAAAACCGTTAGAGTAGCGGAAATACTCACAAATCCGTTAGAGTAGCAGAAGTACTCACAAAACCGTTAGAGTGGCGGAAATACTCACAATCCAGGCACGTCTCTTCGGAGACGGTAAGACCCCTTTCCAATCCCTCTCTCGAGACAGTTTATTTCTCGAGACGGTTCTAATCCAGGCACGTCTCTTCGGAGACGGTAAGACCCCTTCCAGTCCCACTCTCGAGACAGTTTATTCCTCGAGACGATCCGAGTAGCAAAACTACTCACAAACCCGTTAGAGTAGTGAAAATACTTACAAAACCGTTAGAGTAGTGGAAATACTCAACCCCGTCTGAGTAGCGGAAATACTCCCAAATCATCAACCCCGTCCGAGTAGCGGAAATACTCAACCTCGTCCCAGTAGCGGAAATACTCACAAATCATCAACCCCGTCCGAGTAGCGGAAATACTCACACCGTGAGAGTGGCGGAAACACTCAAAACCCAGGTCAACACCAGTGTCTGTTAGCTCACTTCGGTGAAAAATGACCAGACTACCCTTAGGACCTTTTCCGAGACTTTTCGGTCAAGATAACCATTTTGCCCCTAAGCATCCGAATGCCCTGGGAACCACATCGGCTCTGGGTATCAAACCGGTAACCTCTTGAGAATACTTTTTATAGTGTTCTCAACCTCCCCTTACATTTCCGGATCATTCCGAGTCAGTTCCGGCCAACCCGGTATAAAATGACCGTTTTGCCCCTAGAGGGCCGATCTCCTTCTTCGACCACACCGGCTCTGGGTATCAAACCGGTAATGTCCTGAGAATACTTTTTATAGTATTCTTGACCTTCCTTTACCTTTCCGGACCATTCCGAGTCAGTTCCGGCAAACCCGGTACAAAATGATCGTTTTGCCCCTGGTGGGCCGGTCTCCTTTTCCGACCACGCCGGCTCTGAGAATCCAACCGGCAACCTCTGGGAACATTCTAAATAATGTTTCCAGATCCCAAGTCTTCTTCCGGGACAGTTTGAGTCTGTCCCAGCAGTTTTCCGGTTTGGTTGACCGTTTTGCCCCTAAAGGCTCGATCGACCTTTCCGACACATCCTATCTTCATTTTTCAAGTCAAATACCTACAAGACACTATTTTAAGTGTTCCTGCTCCTCTCCGGCCTTCTGGGTCATTCCCGGCTCCTTCAAATCAATCTCGGACTTTCCGGAGTCACTCCTAGTGAAGCCAGGCTAAAATTTACATGGTAGTCACTAGTACAGGCGCCCAAATCTAGTCAAAGATACGTTACTTGCCGACCTTAAACCTTTCCTAATTGGCTGGCGCCACTAGTAGTGGCATCAAGCCAAAACATGGCTTGGCGCTGGCGCCACTACAACAGGCGCCAGGTTTGTCCAACCTCTATAAATACAGAGCCTCGTTCAACGTGAAAAGGGTCTGCAAACTTAACCTAAGAATCTTATATTTCGATATACAGAGCTCGAGCACCTCCAAAAATCCTAGTTTCCTTAGGTTCTCCAAACCCTAGCCACTCTATACTAAAACTTAGCCATTATACATAAACCCTAGCCTCCTATACACTTATACACACCCTCATACACTCATACACTAGCCTTCAACCATCCTTTGAAAACTTGAAGAGCTGCCATCCAAAGCTTGAAGACAACTCTTGAAGACTGAAGGTGAAGATCAAGACAAAGACCGAAGACCGCACGGCGCGCAAAATAAACAAGATACAAGGTAGGCTCCCTATTTAATTTTCTGCACTTCCCCCCTCTCTCTTCTCTCTCCAACCCACTTGGGTTTTCTCTATTTTAATCCCCCATCTCTTTCCCCCCCCTTTCTTTGCATGCTTGAAACAAGGGGACTCCCGGTCCATGTGTAGGATTAGACTATTGGAGAGTCACCGTGTCGGGGGCTTTCTTCTAGTCTAACCAAAGACCACGTGGGTCCGGCCCCCTTGATTATGTGGTGAAGCCTTAACCTTGTATGTTCACGACCCCAAATTGCATTGTGCATATCATAGTCTTGCATCTTCCAAAAACCATTTTCAAAGTTGTTTTTCAAAACGTTTTCAAACTTGTTTTCAAAATTGCATCAAAAGCTCTTTTTCAAATACATGTTTTCAAAATCACAATCCTAGGGTGATTCTAGCCTTTCCATGGCTAGGGTTGCTTTAGGAAAGTGTTACATCAAAAGTGAACTTTTGGTCTATATTTTCAAATCTTGTTGTTTTCAAAACTGCTTTCCTAAAGTGGTTCTAGCCTTCTTATGGTTAGAATTGCTTTAGGAAAGTGAGATGTTTTTACACCTTCTAAAAACTCTCTTTAAAAATCTCTTCCTAAAAATCTCTTTTTCAACATACTTTCCTAAAACTCTCCTCGTCAAAATTGTTTTCAAAAACTCCCTTCCAAAATCTATTTTTCAAAACTCTCTTTTTCAACTCCTCTCCAAAATATTTTCCTCAAAATTCACTTTCTAAAATCACTCCCTAGATTCACTTTCCTAAAAAAATCTCTCCTAAAAATCTTTCCAAAAACTCTCTTTTCTAAAATCTTCCTTCTAGAAATTCCCCTCTAGGTTTTCCTTCTAAAACCTTCGTTTCCAAAAACACACTTTTTAAAATTCCCTTTTCCTTAGAGCCCAAGTCAAGCCCTAGAACCCACAATTAGGAAACCCTAAATTTTCTTCCCAAAAACATGGTTTTCAAACTTTGCCCCAAACCTAGGTTTCCAAAATCTCTTGTTTTCACATCCAAACGATACACATTTCCAAAACCTTTTTTTTACGTCAAAACTATAATTTTACAAATCTAGGGTTTCTAGAGTCTCCCTTTCCAAATCCTATCTTCCCTTTAGGATCCCGTCCTCCGTTTTTGGAAACAAAATCCAACCTTTCTCTTTTAGAAACAAAATCCAATCTCTTCCTAATTCAAATCCTTCCTAAACTTCCACTTTCCTAAATCCTAAGTTTCCAAAACTTGAACATAAAAATCTTTCCTAAATTTTAAAACTCAACTTTCAAATCTTTCCTAATTCTACACTCTTTTCAAATCTTAATTTCTTAAACCTAAGTTTTCAAACCTTTCCTAAACTCAAGCCTTTCCTAATTTCAAGACTCTCTAAAATTCAAACTCTAAAACTTTCTAAATCCTAAACTTTCTAAATTTCAAATCTTTCTAAAATTCTAAGCTTCCTAAATTCAAAACTTTCTTAAGTTAAATCTTTCTAAACCCAAATCTTTCTAAACTCTAAACTTTTCAAAACTTCAACATCTTTCCAAATCTAAGACTTTTCTAAACTCAAAGCTTTCTTAATTTAAGACTTTCTTAAGTCGAAACTTTCTTAATTCAAACATTTCCTAAATTGAAAACTTTCCTTTTTCAAACCTTTCCCAAAACGAAACTTTCTTATTTTTAAAACTTCCTTGTTTTCAAAGCTTTCCAAATTCAAAACTTTCCTTTTTCAAAACATTTCTAAATTCAAAACTTTCCGATTTTCAAAACTTTCCTAATTTGGGAACTTTCCTAATCTGACAACCTTTCCTCTTTCAAAAACTTTCTGAACTCGAAACTTTCCAATTTCTAAACTTTCTTAAATTCAAAACTTTCCTAAACCTAAAACTTTCATAAATTCAAAACTTTCCTAATTCGAAAACTTTCCAAAAATAAAACTTTCCTAAATCAGACCTTTCCTAATTTGAACATCTCCTAAAATCCAATCTTTCCAAATCTTCCAAGCCAAGTCAAATCTTTCCTAAGTCTCTTCTCTTTTCTAAGTCTAGGTTTTCTTAAACCTTCTTATTCCAAAACAAGTCCAAATCTATCTTTTCAAATCAAAGTCCTCAATTTCCAATTTCCAATCTCCTCTTCTAATTTCAAATCCAATTCAATTTCCTTCTTCAATCCAACCTTCTATTTTCAATCGGACTCCGGTTCGAACTACGACTGACCTGATTCCCCCAAAGGGATACGTAGGCAACCTTCATATGTGCGGTCACAATACTTTTCAAACTTTCAACTCCACCCTCATGGGTGCGGTTTTCAAAATCTTTCCAAATCTCAAATTCCAATCTATTTTCAAAATTCCAATTTCAAAATTTCTATTTTCAAATTTCTACTTTCACTTTCCAAAATTTTTCAATTTCAAATCTTTCCAATTTCAAATCTATTTTCAAATCAAATCAATCTCTTTCCAAATCTATTTTCCAGTTTTCTCTTAACTTGCACTTGCATATCATGCATCATGTTAGTTTCTTTTCAAACATTGTTTTTCTAAAATGGATAGGATTGAACAATAGTTAGTTAAAGACTCTCATAGGTAAATCTAGGGTAGATTGACATGTAGGTACCGAAAGAGAGGGGTAGGGTGATAGCTTAGTGCGTCTTCCCTACACGTAACCAACCTCCGAACCTAGGATCACTGTTTTCATAGACCAAAAAGGAGTTATTTTTCCAAAAAGGGCTAAATGTTTTCCAAAGGTTGCCAAACAACCTGTTTTCTTAAAAACCCTCTCTTGAGGAGACATTTTCAAAACCTTTTTTTCAAAAACCCTAAGTGTAGTCTTCGGACTATGTTTAGTTTTTAGGTGACCTAACTCACCTTAATCAAGTTAGGTGGCGACTCCGAATCTTTTTCAAAAGCCCTTTATTCAAGTCAATTTTTCAATTCAAACCTAGTCGCACTCATTCTTCTAGGAGGGTGAGTTCTAACGAGAGAGTACAACATTTTTCCCGCTTGGGTGAGTATTCCTCGAGTGCGAAAAATCTGGGCGCGACAGTCCTCTTTTTCCAAAGACCTCAAAATGTCTTCACATCTTTCTAAAGACTTCAAAGTGTCTTCAATACTTTCCAAAGGCCCTAATGCTCTTACTTTCCATTGGGCTCTTGCCCAAACTATGAATGACCTGATTTTTGCCAAATGAGATACGTATGCAACCTAAAATGGTGCGGTCATAACTTCTACTTCAACTCCAATCCCCTTTTCAAAAACTTCAATCAATTCAAAGTTTTCATTTCAAACTCCTACAAAACTCCTATGTTTTCAAACTTCTTTCAAAACTTGCATCATGCATCATTCATCCTAAAAGTAATGACTAAACCCTATTTTTATAATTCTAAAGCGGATATTAAGTGAATAACGGTAACCGGTTATTCTAGTGAGTGAATAAAGGGTAGTTAGACATGTAGGTACTGAATGGGCGGGGTAGGGTGATGATCTTAGGATATCTTCCCTATATGTAACCAACCCCCAGACAATAGATTTCTAATTTCGAAACACCAAAATGGAGTTATTTTCCAAAAGGGTTAAGTTTTTCCAAAGGTTGCCAAATAACCTATTTTCTTAAAAACCCTCTCTTGAGGAAATTTTCAAAACCTTTTCAAAAATCCTAAATTTAATCTTCGGATTATGCTTAGTTTTAGGTGTCCTAACTCACCTTAATCAAGTTAGGTGGTGACTCTTGTTTTTCTAAAAAGTCCTTCATCAAATCAATTCAAACCTAGTCATACTCGTCCTTCTAGGAGGATGAGTTCTAGTGACAGAGTTTTATGCTTTTGTCTCCTAGCCGAAAGGACCTTAGACCCAAAAACCGGGGCGCGAAAGTATATTCAATGTTTCATTACTTTTAAGAGATTAGTTATTGGAGAACTAAACTCTTTTAGGGCTGTGAGTTTTGAAAACATGTTTGGAAAAAGGGACTAGAGACTTCCCTTTGGTTTTTAAAACTTTTGGGTTAGAGGACCCTTCTTGAATATCTCACTTACACTTGAATAATCCTAACCATGGAAGGATAAGGGTCGCTTCAAGAATGTGATGTTTTAAATAGATTTTTGAAAAAAGGTTTTAAAAAGAATTTAGGGTTTGACACCCTATATAGACCTTTGAAGATCACACTTGATGTGTCACTTTCTCCAAGGAAACCTTAACCATGAGAAGGTTAAGATCACTTTGGAGTTGTGAGTTTTGAAATTACTTATGAAAATAGCTTATGGAAATGGTAAGCGTCTAGCCATGTTTGTCAAGACAAGTTTAAAATAATTCTTGAAAATGTTTTGGAATAGGGTATGGAAGAGTTAGAAAAGACCTTTGAAATAATTTTTGATAACTTAAGAGAGTGGGATCTTCTTGAATGTATGCCATGCAAATAATTTTTGTAATTGAATGTGAGCTTAAAAAGGGCCTTTGAGTTGGGGCCTTAAAGTTGGAGATCCTTGAAGTTCAACTAACCTTGGATAAGGTAACAAGGATTAGGTTCACTAGGGTTAACTAACTAAGATTACTTAATCTAGGGTTTAAACAACTAGGGTTAACTAACTTGGGCCAGATCAACCTATGGTTTGGTTGACTAGGGTTAGTTAACTTGGGTTAGGTTAACCTAAGGTTAGCCAACTAGGGTTGGGTTAACTTAGGGTTTTGGAAGGTGGTTTTGAAAAATAGTTTAGGACTAGGATTTTGGCATATTGGTTTTCGGAAAATGGTTTTATGAATGAATTTTGAAAAGTAGTTTTTGAAAACCATGATGTTTTGTAAATGACTTGGAAAACAACTCCAAATAGCTACATGAATTTTGAAAAAGATCATTGCATGAAAACGGACTCTAATGAAGTGTAGAGTTTATATGGTTGATATTTGGAAACCACCCTAAGGTGCGTTTTATTTGGACCATTATAACCACTAACTTAAAGAAAGCCAAACTTTTGAAAATCAATATGTAATGATGGTTTTAGAAGACCATTTTTACGCAAAATAAAGAGAATGAAATTTTGAGAATCCTTCTTGAAGAGTGTTGTTTTGAAAACCACTTTTGGATATAGAAAATCACTTTAGTGAGCGAGGGTTCTTATGGTCAATAAATAAGGAGGCAACTCAAGAGAGGGTTCCATGAGGACCATTTCAGCCACAAAACTCAAAAGAGAAAAGCTTTAAAAAGCATATAGAAATGGAGAGTTCAAAAACCATTTTGACAAATAATGAAGACAAATGCCCTTTTGAAAATCTTTCTCGAAGAGAGTTGCTTTGAAAACACCCTTAAGGTGAAAAAGGCCAACTCTAATGAATTAAGGTTCATAAGGTCAAGATAATAGAAAAATCACTCAAGAGAGGGTTCCAAGGGACCATTTCAATCACAAAACTCAAGAGAGTGGGTTCTTGAAAATCAATATGGAAGAGAAGGGTTTGAAAGCCATTTTTATGCAACATAAAATGTAAATAAATACAATGACGCAAAATATAGGTTATGAGGCCAATGGAAAGCTTTCTAGGACATGAAAACTTGGGTTTCATCCTAGACTTCAAGGAACCAACTCTTAGCAATTTTTAGAAGAACATGTTTATAAGGATTTAAGAACAGCATGAAGATGACAATAGTAAGAGCAAAGCCAAGTATGCAATTTATGAATATAAGAGCCATATGCGAAGGGGGTAATGAAGTCATACAAGGCTAAGAGGCCACACCACATTACAAGGTGCTTCAAGGCCATACCATCTCAAAGTTCACTTGTGAGAGATTCCCCTACACAGTGACTCCCATAAGCTTTCCTCTAGGTATGACCTAGGAGCTCTCTTGTTCTAAGCATGCAAGAAAGAGGGGTAGAAGATGGGGAGTAAAATAGATAATAGCCTAAGCTAGATAGAAGGGAGAAGAGATGAGTGGGGGTGACCAAATATTAATAGAAATATTACCTTATCTTCACAACTTCTTCGAGCTTTAATGGAAAGCTTTGCTTGAGATTTGAAAGGTTTTCAATGGCCTTGAAGTGGGTTAAAGATGACCTTGAAGTGGGTCGGGGGCTTCGGAAAGCGATCTATTCAATCGAGCCGTATCGATGGAAAGACTTATGGATGGGCCTCTGGGGATTCCCTGATTTATGCATTTCTCAAGTCGTTTGACGGTGCATTATAATTACGGAATCAAGAGAAAAGACAACCCTAGCGGAGCATCTGTGAGACGCTCCAGGGGACTTTCTTTGACTTGCAAGTGTTTGAAGTCACGGGACCCCCCTTGGATTAGACATGAGCGTAGAATAGGATATGCTGGTTTGGTACCCAGAGCCGGTTTAGTTTCAAGGCGCACTTAGGTCACCAGGGGTAAAATGGTCATTTTAATCAAAATTGGTTAAAAAGAGTCACGATGGATTGGAGTGGCATATTAAGCATGTCAGACTATTGGGGACAGTCCTTGAAGGTGTTACCATCTGGAGGGATTTGTGATTGTGCTGGTGTGCCTAGGGGTAAAACGATCATTTTAATCGGAGTTGACCGAAATGGGACTGGAATTGGTCAAGATGGCATATTGAGTATGCCTAATTGTCTGAAGACACTTTGAAAGGGTGGAATTACCGTCTTAAAGGATTTTAAACTTTCTCGAAGATGTGCCTGCAGGCCCACGGGACAGATTTGGTAATTTTTCATCGAGTTGGGCTAGCAGGCACTGGTGTTGACCCAGGTATTGGTTCTGGACACTGCCTAGTCTCGGAAAGCTATTTGTGTGGTGTTGGTCCCTGAAACTGCCTGATCTCGGAGAGCTACCTGCAAGGCGGTGTTGGTCCTCGAGATTGCTTAGTCTCGGAAAGCTACTTCTAAGGTGGTGTTGGTCTTTAAGATCGCCTGGTCTTGGAGAGCTATTGGATGATAGATATTCTCAATTGGCAGGCTAGCAGACTCCAAAAGTGAACTGTTTGGAATTTGATAAAGTGTTGGTCCTTGAGATCGCCCAATCTTGAGAAGCTACCTAGATGGCATTGGTTCTTGAGACCGCCTGGTATCGGAAATCGGCCTTGAGTGCCTAAGGGCAATGTGATATTTTTAGCATCAATTGGGCCTTTGGGCTTGGAAAATGACCAGTTAATTGGATTGGAGTGTGAAAAGTCGATTTGGACTTGATAGTGTTGTGACGTTTTACTGGAAGACTAATGTGGACTGAAGATTGCCAAGCGGGCAAAAGTGGAGTGCTTACAACTGTCCTTCTTTTTTGTCTTTGCTTATCATAGACAAAAAATGATAAAGTGAGGGTCCCATTTTGATTGTGAGTTGATCGAAGGGACTAGAGTAGTTGGAATTTGAAAATTTGAGTTTGAAAACTAAATTGTCTTGATTTTTGAAATCTGTAATTTTAAAAACTTGATTTTGAAATGCTTTTGAAATTAATTTTTCCTAAATCGACATTCTGACCCATGGAATGACACTCATTTGGGGAGATTAAGGATTTTGAAATTGAAAGTAATTTTTTGAAAGATGTTGAAATTGATTTTTCCTAAACCATCATTCCGACCAGTGGAATGACACTCCTTTGGGGAAATTCAGGGTTTTAAAATTGCTACTTTGTAACTGAAGATGATTTTTGAAATGATTCTGAAATTGAAGTTGATTATTGGAAATGACCTTTTGTAATGGATGGATTTGGATTTGGATTGGAAGGGTTTGGAAAACCTTTGAAACTTGGAACGAAACTTTTGTGAAAAAATGTTTGAAAAACCTGAAATTTTGAAATTAAACTTTTGAAGGGAAAACTTTAAAAAACCTAGAATTTGATTTTGGAATGAAACTTTTTGTGAAGAAAGTTTTGAAAACCCGACAACTTTTTTGAAAGTGGGCTTTTTGAGGTGAAAGCTTGAAAACCCGAAATTTGAAAAGTTACGCTTTTTTAGGAGAAGGCTTGAAAACCCAAGATTTTTGAAAAACAGAGCTTTTGAAGGAAAGAGATCGAGAAACCCAATAAGATGTTTTGAAAATAGAGCTTTTGTTGGAGAAGGCTTAGGAAACCCGAAAATTTTGAAAAGCTAGGCTTTTTTAGGCGAAAGCTATAAAATTTTAGATTGATCGAAAAATCGAGTTTTTAAAGGAAAAAGCTCAAGAAACCCGATAAGATGTTTTGAAAAACAGAGTTTTTTAAGGAGAAAGCTTAGGAAACCTGAAAGTTTTGAAAAGCTAGACTTTTTGAGGCGAAAGCTAGAAAACCTGAGATTTTTTGGAAAACGGAACTTTTGAAAGAAAAAGCTCAAGAAACTCGAGAAGATGTTTTGAAAAATTTAGCTTTTGAAGGAGAAAGCTCGGGACACCCAAAATTTTTGGAAAGATTGGCTTTTTAGGCGAAAGCTAGAAAACCCAAAATCCTTTTGGAAAACGGAGTTTTTTTTTGAAGGAAAAAGCTCTAGAAACTCAAGAAATGTTTTTGAGATTAAAATTTTTGAAGAAAAAAGCTATGGAAAACTGGTGAAATGATTTTGAAATGAAATTTTTTTGAAGGAAAATGTTTAGAAAACCTAGAGACTGATTAGAATGGAAATTTTTTGAAGGGCAAAGTTTAGAAAACCTAGAGATTGATTTTGAGTTGAAACTTTTTGAAGGAAAAATTTTAGAAAACCTAGAATTTAACTAAAATTGAAACTTTTTTTTAATGAAAATAATTAGAAAACCTTGAAATTGATTTGACTTGAAACTTGCTTTGTTGAAGGCAAAATGTTTAGAAAATTTTACTCGAAAATTGAATTCTCGAAGACAAAATGTTTAGGAAATTTATTTTGACTTGAAACTTTTGATCTTTTTGAAAGCAAAACATTTAAAAAAAAAATTTGAGTTAGAAAATTCATTTTGACTCAAAATTTGAACTTTTTAAAAACAAAATGTGTAGAGAATTTATTTTGACATTAAACTTTTGATTTTTTTTTTGAAAAGCAAAATGATTAAGAAATTTGTTTTGACTTGAAACTTAAAGCTTTTTAAAGGAAAATTTTGGAAAAAATTATTTGACTTTAGAAAATTGATTTTGAATTTGAAAGAAAGCAAGAGATTTGATCTTTTGAATTTGAAACCTTTTGTAGAAAATTTTTTGAAAGCTTTTGAAATTGACTTCAAAATGTGAAAGTTTTTGTAGACGAAGCTTTGAAAGTTTTTGGACTTTTGAAAACTGAATTTTGGATTTGAAAGAAAGGAAGGGCTTTTGTTTTAAAAGTTGATTTTGAGACAATTTAGTTAGAATTATACATTGACTTTGCCTTGAAGGCTTGGAGATGGTTGAGCTTGGGGAATCATCAGAGACTGCTCCATGCTTATAATTCTTCTATCTTAGAGCTTGAAGGGGAGACATTTGTGGCCTCTTGGATTAAGATTTCTTAAGAATGGAATACTCGGTGTTTGCTTGATTGTCGAGTTTTGCTTTTGCTAAGCATAATAAGATTCTTACTAACATATCTTCTAAGAGGTTGTGTTTCTCTGAAGTCTAACATCTTGAGTTTGTTTCTGGAGAGAGTGAGGTCTTTTTTGAAAAGTTTGAGGGATCTGGAGGGCTGAACATCTTGTGTGGGTTCTTTTTGGAATGGATCAACTAGTTTGAAATTGAATAAAAGGTGTAGGGTGGGTCATTGCCCCAGTTTTAATAATTTCAGAAGGTTGAATTAGGCTTTCCAAAATTGAATAGGGAGGTCGAGGGTGGGATGTTGCCCCAGTCTTCATTGTTTGAAAAAGGTTAAATTAAGTTGTTTAAAGTTTTCACAAAAAATTAGAACGATGTATGAATGCATGGTGTGCAGGTTGATATAGGTATGGAAATGAGTGCACTTGTTTTTATACATGGAATGAAATTTAATGCATATCATACTTTTTGATGAATGCATGAATAGGTATGGTTTATACAGGAATTGAAATGAATGCATGTTATACTTTTTGATGAATGCATGTCATACTTTCTCATAAATACACAAGTTTATCCAGGAATGGAATTGAATGCATGTCATACTTTTTGATGAATACTTTGATATATAGATCGAAATGGACGTATGTCTCGGGGGTTACCCTAGCCTTCATGTTCAGTTATGAGCATTATATCTCAGGATCAGGTAGTCTTTGAACTTCTATTTTTTTCTTGGAGTTCCCCTTTCTAACTCTTCCCTTTTTTTTGCCAGGACGTGATAGTACTTGCACCACTTTTAGAGATTTAACCTATTGACTCTCTCATTTTTTTTATCTTGTGAAAGGAAAAACACTCTTGGGTGGGCCTTAGCTTTTTTTAGGAATTTCTTTTGGGATTCGGTGACGACCAACATCACCTTTTGGCAAAGTAACATATAGCTTCTGTCCTTAGTTCGAGAAGACTTTAAAAGCTATTTAAAAGTGCAAGAAAGCCCAAAATGTTTTGTAGAACCATTGAACTTTTCAAATTATAGGAGCCCTATAAATACATGATCAATCAATGTAGGGCAAATATAGATTTATGAATATCAAAATGTGGCTTAGTTTGAAAAGATCAACATCAAATATGCATGAAACCACACAAAATAAGCATAATAGGTCGTGAGATGATCAATACCATATCAATGACAATATAGTGGTGTAAGCATGAACTTCATAGAGACTAATGAGAATAAAGACCCAAGGCGTGATCTAGGATGGCGTACCATGTCTAATAGCTTGTAGATTAACACACCTAGAAGTCAAACCTGTCTTATTCCATGATCTTTCCTCATTTTTTTGATGGAATTCCAACCCTATCTCTCCAATGATGCAAGTATTAAAACATAAAAATATGGAGGCTTTCACACACATGAGTAGGTAGCCTTCCCCTCTTGTCATATAATAATAGTAACTGCACTCACACTCACTGGTAGCCCGTTCTAAAAGTGATGAGAGAGGGAATTGACAAAATTTCAATCTAAGTGTGCGATAATTCGTAAATTTTTAACAATGGCGGAACCAGCTAAAATAGATCATAAAGGCGAATTTCAAATTTTAAGAAATCTCGAGAAGTGTGTGTTAAGTTGAACATAAATCACCAATATGATAAAGATCATCAAAACCATTAACTCATATTTACGCAAGTGATCATGCACACAAGATTCAATCTCAAACAAGTATGCACATCAGTTTGTTCATAATTGAATATTTGCCCCAGTGATTATTCACGTGTAGGAAAAGCACTATAAAAAATCATTTTGGTTTTTTTAATTTTTTTCAAAGATTCAATCAACTCAGGCTTGCTAATGTGCGCTAATCTTCCTTTTGAAGGTGTAGCTACTTGCGGCTTTGCCATGACAACTTTTGGAGGTCACTCATTGGATTTCAACAAGCTACGTAATTAATTCTCATCTCTTACCCCTTTGTATTTCCCTTTTATCTTCCTATTTCTCTCTCCCCTCTTTTTGGAGTCAGATATTGTTTTTGCCGAAGGTGGTTCTTATGCTATCCCATCTTCCAAGTCCGGGTAAAACATTTTGGGAGAAAATTCTTGGAGAAGAACATCATTCATGGAAAGCCATGAGACAATAATATAAACATAAAAATTTTGAATGATGTTATTTTTCGGCTTAAATATGAATTGGAAGTTGAAAAATGAGTTAGAAAGAAATCCCTTTTCTAAAACAAACCCTTAAGACGGGCTTGGGAATCACACTATTTGCCATGTGTTTCATTTGATTGTGTCAGGATGGCTACAGGAGCTTAAGGACTGGGTGGAATGGCAACATAGTGCTGAGGTGATGGCTAAGAGAGAGCATCTTACGAACTGGGTGGGATGCTAGAAGGTCCCCATAAGTTTAGTTATGCCTTTGGTCTTGAAAAAAGAATAAGAAAAACAAAGTGTAGTTAGCATATGAAGTTGGATGTTTTATGCGATGCATGTCCTTTGGGGGTCTCTTCTTTGAGGGAATCTATGCATGATGTTGAGTCCATTTTGGAGTTGGGGTGTTGCCCCTGTATGCAATGCAATACCTCTTCGGCATAGACCGATTGATACTTCTTTGTTTAAGAAATTCTGTCTCCATGGATGGAGAGAGATTTGGGCCTCTCTTGAGATATGGTTCTATACATGCCATGAATCCATAGAGTTACGGGGAACCTTTGGAGTTTAGGTGGGTTTGATTAGCATGAGATTGGGTCATCACTTTCTCTCTATGGTTGATTGAATGCATGAGAATGCAACGACTCGAGTTTCTTGGAACTCTTATCTTGGAATGGATATCGATACATCAGCATAATTGTAATGAATATGTGAGCAGAATAATAGTAGCAAATGCACACTTTTAGAAGACCTCATTTTTGTTGTTGATTCAGCCTTTAGCTTTCTTGGCCTTTGGAGATGAGGGAGAAGACAAGAGAATCTAAAAAGAAAAACAAAAAAGAGAAGTCAGTGCCTTTGGATTGAAAATCTTTATGCAATGCACGCCTTAGGGATGCCCCTGCTTTGAGAGGCGGACTAAGCATAATGATTTGACTTTTTTTTTGGAGATAGGGGGTTGCCCTTGTATGCAATACCGTACGTATGCGATCTTGTCCATTCATTCATTCATACATTTATTTGATGAAAGTAAGAAATACATTTTCATTGCGTTTGATTTTTGTATATAGAATGGAAAGTACATTTGAAGGGGAAGGGGGAACACTTTTCACAAGAACTTTCACCTATCTATTGGAACCTTAAACTACTCTTGAGTCTTTGGATCCATCTTCTTTGATGGAGTTTGGTGAGAGACCTTACTTTGCGTCTTCCCCTTGTCTTCTTGGCAACCCTATCTCCGTGAGTGAAGAGGGATTGGGGCCCCTCTTTATGAGATGACATTGATGCATGCCATGAATTCTTAGGGTTACTTAGTACCCTTAGGAGTTCTGGTTGGCTTAATTTGAATGAGAATGGCTTTGGGCCATTCTCTAAAGGATAGTCAAATGCATGGGGATGCAATGACTTGAGTTACTTTGGGAACTGTCGCCTTGATATGGATAATGGATGCATGAATAGTTATGATGCTGAGAGATTCATGAGTGGTATGACATTTGTATAGCAAAGGAAAATATACAAGCATTGTAATGGTAGGAATTTAAGCAGTTAAACTGGATAAAAAGTAAGGGAATGTAAAGCGGTCGCCCCTAGTGGAGTCACCAGATGTCGCGCCCCAGCTTTTATGCATTTGAGAATGTGGAAAATACGAGGTACTCTCTTGTTAGATATCATCCTCCTAGAGGGACGAGTGCTACTAGGATTGAACTTGAAATTGATTTGAACAAGGGCTTTTGGAAAAAGTTTTGAGTCACCACCTAACATTGTTCAGGTGAGTTGGGTCACCTAAAACTAAATGCAATCCGAAGATTAAACTTAGGTTTTTTGAAAAATGTTTTAAAAATTCCCTTCTTAAGAAGGTCATTGGAAAAGAGGTCTTAGTACCTTTTTAAAAGTGTTAAAGCCCTTTTGAAAACGTGACTCCAATTTTGATCTTTGAAACAAAAATCTATGGTTCAGGGTTAGTTACGTGTAGGGAAGATATCCTCAGATCATCACCCTACCCCACCCTTTCGGTACCTACATGTCTAATCAGCCTTGGTTCACTCACTTGAATAAAATTTTACTATTATCCACTTTTGAATTTAAAAAAATTGTTTAGTCATCACTTTTGGGATGAGATGATGTAATGATGCAAGTTTTGAGAGACTCGAAAGGATCAAATTTGAAAAAGGTTTTTAAAAATAAATTAGACTTGACAACATTTTTGAAAAGGGGATTTGGCTTAAAATAGTGTTATGAGCACACCTATTTGAAGGTTCCCTACGTATCTCATTTGACAAGAATTAGGTCATTCGTAGTTCGGGTCAGGGCCCAATAGAAAATAGGATCATTGAGGCTATTGGAAGACACATTGAGGTCTTAATTTGGAAAGACACATTGGGGTCTTAATTGGGAAAGACACATTGGGGTCTAGTTTTGAAAATACACACATTAGGGTCTTTGGAAACTTTGAAGACACATTGAGGTCTTTGGAAAGTTTTGAAGACACTTTGAGGCCTTCGAAAAAAGTGAACTTGAGAGTTTAGAAAAATGCCTTTGAAATAGGACTTGGCATGCTTGAAGTGTTTTCGAAATTGGGCTTTGAAGGTGATTTCAAATCAACTCAAGAGAGTTTTGAGATATTTTTTAAATAACTCAAAGGAGTTTTGAATGTGCTTTGAAACAACTCAAGGGAGTTTTGGATGTGCTTTGAAACAACTCAAGGGAGTTTTAGAAAAGTTTTGAAATAACTCAAGAGAGTATTGGAAATGTTTTGAAACAACTCAAGGGAGTTTTGGAAATTTTTCCAAACAACTCAAGTGAGTTTTGGAAATGTTTTAAGTTTTGTTTTGAAAACTTTGAGGTAGAGTTTGGATTGGAAATGCTGTTGCGAACTTGTCTTCAAAAAGCTTTTGAAAGTAGTTTTTGAATACCTTATGAAAGGTAAGTTCAAAGTTTCATCACCTTTAAGAGGTTAGTCATTGAAGAACTAAACTCTTTTAGGGCTATGAGTTTTGAAAACATGTTTGGAAATGAGGCTAGAGACTTCCCTTTTGTTTTTAAAACTTTAGGGTTATAGAACCTTTCTTAAATATCTCTCTTACACTTGAATAATTCCAACCATGGAACGATTAGGGTTGCTTCAAGAATGTCATGTTTGAAAAAGACTTTTGAAAAAGGTTTTTGAAAAGCATTTAGGGTTCGACACCCTATATGGACCTTAGAAGGTCACACTTGATGTGTCACTTTCTCTACGGAAACCTTAACCATGAGAAGGTTAAGATCACCTTGGAGTTGTGAGTTTTGAAATCACTTTTGAAAATAGCTTATGGAAATGGTAAGTGTCTAGCCATGTTTGTCAAGACAAGTTTAAGATAATTCTTGAAAATGTTTTGGAATAGGGTATGGAAGAAGTTAAAAAAGACTTTTGAATTGATTTTTAAAAACTCAAGAGAGTGTGATATTTTTTAATGCATGCCATGCAAATGATTTTTGTAATTGAATGTGCGCTTGAAAAGGGCATTTGAGTTGGGGCCTTGAAGTTGGAGATCCTTGAAGTTCAACTAACCTTGGTTAAGGTAACTAGGGTTAGGTCCACTAGGGTTAACTAACTAAGGTTAGGTTAATCTAGGGTTTGGACAACTAGGCTTAACTAACTAGGGTTCTTATAGTCAATAAATGAGAAGACCACTCAAGAGAGGGTTCCATGAGGACCATTTCAACCACAAAACTCAAGAGAGCAAAACTTTGAAAATCATATAGAAAGAGAGAGTTTGGAAACCATTTTGACAAATAATGAAGACAAATGCCCTTTTGAAAACCTCTCTTGAAGAGAGTTGTTTTGAAAACCACCGTTTGGGTGAAGAAGACCAACTCTAATGAATTAGGGTTCATATGGTCAAGATAATTGGAAAACCACTCAAAAAGAGGGTTTCAAGGGACCATTTCAACCATAAAGCTTAAGATAGTGGGTTCTTAAAAATCGATATAGAAGAGAAGGGTTTGAAAGCCATTTTTATGCAACATGAAATGTAAAGAAATACAAGGATGCAAAATATAGGTTAGGAGGCCGATGGAGAGCTTTCTAGAACATGAAAACTTGGGGTTTCATCCTAAACTTCAAGGAACCAACTCTAAGCAATTTTTAGAAAAACATTTTTATAAGGATTTAAGAAAAGCATGAAGATGACAATAGCAAGAGCAAAGCCAATAATGCAATCCATGAATATAAGAGCCATATAAAAAGGGGTCAAGAAGCTATACAAGGCTAAGAGGCCACACCAAATTATAAGGTGCTCTAAGGCCATACCATCTCAAAGTAGACTTGTGAGAGATCCCCCTACACGGTGGCTCCCACAAGCTTTCCTCTAGACATGACCTAGGAGCTCTTTTGTTCAAAGCATGCATGAAAGGGCGACAGAAGATGGGGAGTAAAATAGAGAATAGCCTAAGTAGGCTAGGAGGGAGAAGAGAAGAGTGGAGGTAACAAAATGTAAATAGAAATATTAAGGGTCTTCAATGGCCTTGAAGTGGGTTGGAGAAGGCCTTCAAGATTACGTGGAGGCTTTAGGGATGAGGTGTAAAGGTTTAAGGTGGGTGGAATCTATCTTAGATGCTTAGAATGTTGAAAGAAGTGGAGTATTTAGGATTTTTTGAGGTTTTGGGACTGTTTCAGCAGGGTTTGGCCTTTGTTTTCAGCTCTGAATATTCAAGGGGGGAGGTCTGGTATTTATAGGCCTCTTGCTGGGACCTGGCACATATGCTACATGCACCTAGGCAATTTTTGCCCTAGAGCCTGTAGCACATACGCCAGTACTATTCCAGTGGTTGAGTACCACTTGGCACCTTTTATACTGGCTCAACTTAAGGAGCAAGCAAAGTTTTGATCGATCTGATCATAATCTAGGCACATGTAGCATACGCTCCGCTGTCAAAATTTTTTATGTTAACTTTGCCTTGACAATTATGCAATCTAAAAAAGATTCGAGAAAATTATTTGCATTTACCATGTTCTATTATTTTTCAAGAACTGGGAACTTCCAGAGAGCTTCAAAGGTGTTTGAAAGAGGGAGATATTGCCTCAAGAAGCTTGTATGAAAACATATTTTTTGAAGCGTCTGTGATACGCTCTATGGATATTCAAAAGTAGTGATATTTGGTCGATGTGATCGGGGCTTCCGGGGGATAATCTCTCCGATCAGACCCTATCGATGGAAAGTGGTCTGGAAATACTTTAGGAAATTTCCTAATTTACTATTTTCTCAAGTCGTTTGATGATGCGTTATAATCAAGGAGTCAAAAGAAAAGATAAACCTACCAGAGTGTCCATGAGATGCTCTAGGAGTTTCTAAAAGTGGCAACTTTCGAGCCACGCAATCAGGGGCTTTGGGAAGCGATCTATTCAATCAAGCTATATTGATGGAAAGACCTATGGACGGGCTTCTGGGGATTCCCTGATTTACTCATTTCTCAAGTCGTTTGACGGTGCGTTATAATTAGGAAATTGGGAGAAAAGATAACCTTAGCATAGCATCTGTGAGACGCTCTAGGGGACTTTTTTTGACATGGAAGTGTTTGGAGTCACGGGACTCACCTTGGATTGGACATGGGCATAGAATAGGGTATGCCAGTTTGGTACCTAGAGCCAGTGTGGTTTCCGGGCTCACTTGGGCCACCAAGAGTAAAATGGTTATTTTGATCGAAATTGGTTGAAAAGAGTTAGGATGGATTGGAGTGGCATATTAAGCATGTCAGACTATTTGGTGATAGCCCTGGAAGGTGTACTTACCGTCTGGAGGAATTTTTACTTATGTTGGTATGCCTATGGGTAAAACGGTAATTTTAACTAGAGTTAACCGAAACGAGACTAGAATTGGTCAGAATGGTGTATTAAGTACACCTAATTGTCTAATGACATTTTGGAAGTATGGACTTACCATCTTAAGGGATTTTGAACTTTCTCAAAGATGTGCCTGGAGGCCCAAGGGGCAGGTTTGGTCATTTTTCATTAAGTCGGGCTAGCAGGTATCGGTGTTGACCTACATTTTGGTTCCCAAAACCGCCTAGTCTCGGAAGGCTACCTATGCAGTGTTAGTCCCTGAGACTGCCTGATCTCGAAGAGCTACCTGTAAAGTGGTGTTAGTCCCCGAGATCGCCTGCTCTTGGAAAGCTACTTGTAGGGTGGTGCTGGCCCTAAGATCTCCTAGTCTCGAAGAGCTACCGGATGATCGACATTCTACATTGGCGGGCTAACAGGTGGTAGAAGTGAACCGTCTAGAATTTAATAAAGTGTTGATCCTCGAGATCACCCAATTTCGAAAAGCTACATAGATGGCATTGATTCCCGAGACCGCCTGATCTCGGAAAGCTGCCTAGAGTGCCCAAGGGCAATGTGGTCTTTTTAGCTTCAATTGGGCCTTGTAAGCTTGAGAAGTGACCATTTGATTAGATTGGAGCTTGAAAAGCTAGTTTGGGCTTGACAGTGTTGTGACGTTTTGTTGGAAGACAGATGTGGACTGGAGATTACCGAGCGGGCAAAAATAAGGTGCTTATAGTAAACATTGATTTTCTAAAAACCCTAATTCTATGAGTTGTTTTTCTTTTTAAACAATGATTTTCTATAAATCCTAACTCTTATGAATTGTTTTTCCGGTCAGTGGTTTTTTAAAAACTCTAACTATTTTGAGTTATTTTTTTAAATAGTGGTTTTCTAAAACCCTAACTCTATTGAGTTGTTTTTCCAAAAAGTAATTTTGTATAAACCCTAACTCTATGAATTATTTTTCCAAAACGTGGTTTTCTTCAAACCTTAACTCTATTGATTTGTTTCTCCAATTAGTGATTTTATAAAACCCTAACTCTCTTAAGTTATTTTAGACCGTGATTTTCTAACAACCCCAACTCCCTTAAGTTATTTTTCTAAACAATGACTTTCTAAAACCATTAACTCTTTAGAGTTGTTTTTCTAAATATTGGTTTTCTAGAAACCCTAATTCTGTTGACTTGCTTTTATAAACAGTGATTTTCTAAAACCCGAATGTTTTGGTGTTGTTTCTACTAAACTGTGATTTTTAAAAAACAATAACTCGCTTGAGTTGTTTTTCCTAAACAGTGATTTTCTAGAAATCATAACTCTTTTGAATTGTTTTTGAGTTGTTTTCCCAAACAATGATTTTCTAAAACCCTAACTCTATTGAGTTGTTTTTCCAAGCATTGGTTTTCTACAAATCATAACTCTATTAAGTTATTTTTTTAAAGTGTAGTTTTTCAAAAACCCTTACTCAATACCATTACTTTGTTGAATTGTTTTCCAAATAGTGGTTTTCAAAAACCCCAACTCTTTTTAGTTGTCTTTTTGAATAGTTGTTTTCTAAAAAGTCTAACTCTTTTGAGTTGTTTTTTTAATAACTGGGTAAAAACCATAACTCTTTTGAGTTTTTTTTTTTTTTTCGAATCGTGGTTTCTAAAAACCCTAACTCTGTTGAGTTGGTTTTTTTTTTTTTTTTTTTTTTTCTAAAGATTGGTTTTCTAAAAACACTATCTATTTTGAGTTGTTTTTGTAAATGGCTATTTTTTTTTTAAATCGAAACTCTTTTGAGTTGTCTTTCCAAACAGTGATTTTCTAAAAAAACCAAACTCTGTTGAGTTTGTTTATTGTATACATTGATTTTCTAAAACCCTAACCTTTTTGAATTGTTTTTCTGGTCATTGGTTCTCTAAAAACTCTAACTATTTTGAGTTCTTTTTTCCAAATAGTGGTTTTCCAAAAACACAAACTCTATTAAGTTGTTTTTCAAAAAAGTTATTTTCTAAAAATCCTAAGTCTATTGATTTGCTTTTTCAAACAGTAATTTTCTAAAATCCTAACTCTCTTGAGTTGTTTTTCTAGACAGTGATTTTTTAAAACCCCAACTCCCTTGAGTTGTTTTTCTAAATAGTGATTTTCTAATGCCACTAACTCTTTTGAGTTATTTTTGTAAACAACGATTTTCTAAAAATCCTAATTATCTTGCCTTGTTTTTCTAAACATTGATTTTCTAAAATACAAACTCTATTGAGTTGTTTCTCCTAAATAGTGATTTTTTTAAAAACTAACTATCTTGAGTAGTTTTTCCTAAAAATGGTTTTGTAAAACACTGACTCTTTTGAGTTGTTTTTCCAATTTGTGGATTACTAAAAGCCATAACTCTTTTAAGTTGTTTTTCCAAACAGTGGTTTTCTAAAACCCGAGCTCTCTTGAGTTGTTTTCCTAAACAGTGATTTTTTAAAAACCCTCACTGTTTTGTTTTCAAAAAAAGTGGTTTTCAAAAAACCCCAACTCTATTGAGTTATTTTTCTAAACAGTGGCCTTCTAAAACCCTAACTCTCTTTCGTTGTTTTTCTTAACAATGGCTTTCTAAAACCGTACCTCTCTTAAGCTGTTGTTTTTCTAAACAACGGTTTTTTAAAAACCCTAACTCTCTTGAGTTGTTTTTCTAAACTGCGATTTTCTAAAACCCTACGTCTCTTGAACTATTTTTTCTAAACAGTGGTTTTCTAAAAACCCTAGCTCTCTTGAGTTGTTTCTCCAAAGAGTGATTTTCTAAAACTTAACTCACATTAATTGTTTTTCTAAACAGCGATTTTCTAAGAACCCAACTCTATTGAGTTGTTTTTCCAAAATGTGATTTTCTTAACACCATAACTCAATAACTTAACTCTCTTAAGTTATTTTTCTAAACAGTAATTTTCTAAAAACCCTAACTCTATTAAGTTGTTTTTCCGAAATGTGATTTTTTAAAAACCCCAACTCAATACCCTAACTCTACTAAGTTGTTTTTCCAAAAAGTGGTGATGAGAATAAATAAGCACCATCAAAGGACCTATTACATATTCCAGTTGAGCCTATTACAAGAGCATGATCCAAGAAGATCAAAGAAGCAATTAATGGGCTGATTCATGAGATCTGAGTTGGTTCTAAAATGAGACATTTCAAGCTTGGCCCAAAGGAAAATGAAGGCATAATAAATCTAATTCAAGCTATTGATGGGATTTATTAGTACTCTTTTGATTTGGCTAATTGATTGGCTGATTGCCAATCAATTAGGGGCTGATTTGTAGTATTTTGAGTAATCTTTTGACTTAGCTAATTGATTGGCTAATTTCGCATCAATTAAGGCCGATCTGTAGTCTTTTGAGTAGTCTTTTAACTTGGTTAATTGATTGACTGATTGCCTATATCAATTAGGGGCTGATTTGTAGTCTTTTGAGTAATCTTTTGACTTAGCTAATTGATTGGCTGATTGCCCATCAGTCAGGGGTTGATTTGTAATCCTTTTTACTTAACCATGTTCTATAAATAGCATATAATTTTTGTAATGAAGGACATTGAATTGAGATTAAAAAAAAAAAACACACACATGAGTGTTATTTCTTCTATTGGTTCTTCAAGAGCTTGTGAACTTGTCAATGATTCTTCCTTATGGCATTCAAATTTTATACATTCGGTTCATGATTTCCTATAATCATTGGGTTGGGGTTAGTTACTCTATACATTCAGTTCACATTTCAGTTATAAGTGTTGGGTCGGGGTTTTCTTTCAAAATTTGACTTTTAGCTTTCTTGGGCAAGTATTATGATATTGTTGTTAGGGCTCAATATGTGCTGGTTGACGTTCGCATCATTTGGTATCAGAGCCAAGTTCTAAAATCAGGTTTACTATTCTTTTATCTTTTGTTTATAGCTATCATCCATTGTGTTTTATTTGTGTTCATTACTCATTGTTCTTGCCTTTTATCGTACACCAAGTTCAAAAAAAAAATAAAAAAGGGAAAGGAAAAGAGACTTCAAAAAAATAAAAAGAAGGTGATATCGAGGCAACATATACTATCATTCACCATACTTATCAAAGTTATTTGTTCTTGAATTGTGACTTTTTGTATTTTTAGTTCTCTAAAAATAAAAAATAAAAATTTGACTTCTATCATTTTCTTTTGATTTGTTGTTTGGGCGTGCTGTCGCGAGCATCCAAATATAAAACCGATACCCGAAAAACAAATATGTAGTAGTGCAAGTAAGGATTGTTCTCACGAAGAGTGTTTAGTCTCGTTTCATGCTATGTAAACAAGGATTGGGGGGGGTTTTAAAATTAATGAAAACTATTTTAATAATCACAGCTACGAAACAATTCAGATTAAAGTATTGAAATCAATTAAAAGAACAAACCTTGGTGTAGGTCAACATCCACCATCAGAATTTACAACTGATCATTGATGCAAGCATACCAATTCACACATTGAATATTCACTGTCAGAATTATTTTCCTATCTCTCCTTAGTCGTAGTTAATCAGAAACAAGCGATCTGATTAACCCTAACTATTAAACAACCCAGGAAAAGCACACAAGGTTTAATCTAGCAGTAGCCTTAAGAATCAGAGAGATCGATGAAACTAAACAAAACAAGCATAAGCGGTTGCATTTAATTTAGTCGAATGCCCTTCCCAAGATATAATAATTCCCAACGCAGTAAATCATTAAATCTCAGTTGCTTCACAAATTAGAGGAATCAAACAATTACGGATTTGATATCTAACTCAGCAGTAGATTGTATTGATTAATAAACTAGAAGGTCTCCTAGCGATTAAACAACACAATCATGAAAATAAGCACAGAACAACATTCGATACTCAAAGCATAAATCAAATAATGAAAACGAATTAGATCTCACAGTTTATTATTAATTCCGAGGTTTCTGTCTCCTTTGACCAAGATTCAAAGTTTAGCCACGCAGGGCCATAAAAACAACTTAAATAATAACCTAGAATAATACGAAAAACATCAACAACCCTAAAAATAAAATAGTCCCAGCTTTTATAGGCTTTTGAAAATCTGCAGCTGCGCACGATCGTTCGAACGCCCTTGCCACCGTTCGAACGGATCGGACTACCGTTTGAACGGTACGTTGAACGCACTTTGAACGGTAAAACATGTTCTCTGAATCTTTCGAATGCTCTTCAAACCTGGTCTTAACGTGTATCCATTTGACATAGCGTTCGAACGCCTTTACTACCGTTCGAACGCCTCTTGGGACCGTTCGAACGCCTCTTCGAACGCTGCCTGTATTTTCTCTTGAATTCATCCCTTTTCAGCTAAGATCCTCTTTCTAGGCATTCCATAGCACCCTAAGTCAAAATATAAGAATAGTGAGTGCCTTTAGGTACCAAATAAGCATAAAAGATTAAACATTATGGGATAAAAATATGATATTTGCATTCTCATCAAATTCCCCCACACTTAACCTTTGCTCGTCTTTGGGCAAAACTCAAACTCACTTTCCTGAGATATCAAAGTCTCAACAAAGAATCAACCAAACTCTTCAAAACTCATAACATATCATGAACAATATTCTCAAACAACTCACAATCACTTAGAAAGCATTTCCACTTAAGGATGGAGTAAACTGAATATGTAAACCCTCACGAAAATAAACACTCTACTCTCATGTATTTAAAGGGTATGTGTATCACTTAAATTCATTCCAATGAAAATGATCTACCATAGGCTCGCATATCTTCTCATTCTCCATCACTAGGATCACAGACAGAACACGAATCATAAGGACTTTTCAAGGGTTATAACAGGGTTTAGGATCAAGGTGGGGAATATTTGGGAATGTAGCTCAAAAGCCATCGAAACTAGCGGAGCAAAAATGAATCAACCTAATTTCGAATATATAAAACATATAAAACCAATCACTCCATTCAACAACTTCTATCTTTGTATAAATCCCATATAAACAGACCCATCTCTTAGAATTTTAGGAGAAATTATGAATATGGATAATTTGTAACATTAAAAGCAATTTCCTCCATCACTTCCCTTCTTTATTTTTTTTTCTTTCTTCTTTTTTTTTTTCAAAATTACATCAACAATGTAACTTATGAATTGAGAATGAAAACACGTTCCTTTTCACCAACCATAGCCCTACCACAATTCCGGACACTCCCACACTTATTTCTCGCGCACCCATACATATCATAAGGATGAACAATGCTCCATAGCTCTACGGCTTGGGTAAAGACATTATTATTTTTTGGGTTTAAAGTTTGTAATGTGGGTTCACAATAATGACATATCAACCTCAAAGGGGTTCACAAAGGGAAAAATTAATTACAAGGTAGGCTATTTGGCTTATGTAGCTTATAACAAAGATGGCCTTAATCATGTTCATGCATGCATGTGTCAATATGACCTCGAAGAGTATCAAGGCAAGTTCTAGAGAAACAAATCCAATGAAGATTATCTCACATGAAAGAAAATAGTGACTGATATGGATGTGTCAGTCTAAAGGCTCAAAATCTCACCGGCTTTTATTTACCAAATTCAATCACTCCAATCTCAAGTAAAATAACTAGACTAATTAATTCTAAGTTGGAAGATTACTTATTCAATCATGTTATGAATTCTTCAAGCTTAATTGAATCTTGTTATTGTTTTTTTTTTTTTCAAAACAAATACGAAAACACAAACTAAAGCCCCTCCCCCACACTTAAAATTTACATTTTCCCCAATGTAAAGTAAAATGCACAGAAAGGGCAGAGATAACTAATATATAAATGCGAAAATAAGAAAAGAAAAATGAACTTCCCTTGGGTTGCCTCCCAAGCAGCTGTCGGGCCCAGATTTTTCGCACTTGAAGAATACTCACACAAGCGGGAAAAATATTGTACTCTCTCATTAGAACTCACCCTCCTAGAAGAATGAGTGCGACTAGGTTTGAATTGAAAGATTGGTTTGAATAAAGGGCTTTTGGACAAAGATTCGGAGTCGCCACCTAACTTGATTAAGGTGAGTTAGGTCACTTAAAAACTAAGAATAATCTGAAGACTACACTTAGGGTTTTTGGAAAAGGTTTTTGAAAATATCACCTCCAAAGAGGGTTTTTAAGAAAACGGATTGTTTAGCAACCTTTGGAAAACATTTAGCCCTTTTTGTGAAAATAACTCCTTTTTGGTCTTTGAAATCAGTGATTTAGGTTTGGAGGTTGGTTACGTGTAAGGAAGACGCACTAAGCCATCACCCTACCCCGCCCTTTCAGTACCTACATGTCAATCTACCCTAGATTCACCTATGAAAGTCTTCAGCTAACTAATGTTCAATCCTATTTACTTTGAAAAAGAATGTTTGAAAAAGACATGATGCATGATATGCAAGTGCAAGAAAAGAAAATTGAAAAATAGATTTGGAAAAAGATTTGAAAAGAAGAATTTGATTTGATTTTAGAAGACATTTGAAAAGATAGAATTGAAATTGAAAAGTTTGGAAAATTAGAAATAGAGATTTGAAATTGGAAGTTTGAAAATAGATTGGAAATTTGAAAAGATTATGGAATTTGAGATTTGAAAAATGTGGAGAAATTTGAAATTTGAAAGAAATTGTGACCGCACCCATGAGGGTTGTCTACATATCCCTTTGGAGGAATTAGGTCAGTCGTAGTTCGGACCAGAGTCCGATTGAAAATAGAATGTTTGATTTGAAAAAGGAGTTGAATTGGAATTTGGATTTGACTTGAACTTAGAATAGAATATTGAAGATTGGAATTTAGAATTTTGAAATTGAAAAGGTTGAATTTTGATTTGGGAAGACTTGTTTTGGAAAGATGAAGGCTTAGGAAACCTAGACTTAGGAAAGATAGGATTTTAGGGAAGGACTTGAGATTAAGAAAAATTGGATTTGAATGTTGGATTTAGAAAGATTTTAGAAGATTTGGAAACTTGGAATTTAGGAAAGTAGGAGATTAGGAAAGTTTCGAATTAGGAAAGTGTCATTTTAGGAAAGTTTCGGAATTAGAAAAGTTTCAACTTAGGAAAGTTTTGAATTTGGAATGTTTTGAAATAGAGAAGTTTTGAAAATTAGAAAGTTTCATTTTAAGAAAGGTTTTGAAATAGGAAAGTGTTGAATTTAGAAATGTTTTGAATTAGGAAAGTTTAGTTTAAGAAAGGTTTAGAATTTGGAAAGTTTCAAGTTAAGAAAGTTTTGAATTTGGAAATCTTAGAATTTTAGAAAGATTTGAATTTAGAAAGCTTTGGATTTAAAAAGTTCTAGAGTTTTAGAAAATCTTGAGATTAGGAACGGTTTGGATTTGAAAAGGAGTAGAATTAGGAAATGGTTGAATTAGGAAAGATGTGGAAGTTAGGTTTTAAAATTTAGGAAAGATTTGAATTAGGAAAGATTTAGATTTTGAGTTTTAAAATTTAGGAAAGATTGTTACGTTCAAGTTTTAGAAACTTAAGATTTAGGAATGAGGAAGATTAGGAAGGAGTTGAATTAGGAAAGATTTAGACTAGGAAGGGTTTAAAATTCCTATTTCCTAAAACAAGGGATTAGATTTTGTTCCTAAAAGAGAAGATTTGATTTTGTTTCAAAAAACGGAGGATTGGATCTAGTTTCCTAAACGGGAAGATTGGATTTAGTTTCCTAAAGGGGAGATTGGATTTGGCATGGATTTGGAAAGGGAAGTTTTAGAAACCCTAGATTCGGAAGACTATAGTTTTGACGTAGAAAATAGGTTTTGGAAATGTGTATAGTTTGGATGTGAGAACAAGAGGTTTTGGAAACCTAGGTTTTAAGGCAAGTTTGAAAACTATGTTTTTGGAAAGAAAATTACGGTTTCCTAATCGTGAATTCTAGGGCTTGACTTGGGCTCTAAGGAAAGAATTTTTGGAAAGTGTGTTTTTTGGAAACGAAGGTTTTTAGAAGAAAATCCTAGGGAGGAGTTTTTGAAAAGTGAATTCGAAGAGAGAGTTTTTGGAAAGAGATTTTAAAGAGAAGGAGTTTTTGGAAAGTGTGTTTTTGGAAACGAAGATTTTAGAAGGAAAATCCTAGAGGGGAGTTTCTAGAAGGGAGATCTTGGAAAGAGAGTTTTTGGAAAGATTTTTGGAGAGAGTTTTTCTAGGAAAGAGACCTAGGGAACGTTTTTAGAAAGTGGACTTTGAAGGGAGTGTTTTGGAAAGGAGTTGAAAAAGGAAGTTTGGAAAAATAGATTTTTGGAGGGAGTTTTTGAAAAGAGAGTTTTAGGAAGGTATGTTGAAAAAGAGATTTTTAGGAAGAGATTTGAAAAGAGAGTTTTTTGGAAAGTATAAAAACGTCTCACTTTCCTAAAGCGATTCTAGCCATAAGAGGGCTAGAACCACTTTAAGAAAGTGGTTTTGAAAGCAACAAGGGTTGAAAATATGGACCATATTGGTCACCTTGAATGTAACACTTTCCTAAAGCAATCCTAGCCATGGAAAAGCTAGAATCACCCTAGGATTGTACTTTTGAAAATAAGTTTTGAAAAAAAGGATTTTGATGCAATTTTGAAAACAAGTTTGAAAACAATTTTGAAAACGAGTTTGAAAACGATTTTTGGAAGATGCATGATCATGATATGCACAATGCAATTTTAGGGTCGTGAACATACAAGGCTAAGGCTTCACCACATAATCAAGGGGGCCGAACCCACGTGGTCTTTGGTTAGACTAGAAGAAAGCCCCCGACACGGTGACTCTCCAATAGCCCAATCCTACACATGGACTGGGAATCCCCTTGTTTCAAGCATGCAAAGAAAGGGGGGGGGGGAAAGAGATGGGGGATTAAAATAGAGAAAACCCAAGTGGGTTATGAGAGAGAAGAGAGAGGAGGGAAGTGCAAAAACGTAAAATGAAAGCCTACCTTGTGTCTTGTTTATTTTGTGCACCTTGTTTGTCTTCGGTCTTGATCTTGATCTTCGTCTTCAATCTTTAAGAGTTGTCTTCAAACTTCAGATTTTAGCTCTTCAAGTCTTCAAAGGAGGGTTGAAGGTTAATGTATGAGTGTATGGAGGTGTGTACGAGTGTATAGGAGGTTAGGGTTTAGTGTATGGTGGCTAGGGTTTGGAAAACCTAAGGAGGCTAGGGTTTAGGGATTTTTCGAGCTCTGTATATCGAAATATATGATTTTTAGATTGAGTTTGCGGACCCCTTTCACGTTGGAGAAGGCTCTGTATTTATAGAGAGGGAAATGCACTGGCACCTGTTGTTGTGGCGCCAGGCCAAAACTTACACAAGCGCCACTAGGAGTGGCGCCAGGCCATTTTTTGGCTTGCTAGCCATTTAGGAACTATTTAAGGTCGGCAAGTAGCGTATCTTTGACTAGATTTGGGCGTCTGTACTAGTGACTACCATGCAATTTTTAACCTGGCTTCACTAGGAGTGACTCTAGAAAGTCCGGAAAGGAGTTTGGGAGACCGGGAATGACCCGGAAGGCCAGAAAAGAGCAAGAACACTTAAAATAGTGTCCCGAAGGTATTGGACTTGAAAAATGAGGACAAGATGTGTCGGAAGGATTGACCAGGCCGTTAGGGGCAAAATGGTCAATCGGGTTAGAAAGCTGCCGGGACGGACTCGGACTGTCCCAGAAGAAGACTCAAGATTTGGAAACATTATTCAAAATGTTCCCAAAGGTTTTCGGTTTGATACCCAGAGCCGGTGTGGTCAAAAAAGGCGACCGGCCCTCCAGGGGCAAAACGGTCATTTTGCACCAGGTTTACCGGAACTAACTCGGAATGATCCGAAAAGCTAAAGAAAGGTTGAGATTACTATAAAAAGCATTCTCGGGAGGTTACCAGTTTGATACCCAGAGCCGGTGTGGTCAGAAAAAGTGATCGGCTCTCCAGGGGCAAAACAGTCATTTAGTACCGAGTTTACCGGAACTGACTCGGACTGATCCGGAAAGGTAGAGGAAGATTGAGAATACTATAAGAATTAATTTCAGAAGGTTATCGGTTTGATACCCAGAGCCGGTGTGATTCCCGGGGCATTTGGATGCCTAGGGGTAGAATGGTCATCTTGATTGGAAAGTCTCGGAAAAGGCCTAAGGGGCAGTTTGGTCATTTTTCACCAAAGTGGGCTAGCAGGCACTGGTGTTGACCTGGGTTTTGAGTGTTTCTGCCACTGTGACGGCAGTCGCCGTGACACAGGGGTTTGTTGGCAATTCCCTATATCGACCTGTTTATGAGTATTTTCGCTACTCGGACCGTCTTGATGAATAAACTGTCTCGAGAGAGGGATTGGAAAGGGGACTTACCGTCTTCGGAAAGACGTGCCTGATTTGAAACCGTCTCGAGGAATAAACTGTCTCGAGAGAGGGGTTGGAAAAGGGACTTATCGTCTTCGGAAAGACGTGCCTAATTTGGAACCGTCTCGAGGAATAAACTGTCTCGAGAGAGGGGTTAGAATTGGGATTGGAAAAAACAATGCCCCTAAGGGCATTTTGGTCATTTTGCCTCTATTTGGGCTTGGCAGGCCTGCGAAGCGATGGACAGACAGGATTTGGACTTAGAAAGTTGGTTTCGATTGGAATATGCCCACAATGACTTGAACACAAGTCTGGACAGAGCGTAGACTGCCGAGTAGTAAAAAAAAGGGTGCTTACAGCAGCGCCTTTGTTTATTTTCGTGCGCTCGACTCAATGCTTCCTTTTTCAATCCGTATAGATCAGATCCTCAAGGTCCAATTTCTCCACATTCTCGACTTGGAAACCTTCATGGAATTGCTTAAGTCGATGGCCATTCACCTTGAACACTTTGGAAGTGGCTAAACTTTGTATTTCAACTACACCAAGAGGAAAAACATTAGTAACGAGAAAAGGTCCAATCCAACGAGAACGCAACTTACCCGGAAACAAACGAAGCCGGGTTTGGTATAGAAGAACTTTCTGACCAACTTTAAACTCCTTCCTAGAAATCGTCTTGTCATGAAAAGCCTTCGTCTTTTCCTTGTAAATCCTTGCACTCTCATAGGCATCATTGCGAATTTCCTCTAACTCTTGTAATTGTAATTTCCTATGTTCTCCACTTTCGTCCATTGTCATGTTAAAACTCTTGATAGCCTACTAAGCTTTGTGTTCTAGCTCAACTGGAAAGTGGCACGGTTTTCCAAATACCAATCGATAAGGTGACATACCAATAGGGGTTTTATATGCAGTCCTGTACGCCCACAAAGCATCATCCAATCGTAAGCTCCATCTTTCTTGCTTGGATTGACCGTCTTTTCAATGATGGATTTGATCTCTCGATTTGACACTTCCGTTTGTCCACCAGTTTGTGGATGATATGAAGTTGACACCTTGTGCGTTACATGGTACTTTCTCAACAAAGTCGTCGCAGTTCGATTGCAAAAGTGAGTACCTCGATCACTTATTAGCGCTCTTGGGATTCCAAACCTAGAGAATATGTTAGATTTGATAAAATCTGCAAAACCTTTAGAATCATCAATCCTAGTGGCTTTAGCTTGACATATCCATCAAGTGGCTTTAGCTTCCACCCATTTTGAGACATAATCAACAGCAAGCAAGATATAAACATAACTGAAAGATACAGGAAATGGTCCCATGAAATCAATGCCCCAAACTCAATGCTAACTCTCCATTTTCTTCCTCAAGATGCTTACCGATAGCAACTTCCAATACATCTTGTCCATCAAGTTCAAAAACTTCCTATGCTAAAGAATCAATCACATCAATAGAATAAACAGGATTATCATCACAAGGGTATTTCATGGCATCATACATATTAAACTTAACAATTTCACCATCAATTTTCATGGTAAGTGTGTCACTATGGACATCCATCTTGGTCTTAGATGTCTTTAAAAATGGTCTTCCTAACAAAATAGGGGCATTTTGGTCTCCATTTTCCATATCAAGCATATAAAAATCAGCAGGAAAAACCAAATCGTTAACTTGTACAAGAACATTTTCAACTACAAAATCAGTACTCAATGCTAACTCTCCATTTTCTTCCTCAAGATGCTTACCGATAGCAACTTCCATAATCTTGTCCATCAAGTTCAAAAAACTTCCTTGCTAGAAGAATCAATCACATCAATAAGAATAAACAGGATTATCATCACAAGGGTATTTCATGGCATCATACATATTAAACTTAACAATTTTTCAATTGTTCATGGTAAGTGGTGTGGACATCATCTTGGTCCTTAGTATGTCTTTAAAAATGGTCTTCCTAACAAAATAGGGGGCCATTTTGTCTCTCATTTTTCCATATCAGTGGAAAAACCCTTGTACAAGAACATTTTCAACTACACCCTTAGGATAAGCATTAGATCTATCAGCCAATTGAATCACAACACCAGTTTTATTCAAAGGTCCAAGTTTCAAAGAAGTATATATAGAATATGGCATGACATTAATAGAAGCTCCTAAATCAATCATGGCCTTCTTAAATCTAGTGTTACCTATCGTACAAGGGATAATAAACATACCTGGATCCTTGCACTTTGCAGGGAGTTTTCTTTGAATAACTGCAGAAATATTCTCCCCTACTCTCACCTTCTCACATCCTTTAAGTTTCCGTTTCCTCTTAATTGTACACAATTCTTTAAGAAATTTAGCATAACGAGGTACTTGTTTGATAGCATCTAAAAGTGAAATATTTACCTCGCATCTACGAAAAGTCTCATATAAATCTTTAGTTTGCTCATCTTTTCTAGATTCTACTAAAGCCTGAAGAAAAGGAGGTACAGGTTTATAATCAGAAAGAGGTGGGAACTTACGCTTAGTTACGTCATCGTCATTGGGAACGTTCCCGTCTGCTATGATATTTTTCTCCTTTTCTTGGTTCGGCGGTGTAGGGGCTACCTTTACTGGAATCTCAATCTCTTTACCACTTCTCAAGACAATTGCACTTGCATTTTCTCTTGGATTTACTACCGTCTGAGAGGGTAATTTTCCTGAACTTTGGGCTTCTAGCCGACTAACTGCGGTTGCCATCTGGCTCATCTGATTGTCCAGACTTTGTATACTGGCCCTCGCCTCTTGTTGAAATTGTTTTGTCTCCTGCTGAAATTGCAAAGTATTAGTGGCAAGAGACTTAACAATATCTTCTAAAGACATACCTGAATCAGAAGTTTGGCCCGATTGTTGTCTAGGGGGGTATGGTTGCGTATATTATTGGTAGCTTGGACGATTTTGAATCATGGGTTGATTCACTTGTGGGTTCCCATAGCTAAGATTGGGGTGATCCCTCCATCCCACGCTATACGTGTTCGAATATGGATCATACTTTCTTTGCAGTTGTCCAGGAAAACCACCTGCTGCATTCACTTGCTCCATGGGCTCCTCTTGAAGAGTTGGACACATATCGGTTGGATGCCCTGCTACTGAACAGATTCCACAAGCCTTTGCCGTTTGCATATTTCCTATGGCCATTTGATGAACAAGAGAAGTTAGACTTGTAATTTGTTGTTCAATGGAGGAAATATTTACCCCATTGATATGCTTGGATGAATGGTCAAGTCTAGTGCCAAATTGTTGAGAATTGGCTGCCATATTTGCTATCAGATTTCTCGCGGCATCGGGAGTTTTATCCACCAAAGCTCCTCCACTAGCAGCGTCAATCATGCTCCTATCAGTTGGCAAAAGGCCCTTATAGAAATATTGAATAAGAAGTTGCTCACTAATTTGATGATGGGGACGACTTGCACATAATTTCTTGAAACGCTCCCAGTATTCATGTAGGGACTCTCCATTGTGCTGTCTCACACCACAAATTTCTTTTCGAATGTTGGCCGCCCTTGAAGCTGGGAAATATTTCTCCAAAAATAATCTTTTCATCTTGTTCCATGTGGTAATACTTCCGGAAGGTAGATAATATAGCCAATCCTTAGCCGAATCCTTTAAAGAAAACGAAAAAACTCTGAATTTAATTTGCTCTTCAGTCACTCCTGTGGGTTTCGTACTCGTGCATACTACATGAAACTCCTTTAGATGTTTGTGGGGATCTTCACCTGCAAGATCATGAAAAGTGGGCAATAGATGTATTAATCCAGATTTTAATCCAAAGTTTGTAGGAACATCTAAAGTAGGGAATGTTATGCATAAGGGTTGTTGGTTCAGATCAAGTGCAGCAAGTTCTTTCAAAGTTTGATTTCCAGCCATGACTTCCTCCTTTTCTGAAACAGAATCGCTAGCAAATAGGGAATCAAGAGCCGGATTGTTCTCTACAGAATTTCTCCGAGCTTCCCTTCTTGACCTATGTAAAATTCTCTCTATTTCTGGATCACACTGTAATTCACCTTGATTAGAAGATCGAGTTATGCTCATAAACACTCAAGAAAACTCAAACCAACCCTGAAAACAATTCAGAAACAAAATCTAGAGTAATAAAATTAATTGAAATATATATATATATATTTTCATTGAATGAAATAAAGATCACAAAAGCACAAAAGTTAACTAAAATCACTCCCCGGCAACAGCACCAAAATTTGGGTGTGCTGTCATGGGCACCCAAATATAAAACCGATACCCGAAAAACAAATATGTAGTAGTGCAAGTAAGGATCGTTCCCACGAAGAGTGTTTAGTCTCGTTTCATGCTATGTGAACAAGGATTGGGGGGTTTTGGATTTAATGAAAACTATTTTAATAATCACAGCTGCGAAACAATTCAGATTAAAGTATTGAAATCAATCAAAAAAACAAACATTGGTCTAGGTCAACATCCACCATCGAAATTTACAACTGATCATTGATATAAGCATACCAATTCACACATTGAATATTCACCGTCGGAATTATTTTTCTATCTCTGTTTAGTCGTAGTTAATCAGAAACAAGCGATCTGATTAACCCTAACTATTAAACAATCCAAGAAAAGCACACAAGGTTTAATCTAGCAGCAGCCTTAAGAATTAGAGAGATCGATGAAACTAAACAACACAAGCACAAGCGGTTGCATTTAATTTAGTCGAATGCCCTTCCCAAGATATAACAATTCCCAACATAGTAAATCATTAAATCTCAGTTGCTTCACAAATCAGAGGAATCAAACAATTACAGATTTGATATCTAACTCAACAGTAGATTGTAATGATTAATAAACTAGTAGGCCTCCTAGCGATTAAACAACACAATCATGAAAATATGCATAGAACAACATTCGATACTCAAAGCATAAATCGAATAATGAAAACAAATTAGATCTCACAGTTTATTATTAATTCCGAGATTTCTTTCTCCTTTGACCAAGATTCAAAGTTTAGCCACACAGGGTCATGAAAACAACTCAAATAATAACCTAGAATAATACGAAAAATGTCAACAACCCTAGAAACAAAACAGTCACAACTTTTATAGGCTTCTGAAAATCTGCATCTGCGCACGACCGTTCGAGCGCCCTTGCCACTGTTCGAACGGATCGGACTACCGTTCGAACGATACGTCGAGCAGTAAAACATGTTCTCTGAATCTTTTGAACGCTTTTCGAACCTTGAACGCTTTTCGAACCTGGTCTTAACGTGTATCCATTTGACGTAGCGTTCGAACGCCTCTACTACCGTTCGAACGCCTCTTAGGACCGTTCGAACGCCTCTTCGAACGCTGCCTGTATTTTTGCTCGAATTCGTCCCTTTTCAGCTAGGATCCTCTTTCTGGGCATTCCATAGCATCCTAAGTCAAAATATAAGAATAGTGAATGCCTTTAGGTACCAAATAAGCATAAAAGATTAAACATTATGGGATAAAAATAGACATTTGCATTCTCATCATTGTTTCTAAATTTTTTTTTTTTTTTGTTGTCAATATTGATTTAAAAACTACAACTTGAATTTCTTGAGCAAGTTTATTAGTTTAATGAATAACTAAAAAGGGAGAAGCAAGGAGTGGAGAAAGGCAAGAGAGTGTGACTAATATTGGGAAAAACATGTGAGGGGGTGTTGTGAGCGATTGTTTCTAACATTTCTCTATAGCTTAAAAAAATATGATTTCCAGGGATGACACATCACCAAAAGAAGGACGGGAGGAGTCATTGTTCGTGTTGTAGGCTATGCAGCAACAATTCGAATGGATGAACGTGGTATTTAATGAAATTTGGGATTAGATGGACCAACAAGACGTTGTTATTGCTACTTGGCACGAGGGTGTCCCCAAAGAGACCTTATTGCTAGGAAGCAAGAAAGGCGTGCGCATGTGGATGGTGTTCATGGCGACCACGAGGATGAGTTCGAAGATGAAGAGGATCAAGCTTCATTGAACGGCGAGGGCAGGTTCATAACAAGGGGAGAAAGGCATGATAGAGGTTTCTGAAGAGATTCAAGATGGCGAGCTGGAACTGACAGAAACCTGGGAAACACCAAAATGAAGATACCATCGTTCTAAGGAAAAAATGATCTTAAAGCATACTTGGAATGGAAGAAGAAGGTGGAGTTAATTTTTTAGTGCCATAACTACTCCGAGGAGAAAAAGGTAAAACTCGCTGTCATTGAGTTTACTGACTATGCTATTATATGGTGAGATCAACTTGTGAAGAACAAGAGGAGAAATCATGGAAGTTCTATTGAGACGTGAGAGGAAATGAAGGCCATCATGAGGAGGCGATTTTTCCTTAGTCACTACTATAGGGACTTGTATCATAAATTACAAAGTCTTACTCAAGCCTATGGGAGCGTGGATGACTACTTCAAGGAGATGGAGACCACCATGATTCAGGCAAATGTAGAGGAAGATAGAGAAGCTACCATGACAAGGTTTTTAAATGGGCTGATCCGGGACATTGTCAATATGGTGGAGTTGCAACACTACGTGGAGTTGGAGGATATGGTGCACATGGCAATAAAGGTGGAATGGTAGCTTAAAAGGATAGAAACTCAGTTACCTCAAAATTCGGGCTCCTCTACTTCATGGAGGTCAAATTGGAGGAAAGACGAAGGGGCTGTTTCTAAGTCCAAAACTAAACCATTGAAAATGAGAGATGAAGTTCCCAGTGTCAACAAAGGTAAAACCAAATCCTAAACTTGTAATTGTGATATTAAGTGTTTTCAATGTTTGGGAGTAGGTCACATTGCTTCACAATGCCCAAACAAGAGGACCATAATCGCACATGTTGATGGAGAAATGGAAACCAAAAGCGATAGCAATGATGACCATATGCCATTGCTTGCAGATGCTTGTGACGATGATGTGGAGTATCTGGTAGAGGGTGAGTCACTTGGGGTTAGGCGTGCTTTAAGTGCCCAAGTCAAAGAGGATGACATGGAACAAAAAAGGGATAACATTTTTCATACTAGGTGCCATGTAAACAACAAGGAATGTAGTATGATCATTGATAGAGGAAGTTGTACTAATGTGGCTAGCACTACTCTAGTTGAAAATTTGAATTTATCTACCTCGAAACACCATAGGCCATATAAGTTGCAGTGGTTGAATAATTGTGGGGAGGTTAAGGTGAATAAACGAGTGCTAGTTTCTTTTTCTATTGGAAAGTACAAGGATGAAGTACTTTGTGATGTTGTTCCAATGCAAGTGGGTCACATATTATTGGGTAGGCCATGGCAATTTGACGGGAAGGTCACTCATGACGGGTTCAAGAATAGGCATTCTTTTGTAAAGGGCAACAAAACCATTACTCTTGTCCCATTGACTCCAAGGCAAATGTATGAAGATCAAATGAAACTGAAACGAGAGAATAAGTTGAAAAAAAATTGTGAGATCGAAAATTCAAAAAAAGATGATGAAAGAGATAGTGAAAAGAAAAATGAGAGTGAACAAAAAAAGAAGAGTGAAAAGAAAAGAGAGCATGAAAAAATATAAGAGAGAAACAAAAAGAAAAGTGAGTTTTTATGATAAGGCGAGTGATGTCAAGAGTGTTTTTTATACAAACCAACCTACATTTGTACTATTGTACAAGGAAACATGTTTTAATACTAACAAACTTGATGAATCTTTACCTAGTGTTGTTGTCTCTTTGTTCTAGGAATATGGGGATGTGTTTCCTACAGATGTGCCTAGTGGGTTGCCACCTATTAAAGGAATAGAGTATCAAATTGATTTTGTGTCAGGTGTGACAATTCTTAACCGACCAACCTATAGGAGTAATCAGGAGGAGTTGCTGGCCAAAGGACACATAAGAGAGAGTATGAGTCCGTGCGCTATACTAGTGCTACTTGTACCCAAGAAGGATAGAACTTGGAGAATGTGTGTTGATTGCAGGGCTATCAATAACATTACGGTAAAGTATAGACATCCCATTCCTAGGCTAGATGACATGTTGGATGAGTTGCATCGGTCATGTATTTTCACAAAAATTGATTTCAAAAGTGGGTTTCATCAAATTCGGATGAAAGAGGGTGATGACTAGAAAACTGCCTTTAAAACTAAATATGGATTGTATGAGTGGTTGGTTATGCCTTTTGGTCTAACTAATAGACCAAGTACATTCATGAGGTTAATGAATCATTCATTGCGTGCTTTTATAGGCAGATTTGTTATGGTCTATTTTGATGACATTTTTGTGTATATGAATAGCTTGGATGAGCATATTGATCATTTGCATTGTGTGCTTGATGTTTTGAGAAAAGAAAAACTATATGCCAATTTAAAGAAGTGCACCTTTTGCATGGACAAAGTTGTGTTTCTTGGTTATGTTTTTTGCACGAAAGGAATTGAGGTGGATACGAAAAAGGTAAAGGCAATCAAGGAATGGCCCACACCTAAGACAATCATAGAGGTAAGAAATTTTCATTATTTGGCTAGTTTTTTTCAGCAATTCATTAAAGATTTCAGTACACTAGCCATAACCACTCACTGAAATTGTTAAAAAATTTGTGGGTTTTAAATGGGGTAGTGAGCAAGATCATGCATTTCATGAGATTAAAGAAATGTTGTGTGGTGCTCCTATATTAGCATTACTTGATTTTCCTAAAACTTTTAATATTGAGTGTGATGCCTCAGGAATAGGTATTAAAGCTGTTCTGATGTAGGATAAGCTATCAATAGCCTATTTTAGTAAAAAGCTAAATGGGGCAACTTTGAACTACCTGACATATGCTAAGGAGCTTTATGCATTGGTGCGAGCATTGGAGACTTGGCAACATTACCTTTGGCCGAAATAATTTTTCATACATATTGACCATGAGTCCTTGAAGCATTTGAAAGGACAAGCAAAGTTGAATAGAAGGCATGCCATGTGGATGGACTTGATTGAGACCTTCCCTTACGCAATCAAATACAAACAAGAGAAGGTAAACTTTGTGGCTGATGCATTATCAATAAGGCAAAACTTTGCCACTGTGTATGGAGCGTGTGACAAGGCAGCGATTGGAAAGTTCTATAGACTAAATGGGTTTTTGTTTAGGGAGAATAGACTTTGTGTGCCTAATAGTTCTATGTGAGAGTTACTTGTGCTTGAGGCACATGGAGGTGGTTTGATGAGTCATTTTGATGTAAAGAGACTTTAGACGTGTTGCATGAACATTTTTTTTTTTTGGCCAAAGATAAAACATGATGTGGAGAGAATTTGTACTAGATGCGTTACATGTAGGCAAGCCAAATCTAGAGTCTTACCACATAGATTATACACTCATTTACCTATACCTAGTGCACCTTGGATAAATATTTCTATGGAATTTGTTTTAGGCTTGCCTAGGTGGAAAGGAAGAGACTAAATTTTTTTGGTTGTTGATAGGTTTTCTGAGATGGCACATTTCATCTTTTGTCATAAAATCAATGATGCAACCCACATAGCTGATTTGTTCTTTCAAGAGATCATATGACTCCATTGTGTTCCTAGGAGTATTGTCTCTGGTCATGATGTTAAGTTCCTTAGCTATTTTTGGAAAGTCTGATGGGAAAAGTTGGGAACTAAATTGGTTTTTTTGACTACTTGTCACCCCCAAACAGATAGACAAACCAAGGTAGTAAATATAACTTTATTTACTGTTTTGCGTACTATAATTCAAAAGAACTTGAAAAATTAGGAGGATTGTTTGCCATTCGTTGAGTTTGCATATAATCAGAGTGTTCATTTTACTACTAATTTTTCACCATTTGAAATTGTTTATGGTTCTAATCCACTAACTGCTTTGGATTTGCTACCATTCCCAGTTAATGAAAGGACTAGTTTGGATGGTCAAAAGAAGGCTGAGATGGTGAAGAAACTCCATGAAAGTGTACAACAGAACATAGCAAAGAAAAATGAGCAATATGTGGCCAAAGCCAACAAGGGCCGTAGCCATGCCATCTTTGAATAGGGAGATTTGGTTTGGGTGCATATGAGAAAGAAAAGATTTCTAACTCGTAGGTAGTCCAAACTACATCCAAGAGGGGATGGTTCGTTTCAAGTCCTTGAGCAGCTCAACAATAATGCCTACAAGTTGGATCTTCCAGATGAGTATAACATTAGTGCTACATTTAATGTTTCTGATATTTCTCTTTTTGATGTAGATGATGATTTGAGAATGAATTCTTTTGAAGAAAGGGGGAATGATGAGAATCAACTAGCATAATCAAAGGATCCATTACATGTTCCAATTGGGCCTATTACAAGACCAAGATCCAAAAAGATCTAAGAAGCAATTAATGGGCCTATTCATATGATCGAGGCTGATTCTAAAATGGGGTATTCCAAGCTTGGCCTAAAGGAAGATGATGGCATAATAAATCTAATTCAAGTTATTAACTGGGTTGATTAGTACTCTTTTGACTTGGCTAATTGATTGGCTAATTACCCATCAATTAGGGATTGATTTGTAGTCTTTTGAGTAATCTTCTGACTTAGCTAACTAATTGGCTGATTGCCCATCAATTAGGGGCTAATTTGTAGTCTTTTGAGTGGTTTTTTTACTTGGCTAATTGATTGGCTAATTGCCCATCAATTAGGGGCCGATTTGTAGTCTTTTGAGTAGTTTTTTTACTTGGATAATTGATTAGCTAATTTCCCATCAATTAGGGGCTGATTTCCCATCAATTAGGGGTTGATTTGTAGTCTTTTGAGTAATCTTTTGACTTAGCTAATTGATTAGCTGATAGCCCATCAATTAGGGGCTGATTTGTAATCCTTTTTTTCTCAACCATATTCTATAAATAACATACACTCTTTATAATGAAGGACATTGAATTGAGATTAAAAAAAAAAACACACAAGTCTTGTTTCTCCTATTGGTTCTTTAGAGAGCTCGTAAACTCATCAAGGATTCTTCCTTGTGGTGTTCAAATTTTATACATTCAGTTCGTGATTCCATATAATTATTTGGTTAGGGTTAGTTATTTTATACCATTGGTTCGCATTTCAGTTATAAATGTTGGTTTGGGATTTTCTTTTGAAATCTGACTTTTAGCTTTCTTGACCAAGTATTTTGCTATTGACGTTGGATCTCAATGCGTGTTGGTTGAGGTTCGCATCAAATGGCTTTCTAAAAACCCTAACTCTGCTGAGTTGTTTTTTCAAAATGTGATTTTCTAAAACCCTAACTTTCTTGAGTTGTTTTTCTAAACAATTGTTTTCTGAAACCCTAACTCTCTTGAGTTGTTTTTTCTAAATAGTTGTTTTCTAAAACCCCTAACTCTGTTGAGTTGTTTTTCCTAAACAGTGGTTTTCTAAAAATCCTAACTCTCGTGAGTTGTATTTCTAAACATTGATTTTTAAAAACCCCTAACTCACTTGAATTGTTTTTCTAAACAATGATTTTTTAAGAACCCTAATTGTTTTGAACTGTTTTTCTAAATAGTGATTTTCTAAAACCCTAACACTCTTGAATGGTTTTTTTTTTTTTTTGAACTGTGGTTTTTTAAAACCTTTGTCGTGCCTCAATTTTTACCTAAGCTCTCGTGCCTCAGCAAAAACATCATACTCTCTCTGTTAGAGCTTGCCCTACTAAAAGGATAAGTGCGATGGGGGTTTGAACTTTAAAGGTTGTTTTTTATTTGAATGAGGGTTTTTGGAAAAATTTTGGAGTTACCACCCAACATAGTTAAAGATGTGCTAGATCATCCAAAACTAAGTGTAATCCGAAGACTAAGCTTAGATTTTTTTGAAAAGGTTTTGGAAATGCCCTTCTTAAGAAGGTTTTTAGAAACGAGGTTCTTCAATAACCTTTGAAAATGTTTTTAAATCCCTTTTGAAAAATGTGACTCTGGTTTGGGCCTTCGAAATAAAAATCTATGATCTGGAGGTTGGTTACATGTTGAAAATATATTCTAAGATCAACATCCTATCCCACCCTTTCGATACCTACATGTCTATTCACTATTGGTTCACTGACCTGAATCACTGGTTACTAATATCCACTTTTATCAACGAAGAAAAGTATTTTAAAATAGGATTTGGTCATCACTTTTTAGATAAATGATGCATGATACATGTTTTAGAAAAGTTGTTTGAAAATAAAAACTTTCAAAGTGATTTGATATGGAATTTTTTACTTGATGCAAAAATTTTGAAAAGTAAACTTGAGTTGAAATAAAGGTTACGACCACAACATTTTAGGTTACCTGTGTATCTCATTTGGTGAGAATCAAGTCATTCATAGTTTGGGCAAGCAATGTTAGTTTTGAAAGTTGGATGCTTTGAAGTGCTTTTTTGAAAAGTGTCCATTTGAAGGGCGGGATGTCCATTTGAAGGACATGATGACCACACTAGGTTTCCCTAAGTTGCCTACGTATCTCATTTAATGAAAATTACGTGAGTTGTAGTTCATGCAAGAGCATGAATAAAAATAAACGCAAGGGAGTCTTGAAAGGTTTCTTTTGAAACTTGAACGTGAAGGAGTTTTCACTTGGAATTGGACTTGGAGAGCTTTGAAAACGCATATGGAATAGGACTTGGAATGTTTTGAAGATTCCTTTGAAATAGGACTTGGATTGTTTTGAAAATGCCTTTTAAATAGGACTTGGATTGCTTTTGGAAAGCTCTTGAAGTTGAACTTGAATGTTTTTGAAATGTTTTTAAAAGTGTTTTTTGGAAGCAACTTGCAAAAGTTATGGAAACTTTTCAAAGCAACTCAAGGGAGTTTTGGAATAGAACTTGAAAATGTTTTGAGGTATGTTTGAAAATAACTCAAGAGAGTTTTGGAATGTTTGAAAGTTTGATTATAGATTTTGAAAATGGAGTTTGAATTGGAAAGGACTCTTTTGAACTTTGAAAAGTTTTTGAAAATAGTTTTTGAATACCTTATGAAAAGTACTATTGAATGTTTTATTACTTTTGGGAGTTTAGTTACTGAGAAACCAAACTCCTTTGAGTTTATAAATTTTGAAAACATGTTTTTCAAAAAAGGGGCTAGAAACTTTTCTTAGGGCTTTTAGAGCTTTAGGGTCATAGAACCCTGCTTGATATCTCCTATTCCTTAAGAAACCATAATCATTAAAGGAGTAAGATTGTCTTAAGGATGTGACTTTTGAAAATCATTAAAGGTTAGATTTAATGTATCATTTTTCGTTAAAAACCCTAACCATGAATGGGGTAGGGGCACGACAGGCTTTGAGCCTTTTGAAAGCATTTTGAAATAGTTTTTGAAAAATATTAAGTGTTTAGCTATTTTAGTTAAGACAAGTTTAAGAGAGCTTTTGGAAACATTTTGGGATAGAGTGTGGAAGCATTTGAAAAAGCTTTTGAAATTGATTTTTCAAAACTCAAGAGAGTAGGATGTTTTTTGAAAGCATGCTATAAAAATGGTTTTCAATTGAAAGATCATTTGAAAAGGGCCTTTGAATTGGAGTCTTGAAGTTTAATCCTCCTTGGTTAGGTTAACTAGGATTAACTAACTTGGGTTAGATTAACCTAGGGTTGGATTGACCTAGGGTTCACTAACTTAGGTTAGGCTAACCTAGGATTTGGTAACCTAGGGTCAACTAACTAAGGTTAGGTTAACGTAGGATTTGATGAACTAGGGTTAACTAACTAGGGTTAGGTTAACCTAATGTTAGACAACAAGGGTCCAATTAACCTAGGGTTGGACCAATAGGGTCAAGTTAACCTAGGGTTTTGAAAAGTAGTTTTGGAAAGTAGTTTTGAATTAGGGTCTGGACCTAGCGGTTTTAGAGCGTGGTTTTCAATTAGGGTTTTGAACCTAGTGGTTTTGGAAAGTTGGAAAAGTGATTTTATGCATGAATCTTGAAAGGGGATTTGAAAACCATGATTTTACGAATAAAATCTTATTATCTTTATATGAAAACTTTTGAAAAATTAATTCAAGAGAGTTTTTTGTTTTGAAAACCATTTTTATGAAAACCACTTCAGTAAGTATAGAATTCATATGGTGGAGTTTTGGGAACCACTCCAAAGAGGGTCACCTTGGAACCATTTCAACTACAAACTTAAGAGAGTAAATGTTTGAAAATCATTATAGGAACTTGTGAGAAAACTTAGTCCAACTCAAAAGAGTAAGGATTTAGAAAACCAATATTTGGAAAAACAGTTGAAAATAGTTAGTGTTTTTAGATGATCACTATTTGGAAAAACAACTCAAGTGATTTAGGAATTTTAGAAACCACTAATTGGATAAACATATAAAGAGAGTTTCGGTTTTTAGTAAATCACTGTTTAGAAAAATAATTCAAGAAAGCTAGGGTTTCTTAAAAATCACTATTTAGAAAAAACAACTCAAGAGAGTAGAATATTTAGAAAATCACTATTTAGAAAAAACAACTCAAAAGAGTTAGGTCTTTTAGAAAATCATTGTTAAGAAAAAACAACTCAAGATAGTCAGAGTTTTAAAAAATCACTGAAAAACAACTCAAGGCAATTAGGGTTTTAAGAAAATAACTGTTTAGAAAAACTACTTAAGAGAGTTAGGGTTTTAGAAAACCATTACTTAGAGAAACAACTCAAAACAATTAGAGTTTTTAGAAATTGCTGTTTAGAAAAAGAAAAAAAAAACTCAAGTGAGTAATGGTATTTAGAAAACCACTATTTGGAAATAAAAACTCAACAAACTTAAGGTTTTTAGAAAGCCAATGTTTAGAAAAACAGCTCAAAAGCGTTAGGGTTCTTATAAAATAACTGTTTAGAAAAAACAACTCAAGTGAGTTAGGGTGTTAACAAAACCACTGTTTAGAAAAACAATTCAAAGGAGTTAGGGTTTTAGAAAATCACTTTTCAAAAAAATAACTCAAGAAAGTTAGGATTTTTAGAAAACCACTGTTTGGAAAAACAACTTAAAAGAGTTTTCTTTTTTAGAAAATCAATGTTTAGAAAAACAAGTAAAGAGAGTTAGGGTTTTCAGAAAACCACTATTTAGAAAAACAACTAAAAAATGTTAGTGTTTTTAGAAAACCACGGTTTGAAAAAATAATTCAAGAGAGTTAGGGTATTTAGAAAACCACTATTTGGAAACATAATTAAAAAGAGTTACTATTCTTAGATAATCACTGTTTTGAAAAACAACTCACTAGAGATAGAGTTTTAGAAGACCACTGTTTAGAGAAAGAATTCAAAAGAGTTAGGGTTTTTAGAACATCACTGTTTAGAAAAAAAACTAAAATGAGTTAGTGTCCTAGAAAACCACTTTTTAGAAAAACAACTCAAAAAAGTTAAGGTTTTTAGTGAACCAATGTTTAGAAACACTCCTCAAAAGAGTTTGGGTTCTTAGAAAATTAGTACTTAGAAAAAAAAAAAAAGAAGAGAAAGTTAGAGTTTTAGAAAATCACTATTTAGAAAAAAAAAAAGTTAAGAGAGTTAGGGTTTTTTGAATGCCATGGTTAGATAAATATACCCAAAAGAGTTATGGTTTTAGAAAATCACTATTTAAAAAAAAAAAAACTTAAGATTATTAGAATTTTTAGAAAACCATTGTTTAGAGAAAGAACTTAACAGAGTTAGCTTTTTAAAATGTTACTGTTTAGCAAAACAACTCGAGTGAGTTAGAGTTTTTAGAAAAACAACTTAAGAAACTTAAGGTTTTAGAAAATCAATGCTTAGAAAAACATATCAAAAAAGTTAGTGTTCTTATAAAATAACTCTTCAAAAAAAAAAAAAAAAACAACTCAAGTGTGTTAGGGTTTGTAGAAAAGCACTATGTGGAATAATTCAAGTGAGCTAGGGTTTTTGAAAATCACTGTTTAGAAAAAACAACTCAAGAGAGTTAGGATTTTTTTAAAAAAATACTGTTTGAAAAAACAACTCAAAAGAGTTTGGTTTTAGAAAATCACTTTTTAGAAGAAAAAAAAAACTACTCAAGAAAGATAGGACTTTTATAAAGTCACGATTTGGAAAAACAACTCAAAAGAGTTTGGCCTTTTAAAAATTACTATTTAGAAAAAGAAGTAAAGAGAGTTAAGGTTTTTAAAAAATCACTACTTTGAAAAACAACTCAAAAGAGTTAGTGTTTTTCTTAAAAAATCATTGTTTAGAAAAATAATTCAAGAGAGTTAGGGTATTAGAAACCACAGTTTGTAAAAACAACTCAATAAGGGTTTTTAGAAATCCACTTTTTAGAAAAACAATTGTAGAGAGTTTAGGGTTTTGAAAATCATTGTTGAAAAACATCTAAAGGGAGATAGGGTTTTTTTGAAAACCATTGCATGAAAAAAGTAACTTAAAGGTGTTTAAGTTTTAGAAAATCACTATTTTTGAAAACAACTCGAAAGTGTTACTACTTTTAAAAAACAACTGTTTTGAAAAAACAACTAAGACAGTTTGAATTTTAGAAAATCATTGTTTAGAAAAACAACTTAAGAGTGTTAGGGTTTTTAGAAACCATTATTTACAAAATCAACTCAACAAAATTAGGGTTTTTAGAAAACTACTATTTAGAAAATCAATTAAAATCAGTAAGTGTTTTAGAAAAGCCTTTTCTTAGCTAAACATTAAATAAAGTTAGGATTTTAGAGAACAACTTTTTAGAAAAATTACTCAAGAAACTTAAGGATTTTAGAAACCACTGTTTAGAAAATAGCCCAAAAGATTTAGTTTTCTTGAAAAATAACTATTTAGTAAAATAACTCAAGTAAATTAGGATTTTTAGAAACCACTGTTTGGAAAAGCAATTTAAGTGAGTTAGGGTTATTGAAAATTACTGTTTGGACAAGACAACTCCAGAGAGTTAAAATTTTTACAAAATCACAGCCGGAAAAACAACTCAATAGAGTTTGTGTTTTAGAAGACACTGTTTAGAAAAACAAATAAAGAGAATTAGGGTTTTTAGAAAACCACTATTTACAAAAACAACTCAAAAGAGTTATATTTTTTAGAAAGCACAGTATGGAAAAATAACTCATGAGAATTAGGGATTTTAAAAAATCACTGTTCAGAAAAAACAACTGAAAAGAGTTAGTGTTTTTAGATAATTACTGTTTAGAAAAACAACTCAAGAGAGTTGGAGTTTTAGAAAATCACTATCTAGAAAAACAATTAAAAATAGTAATGGTTTCTAGAAAACCTTTTTACAAAAACAAATGTAAAGGGTTTAGGGTTTTGAAAACCATTTTTGAAAAACCACTTAAGAGAGATTGGGATTTTAGAAAACCATTATTTGAAAAAAAAAAAAACATCTCAAAAGAGTTTGAGTTTTAGAATTCCATTGCTCTGGAAAACAACTCGAAAGAGCTAGGGTTTTTAGAAAACCACTACTTTGAAAAAAGAACAAAGACAGTTAAGGTTTTAAAAAATCACTGTTTAGGAAAATAATTTAAGAGAGTTAGGGCTTTTAGAAAACCACTATTCAGAAAAATAACTGAAGAGATTTAGGTTTTAGAAAACCACTGTTTAGAAAATCAATTAAAATGATTTGTTGTCTTATTAAACTAGTTGTTAGAAAAAACCACTTAACAAAGTCAGGGTTTTTAGAAAACCACTTTTTACGAAAAAAAAAAACAACTAAAAAATGTAAGGTTTATAGAAACCATTGTTTAGAAAAACTGCCTAAAAGATTTACTATTTTGATAAAATAACTATTTAGAAAAGTAACGCAAGTGAATTAAGATTTTTAGAAAACCACTGTTTGAAAAAACAATTTAAGTGAGTTAGGGTTTTAGAAAATCATAGTTTGGAAAAAGCAACTCAAAAGAGTTAGGATATTTAGAAAACCACTGTTTGGAAAAACAACACAAAAGAGTTTGAAATTTAGAAAATATTTGTTTAAAAAAACAAGTAAAGAGAATTAGGGTTTTTAGAAAATCACTATTTAGAAAAACAGCTCAAAAGAGTTAGAGTTTTTAGAAAACCACAGTTTGGAAAAGTAACTCAAGAGAATTAGGGTTTTTAAAAAATCATTGTTCAAAAAATATAAATGAAAAGAGTTGGAGTTTCTAGATAATCACTATTTAGAAATACAACTGAATAGAGTTTGAGTTGTAGAAAACAATTTTTTGGGAAAAAAATAACTCAATAGAGTAACTGTTTTAAGAAAAGCACCTTTTAGAAAAACAAATGTAGAGGGTTTGGGATTTTGAAAACCATTTTCGAAAAAGAACTTGGGAGATATTGGGTTTTTAGAAAACCAATATTTAGAAAGAAAAAAAAAAACAACTCAAAAGAGTTTGAGTTTTAAAAAACCAATGTTTTTGAAAACAACTCGAAAGAGCTTGGATTTTTAAAAAACCACTATTTTTGATGAAACAACTATGACAGTTAGGGTTTGTAGAAAATAACTTAAGAGAGTTTGGATTTCTAGAAAAACCACTGTTTAGATAAATAATCCAAAAGAGCTAGGGTATTAGAAAATCACTGTTTAGAAAAACAACTAAAGTTAGTGTCTTAGAAAATCACTTTTTAGAAAAAGAACTAAAAAAAATAGGGTTTTAGAAAACCACTGTTTAGAAAAACTGCTCAAAATAGTTAGGATTCATAGAAAATCACTATGTAGAAAAACAATTCGAAAACATAAGGATTTTAGAAAATCACTGTTTAGAAAAATAAGTTAAGAGAGTTAAGGTTTTTGGAATACTACAGTATAAAGAAACAACTCAAAAGAATTAGGGTTTTAGAAAATCACCGTTTAGAAAAACAACTAAAGTGAGTTAGTATCTTAGAAAACTACTTTTTAAAAAACAACTAAAGAAAGTTAGGGTTTTAGAAAACTATTGTTTTGAAAACTACTAATTGGAAAATCACTGTTTAGAAAAACAATTCAAGATAGTTAGGCTTTTTAGAAAATCACTGTTTAGAAAAACAACTCAAGTGATTTAGGATTTTTAGAAACCACTAATTGGAAAATCATGTAAAGAGAGTTCGGGTTTTTAAAAAATCACAGCTCGGAAAAAACAACTCAAGAGAGATAGGGTTTTTAAAAATCACTCTTTAGGAAAAAACAACTCAAGAGAATATAGTTTTTGAATAACCAGTGTCAAGAAAAAAAACAACTCAAATGAGTTAGGGTTTTAGAAAATCACTATTTAAAACATACTACTCAAAACAATTAGGGCTTTAGAAAACCACAATTTGGAAAAAATAACTCAAGAAACTTAGGTTTTAAAGAACCACTGTTTAGAAAAACAACTCAAGACAATTGGGATTTTTAGAAAATCTCAGTTTAGAAAAACTACTTAAGAGAGTTAGGGGCTTTAGGAAACCACGGTTCAAAGAAACAACTCAAAGGAGCTAATGTTTAAGAAAATCATTGTTTAGAAAAACAACTAAAGTGGGTTAGGGTTTCTAGAATACCACTTTTTGAAAAAACAACTCAAGAAATTTAAGGTTTTAGAAAACAACTATTCAGAAAAACAGTTTACAAGATTTAGGTTTCTTAGAAAATAACTATTGAGAAAAACAACTTATGTGAGTCATGGTTTGTAGAAGCCCACTGTCTAGAAAAATAATTCAAGTGAGTTAGGGTTTTTCAAAATCATTGTTTAGAACAAACAAGTCAAGAGAGTTCGAATTTTTACAAGAGCATTGTTTGGAAAAACAACTTAAAAGAGTTTGGGTTTCAGAAAATCACTTTTTAGAAAAAACAACTTAAGAGAGTTAGGAGTTTTAACAAATCACTGTTTGGAAAAACAACTTGAAAGAGTTTGAGCTTTTGGAAAATCATTGTTTATAAAATAAAAAAAAACAAATAACGAGAGTTACAATTTTTAGAAAACAATTGTTTACAAAAGCAACACAAAAAAGTTAGTGTGTTCAGAAAAATCAAAGTTTGAAAAAATAATTCAAGATAGTTAGGATTTTTAGAAAACTACTACTTGGAAAAATCACTGAAAAGAGTAAGTGTGTTTAGATAATCACTGTTTTAAAAAAACAACACAGTAGAGTTAGGGTTTTAGAAAAGCACTATTTAAAGAAAGAACTTAAAAGAGTTATGGGTTTTAGATACTCACTATTTAGGAAAAAAAAAAAAACTAAAATGAGTAGGTGTCTTAGAAACCACTTTTTAGAAACAAAACTCAAGAAAATTCAAGTTTTTAGAGAACCAATACTTTGAAAAACTACTCAAAAGAGTTACGGTTTGTTGAAAGTCACTAGTTAAGAGAGTGAGGGCTTTTAGAAAGCCCCAGTTTGGTGAAATACACTAAAAAAAGTTAGGGTTTTATAAAATCACTGTTTAGAAAAATAACTTAAGAGTGTTAGAATTTTTAGAAAACCATTGTGTAGAGGAACAACTCAAAAGAGTTGGCTTTTTTAAAAATAAATGTTTAGGAAAACAACTAAAATAATTAGGGTTTCATAAAATCACTTTTTAGAAAATCAACTCAAGAAACTTAAAACTATTGTTTAAAAAAACAGCTAAAAAGAGTTAGTATTTTTAAAAAAATTATTGTTTAGAAAAACAACTCAAGTGAGTTAGAGCTTTTAAAAAATCACTATTTAAAAAAATAATTCAAGTGAGTTAGGTTTTTGAAAATCAATGTTTAGAAAAAACAAATCAAGAGATTTAGGATTTTTAGAAAACCACTGTTTTGAAAAATAACTCAAAAAAGTTTGGGTTTCAGAAAATCACTTTTTTGAAAAAACTACTCAAGAAAGTTAGGATTTTCATAAAACCATTGGGGAAAAAAAAACTCAAAAGAGTTTGGATTTTTCAAAAATCACTATTTAGGAAAACAAACAAATAGAGTTACTATTTTTAGAAAACCACAATTGAGGAAAACAATACAAAAGAGTTAGTGCTTTCAGAAAATCGCAGTTTAGAAAAATAACTTAAGAGAGTCAGGGTTTTAGAAAACAACTATATGGAAAAACGACTTTAAAGAGTTACTATTTATAGAAAATCACTTTTTAGAAAAACAACTCAAGAGGATTAGGGTTTTAGAAAACTATTGTTTGGAAAAACAACTCAATAGAGAGTTTAGGGTTTTGAAAACCACTTTTGAAAAACAACTTAAGAGAAATTGGGTTTTTAGAAAACCACAATTTGGACCAAAACAACTCAAAAGAGTTTGAGTTTTAGAGAACCACTATTTTGGAAAATAACTCGAAAGAGCTAGGGTTTTAAGAAAACCACTGTATTGAAAAAAACAACTATGACAGTTTGGGTTTCTAGAAAACCACTTTTTATAAAAATAACTTAAGAGAGTTATGATTTCTAGAAAACCACTATTTAAATAAACAACTCGAAAGAGTTGGGATTTTTAGGAAATCACAAATTAGAAAAAGAACTAAGGTGAGTTAGTGTCTCATAAAATCACATTTTAGATAAACAACTCGAACAAGTTAGGGTTTTAGAAAACCACTATTTAGCAAAACTGCTCAACATAGTTAAGGTTCTTAGAAAATCACTACGTAGAAAAACAACTCAAAAAAGTTAGTGTTTTAAAAAATCACTGTTTAGAAAAAACAAGTTAAGAGAGTTAAGGTTTTTGAAAAGCCAGAGCATAGAGAAACAACACAAAAAAGTTAGGGCTTTAGAAAATCACTATTTAGAAAAAATACTAAAGTGAGTTAGTGTCTCAAAAAACTACTTTTAGAAAAACATCTAAAGAAAGTTAGGGCTTTAAAAAATCACTGTTTAGAAAAACAACACAAAAGCGTTAGAGTTTTTAGAAAATCACTGTTTAGAAAAACAACTGAAGATAGGCTTTTCAGAAAATCACTATTTGGAAAAACAACTCAAGTGATTTAGGATTTTTAGAAACCACTAATTGGAAAATTATGTCTAGAGAGTTAGGGTGTTTAGAAAATCTATGCTAAAAAAAACAACTAAAGAGAGTATGGTTTTAGAGAAAAAAACAACTCAAATGAGTTAGAGTTTTAGAAAATCATTATTCAGAAAAAAAAAACAACACAAGACAATTAGGATTTTAGAAAATCACTGTTTAGAAAAAATAACTAAAGAAACTTAGGTTTTAAGGAATCACTGTTTAGAAAAATAACTAAAGGCAATTGGGGTTTTTAGAAAATCTCAGTTTAGAAAAAAAATACTTAAGAGGGTTATGACTTTTATAAAACCATTGTTTACAAAAGGAACTCGAAAGAGCTAGGGTTTAAGAAAATGACTATTTAGAAAAACAACTCAAGTGAGTTAAGATTTCTAGAAAACCACTTTTTGAAAAAACAACTCAAGAAACTTAAGATTTTAGAAAACCATTGTTTAGAAAAAATAACTTATAAGAGTTAGGGTTCTTAGAAAATAACTGTTTAGAAAAACAATTCATGTGAGTCATGATTTTTAGAGAAACATATTCTAGAAAATAATTCTAGTGAGTTTGGGTTTTAGAAAAGCACTGTTTAGAATAAACATGTCAACAAAGTTCAGATTTTTAGAAGACCACTGTTTGGACAAACAACTCAAAAGAGTTTGGGGTTTTAGAAAATCACTTTTTAGGAACAACAACAACTCAAGAGAGTTGTAATTTTAAGAAAATCACTGTTTGGAAAAACAACTTTAAAGAGTTTGGGCTTTTGGAAAATCACTATTTATAAAAAATAAAGTAAAGAGCGTTACAATTTTTAGAAAACCATTGTTTAGAAAAGCAGCACAAAAAAGTTAGTGTGTTTAGAAAATCACAGTCTAAAAGAATAATTCAAGAGAGTTAGGATTTTTGAAAACCACTATTTAGAAAAACCATTGAAAAGAGTAAGTTATTTTAGATAATCACTGTTTAATAAAACAACACAATACAGTTTGGGTTTTAGAAAACGACTTTACTGATAAACAACTCAAAAGATTTATGGATTTTAGAAAATCACTGTTTAAAAAAAAACTGAAATGAGTAAATGACTTAGAAACCACTCTTTAAATAAAAACAACTCAAGAAAGTTCGGGTTTTAGAGAACCAATGTTTTGAAAAAACTGCTCAAAAGAGTTAGGGTTCATTGAAAATCACTATTTCGAAAACAATCTCGAGAAAGATAGGGTTTTAGAAACATCATTGTTTAGACAAAGAAGTTAAGAGTGTAAGGGTTTTTAGAAAGCCAAAGTATAGTGGAATACACTAAAAAAAAAAGTTAGAGCTCTATAAATTACTTTTTAGAAAAACAACTTAAAAGTGTTAGAATTTTAGAAAACCATTGTGTAGAGAAACAACTTAAAAGAGTTAACTCTTTAGAAAATAAATGTTCACAAAAAGAACTCATATGAGTTAGGGTTTTCTAAAATAACTTTTTAGAAAAACAACTCAATAAACTTAAAACCATTGTTTAGAAAAACAGATCACAAGAGTTAGTGCTCTTAGAAAATTATTGTCTAGAAAAACAACTCAATTGAATTAGGATTTTAGAAAACTATTGTATGGTAAAATAATTGAAGTGAGTTAGGGTTGTCAAAATCACTATTTAAAAAAAAACAACTCAAGAGACTTAAAACCACAGCTTAGAAAAACAACTCAAAAGAGTTAATATTCTTACAAAATTATTGTTTAGAAAAACAACTCAAGTATGTTAGGGTTTTTAGAAAATCACTGTTTGGAAAACTAATTCAAGTGAGTTCGGTTTTTGAAAATCATTGTTTAGAAATTCCAACTCAAAAGAATTAGGATTTTTGGAAAACCACTGTTTGGAAAAACAAATAAAAAATATTTGGGTTCCAGAAAATTAGTTTTTAGAAAAAAAAAAACTACTCAAGAAAGTTAGCATTTTAATAAAACCATTGAAAAAAAAACTCAAAAGAGTTTGAATTTATCAAAAATCCCCGTTTAGGAAAACAAATAAAGAGATTAATAGTTTTTAGGAATCCACAATTGAGAAAACAACACAAAAGTGTTACTGTTTTTGGAAAATCACTGTTTAGAAAAGCAAATCAAGAGAGATAGAATTTTAGAAAACAACTGTTTGGAAAAAAAAACTGAAAAGAGTTACTATTTTTAGATAATTACTTTTTAGAAAAATAAATCAATAGAGAGTTTGGGGTTTTGAAAAACAACTTAGGAGAATTTGGGTTTTTAGAAAACCACTATATGGAAAAAAAAAAAAAAAAAACTAAAAAGAGTTTGAGTTTTAGAAAACCACTGTTTTGGAAAACAACTCGAAAGAGCTAGGGATTTTGGAAAACCATTGTTTTGAAACAAGAACTATGACGGTAAGGTTTTAGAAAATCACTTTTTCAAAAAATAACTTAAAAGAGTTATGATTTCTAAAAAACACTGTTTAGGTAAACGACTCAAACGATTTAATGTTCTTAGAAAATTATTGTTTAGAAAATAACTCAAGTAAGTTAGGATTTTTAGAAAACCTTTATTCGGAAAAAGAATTCAAGTGAGTTAAGGTTTTGAAAATCATTGTTTAGAAAAACCAACTCAAAAGATTTAGGATTTCAAGAAACTCACAACGTAGAAAAACAACTCGAGAAAGTTAGGGTTTTAGAAAAACAATGTTTAGAAAATCAAGTTAAGAGAGTCAAGGTTTTTGGAAAGCCACTGTATAGAGAAAAAACTTAAGAGTTAGGGTTTTACAAAATCACTGTTTTGTAAAACGACTAAAGTGAGCGAGTGTCTAAGAAAACTACTTTTTAGAAAAAAAAACAACTAAAGAAAGCTAGGGTTTTAGAAAACCACTATTTTGAAAAACAACGCAAAAGTTAGGGTTTTATGAAAAGAAGTTAACAGAGTTAAAGCTTTAGAAAGCCAAAGTTTAGAGAAATACACTAAAAAAAGTTATGGTTGTAGAAAATCACTGTTTCGAAAAACAACTTAAGAGTGTTAGAATTTTTAAAACCATTGTATATAGAAACAATTGAAAAGAGTCAGTTGTATAGAAAACAACTGTTGAGAAAAACAATTCAGATGTGTTAGGGTTTTTAAAGAACCACTTTTCAGAAAACAACTCAAAAACTTTAAACCACTATTTAGAAAAACAGATAAGAGAAGTTAGTGCTCTTAGAAAATTGTAGTTTAGAAAAACAACTCAAGTGAGTTAGGGTTTTAGAAAACCACTATTTGGTAAAATAATTCAAGTGAGTTAGGGTTTTGAAAATCATTGTTTAGAAAAAGCAACTCGAGAGAGTTTGGAATCTTAGAAAATCGCTACATAGAAAATCAACTTGAGAAAGTTAGGGTTTTACAAAATCACTGTTTAGAAAAAACAAGTTAAGAGAGTTAAGGTTTTTGGAAAGCCACAACATGGACAAACAACTTAAAAGACTTAGGGTTTTAAAAAATCATTGTTTAGAAAAACAAGTTAAGAGAGTTATGGTTTTTGAAAAGCCAGAGCATAGAGAAACAACTCAAAAGAGTAAGGATTTTCAAAAATCACTATTTAGAAAAAAAATACTAAAGTGAGTTAGTGTCTCAAAAAACTACTTTTTAGAAAAACAACTGATGAAAGTTAGGGCTTTAAAAAAATCACTGTTTTGAAAAACAACACAAAAGCGTTAGAGTTTTTAGAAAATCACTGTTTAGAAAAACAACTGAAGATAGGCTTTCTGGAAAATCACTATTTGGAAAAACAACTCAAGTGATTAAGGATTTTTAGAAACCACTAATTGGAAAATGATGTCTAGAGAGTTAGGGTGTTTAGAAAATCTATGCTAAAAGAAAACATCTCAAGGGAGCCAACTTTTTTTAAAAAATCACAATTTAGAAAAAAACAACAACTAAAGAGAGTGTGGGTTTTGAAAAAAAACAACTCAAATGAATTAGAGTTTTAGAAAATCACTATTCAAAAAAAACAACACAAGACAGTTAGGATTTTAGAAAATCACTGTTTAGAAAAAATAACTAAGGAAACTTAGGTTTTAAGGAATCACTATTTAGCAAAACAACTAAAGGCAATTGGGGTTTTTAGAAAATCTCAGTTTAGAAAAAAATACTTAAGAGGGTTAGGACTTTTATAAAACAACTGTTTACAAAAAAACTCAAAAGAGCTAGGGTTTAAGAAAATGACTATTTAGAAAAACAACTCAAGTGAGTTAAGGTTTCTAGAAAATCACTTTTTGAAAAAACAACTCAAGAAACTTAAGATTTTAGGAAACCACTGTTTAGAAAAATAACTTATAAGAGTTAGGGTTCTTGGAAAATAACTGTTTAAAAAAATAACTCATGTGAGTCACGATTTTTAGAAAAACATTGTCCAGAAAATAATTCTAGTGAGTTTGGATTTTAGAAAAGCATTGCTGAGAACAAACATGTCAAGAGAGTTCGGATTTTTAGAAGACCACTGTTTAGACAAACAACTCAAAAGAGTTTGGGGTTTTAGAAAATCACTTTTTAAAAAAAAAAAAAAAAAAAAAAAAAGAACTCAAGAGAGTTATAATTTTAAGAAAACCACAATTTGAAAAAACAACTTGAAAGAGTTTGGGCCTTTAGAAAATCACTGTTTATAAAAAAAAAACAAGTAAAGAGAGTTACAATTTTTAGAAAACCATTGCTTAGAAAAGCAGCACAAAAAAGTTAGCGAATTTAGAAAATCATAGTGTGGAAGAATAATTCAAGAGAGTTAGGATTTTTGAAAACCACTATTTGGAAAAACCACTGAAAAGAGTAAGTTATTTTAGATAATCACTGTTTAATAAAACAACATAATACAGTTTGCGTTTTAGAAAACCACTTTTCTGATGAACAACTCAAAGGAGTTATGGGGTTTAGAAAATCACTGTTTTAAAAAAACAACTCAAGAAAGTTCGAGTTTTTAGAGAACCAATGTTTTGAAAAAACTGCTCAAAAGAGTTAGGGTTCATTGAAAATCACTATTTAAGAAACAATCTCGAGAAAGTTAGGGTTTTAGAAAAATCACAGTTTAGACAAAGAAGTTAAGAGTGTAAGGGTTTTTAGAAAGCCAAAGTATAGTGGAATACACTAAAAAACAGTTAGAGCTTTATAAATCACTATTTAGAAAAACTACTTAAGAGTGTTAGATTTTTAGAAAACCATTGTGTGGAGAAACAACTCAAAAGAGTTAGCTATTTAGAAAATAAATGTTTACAAAAAGAACTCATATGAGTTAGGGTTTTAAAAAATAACTTTTTAGAAAAACAACTCAATAAACTTAAAACCATTGTTTAGAAAAACATATCATAAGAGTTAGTGCTCTTAGAAACTTTTTGTCTAGAAAAACAACTCAATTGAGTTAGGATTTTAGAAAACTACTGTATGGTAAAATGATTGAAGTGAGTTAGGGTTGTGAAAATCACTATTTAGAAAAAACAACTCAAGAGCCTTAGAACCACAATTGAGAAAAATAGCTCAAAAGAGTTAGTATTGTTATAAAATTATTGTTTAGAAAAAGAACTCAAGTATATTAGGGTTTTCAGAAAATCATTGTTGGGAAATATAATTCAAGTGAATTTGGGTTTTGAAAATCACTGTTTAGAAATACCAACTCAAAAGAATTAGGATTTTTAGAAAACCACTGTTTGGAAAAACAAATAAAAAATATTTGGGTTCCAGAAAATTAGACTTTAGAAAAAAAAAACTACTCAAGAAAGTTAGCATTTTAATAAAACCATTGGAAAAAAACTCAAAATAGTTTGAATTTATCAAAAATCCCTGTTTAGGAAAACAAATAAAGAGATTAATAGTTTTTAGGAATCCACAATTGAGAAAACAACACAAAAGTGTTACTGTTTTTGGAAAATCACTGTTTAAAAAAACAAATCAAGAGAGATAGAATTTTAGAAAACAACTGTTTGGAAAAAAAAACTGAAAAGAGTTACTATTTTTAGATAATTACTTTTTAGAAAAATAAATCAATAGAGAGTTTGGGGTTTTGAAAAACAACTTAGGAGAATTTGGATTTTTAGAAAACCACTATATGGAAAAAAAAAAAAAACTGGAAAGAGTTTGAGTTTTAGAAAACCACTGTTTTGGAAAACAACTCGAAAGAGCTAGGGATTTTAGAAAGCATTGTTTTGAAACAACAACTATGACGGTAAGGTTTTAGAAAATCACATTTTAAAACAATAACTTAAGAGAGTTATGATTTCTAAAAAACCACTGTTTAGATAAACAACTCAATCAGGTTCATGTTCTTAGAAAATTATTGTTTAGAAAACAACTCAAGTAAGTTAGGATTTTTAGAAAACCATTGTTCGGAACAATAATTCAAGTGAGTTAAGGTTTTGAAAATCATTGTTTAGAAAAACAAACTCAAAAGATTTAGGATTTCTAGAAAATCACAACGTAGAAAAACAACTCGAGAAAGTTAGAGTTTTAGAAAATCACTATTTAGAAAATCAAGTTAAGAGAGTCAAGGTTTTTAAAAAGCTACAGTATAGAGAAAAAACTCAAGAGTTAGGGTTTTAGAAAATCACTGTTTTGAAAAACAACTAAAGTGAGCGAGTGTCTAAGAAAACTACTCTTTAGAGAAAACAACTAGAGAAAGTCAGGGTTTTATAAAAAGTTCACAGAGTTAGGGCTTTAGAAAGCCAAAGTTTAGAGAAATACACTAAAAAAAGTTATGGTTGTAGAAAATCACTGCTTAGAAAAACGACTTAAGAGTGTTAGAATTTTTAAAACCATTGTATATAGAAACAATTGAAAAGAGTCAGCTGTTTAGAAAACAACTGTTGAGAAAAACAATTCAGATGTGTTAGGGTTTTTAAAGAACCACTTTTTAGAAAAATAACTCAAAAACTTTAAACTACTATTTAGAAAACAGATTAGAGAAGTTAGTGCTCTTTGAAAATTGTAGTTTAGAAAAACAACTCCAGTGAGTTAGGGTTTTAGAAAATCACTATTTGGTAAAATAATTCAAGTGAGTTAGGGTTTTGAAAATCACTGTTTAGAAAAAGCAACTTAAGAGAGTTTGGAATCTTAGAAAATCACTACCAAGAAAATCAACTCGAGAAAGTTAGGGTTTTACAAAATAACTGTTTAGAAAAACAAGTTAAGAGAGTTAAGGTTTTTGGAAAGCCACAATATGGAGAAACAACTTAAAAGAGTTAGGGTGTTAGAAAATTGCTATTTGGAAAAACAACTCAACAAGCTTAAAACCACTATTGAAAAAAGAAACAGCTTAAAAGAGTTAGTGTTCTTACAAAATTATTGTTTAGAAAAACAACTCAACTGATTTAGGGTTTTAAGAAAACCACTATTTGGAAAAATAAATCAAGTGAGTTAGGGTTTTGAAAATCACTGTTTAGAAAAAAAAACTCAAAAATGGTAGGGTTTTTGGAAAATCACTATGTAAAAAAACAATTCGAGAAAGTTATTGTTTTAGAAAATCACTATTTTGAAAAACAAGTTAAGAGAGTTATGGTTTTTGAAAAGCCACAGTATAGAGAAACAAGTCAAAAGAGTTAGGGTTTCCGAAAACTACTGTTTAGAAAAACAACTGAAGTGAGTGAGTGTCTCAGAAAACTACTTTTTACAAAAACAACAAAAGAAAGTTAAGGTTTTAAAAAACTATTGTTTTGAAAAACAACACAAAAGTTAGGGTTTTAGAAAAAGAATTTAAGAGAGTTAAGGTTTTTAGAAAGCCACAATTTAGAGAAATACACTAAAAAAAGTTAGGGTTTTAGAAAATCACTACTTATAAAAACAACTTATGAGTGTCAGAATTTTTAGAAGACCACTATGTATACAATCAACTTAAAAGAGTTTGCTTTTTAGAAAATAATTGTTTTGAAAAACAACTCAGATTAGTTAAGGTTTCATAAAACAACTCTTTGGAAATACAACTCAATAAAACTAAAACCACTGTTTAGAAAAATAGATTAGAAGAGTTAGTGCTCTTGGAAAATTGTTGTCTTGAAAAACAACTCAATTGAGTTAAGGTTTTAGAAAATCATTGTATGGTAAAATAATTCAAGTGAGTTAGGGTTGTGAAAATCACTGTTTAGAAAAAAACAACTCAAGACAATAAGAATTCTAAGAAAATCACTACGTCGAAAAGCAACTTGAGAAAGTTGGGGTTTTACAAAATCATTGTTTAGAAAAACAAGTTAAGAGAGTTAAAGCTTTTGGAAAGCCACAACACAGAGAAACAACTTAAAACCACTATTTAGAAACACACCTCAAAAAAGTTAATATTTTTACAAAATTATTGTTTGGAAAAAAATTGAAGAGAGTTAGGGTTTTTAGAAAAATAATTCAAGTGAATTAGGGTTTTGAAAATCATTGTTTAGAAAACCAACTCAAAAGAGTTAGGGTTTTAGAAAATCATAATGTAGAAAAACAACTCGAGAAAGTTAGGGTTTTAGAAATTCACTGTTTACAAAAACAATTTAAGTTAAGGTTTTCAGAAAGCCACTATATAGAGGAACAACTCAAAAGAGTTAGGATTTTCAAAAATTACTGTTTAAAAAAATAACTAAAGTGAGTGAGTCTCTAAGAAAATCACTTTTTAAAAAAACAACTAAAAAAAGTTAGGGTTTTAGAAGACCACTGTTTTGAAAAGCAATACAAAGTCAGGGATTTTGAAAAATAAGTTAAGAGAGTTAGGGCTTTAGAAAGCCACAGTTAAGAGAAATACACTAAAAAAAGTTAGGGTTTTAGAAATACATTGTTTAGAAAAAAAAAACTTAAGAGTGTTAGAATTTTTAGAAAACTATTGTTCATAAAAACAACTCAAAAGAGTTAGTTTTTTTGAAAATAACTGTTTAGAAAAACAACTCAAAAGAGTTCGGATTTTTAGAAAATCTCTTTTTATAAAAACAACTCAAGAAACATAAAACCACTGTTTAGATTAACAGATTAGAAGAGTTAGTGCTCTTAGAAAATTGTTGTTTAGAAAAACGATACAAGTGCGTTAGGGTTTTTGAAAACCACTATTTGCTAAAACAATTTAAGTGAGTTAGGGTTTTGAAAATTACTGTTTAGAAAAAATAACTCAAGAGAGTTAGGATTCCTAGAAAATCACTACAAAGAAAAATAGTTGAGGAATGTTAGAGTTTTACAAAATCATTGTTTAGAAAACCAAGTTAACAGAGTTCAAGTTTTTGGAAAGCTACAGTATAGAGAAACAACTCAAAAAATTTAGGGTTTTAGAATATCACAGTTTATAAAAACATCTCAACAAACTTAAAACTTCTGTTTAGAAAAATAGCTTAAAAGAGTTAGTGTTATTAGAAAATTATTGTTTAGAAACACAACTCAAGTGAGTTTGGCTTTTAAGACAACCACTGTTTCGAAAAATAATTCATGTGTGTTAGGGTTTTGAAACTCACATTTTAGAAAAAAAAAAAAAACAACTCAATATAGTTAGGATTTTTAGAAAATCAACACATAGAACAATAGCTCGAGAAAACTAGGGTTGTAAGAAATCTCTATTTAGAAAAACAAGTTAAGAGAGTTAAGGTTATTGGAAAGTTACAATGCAAAGAAACTAATCAAAAGAGTTAGGGTTTTAGAAAATTGCAATCTAGAAAAAAAACTAATGTGAGTGGGTGTCTTAGATAACTACATCTTAGAAAAACAACTCAAAGAAAGTTAGGGTTTTAGATAACCATTGTTTTGAAAAACAACACAAAAGTTAGGGTTTTAGAAAAAAAAAAGTTAAGAGAGTTAGGTTTTTAGAAAGCTATAGTTTAGAGAAACAACATTAAAAAAAAAGCTACGGCTTTAGAAAAACAACTTAAGAGTGTTAGAATTTTTAGAAAATGATTGCGTATAGAAACAACTGAAAAGTGTTAGCTTTTTGGAAAAGAATTGTTGAGAATAACAAGTCAGATGAGTTCGGGTTTTAAAAAATCACATTTTAGAAAAATAACTCAACAAACTTAAAACGATCGTTTATCAAACAGATCAAAAGAGTTAGTGTTCTTAGAAAATTATTGTGTAGAAAAACAACTCAAGCAAGTTTGGGTTTTTAGAAAACCACTGTTTTAAAAAATAATTCAAGTGAGTTAGGCTTTTGAAAATCACTGTTTAGAAAAAACAACTCAAAAGGGGTTAGGGTTTCTAGAAAAGGGTTAGGGTTTTAAGAAAATTACCATGCAGAAAAACAAGTTAAGAAAGTTAGTGTTTTAGAAAATCACAGTTTATAAACACAAATTAAGAGAGTTAAGGTTTTTGAAAAGCCACTGTATAGAAAAATAACTCAAAAGAGTTACGGTTTTAGAAAATCACTATTTATAGAAACAACAAAAGTGAGTGATTGTCTAAGAAAACTACTTTCTAGAAAAACAACTAAAGAAAGTTAGGGTTATAAAAAACCACGGTTTTGAAAAATGACCCAAAAGTTTGGGTTTTAGGAAAAGAAGAGAGTAAGGGCTTTAGAAAGCCACAATTTAGAGAATTATACTAAAAAAATTTTGGGTTGTAGAAAATCACTTTTTTATAAAAGCAACATAAGAGTGTTAGAATTTTTAGGAAACCATCGTGTATAGAGACAACTCAAAAGAGTTAGCAATTTAGAAAATAATTGTTTAGTAAAACAATAGGGATGAGTTAGGGTCTTTAGAAAATCACTTTTTACAAAAACAACTCAAGAATCTTAAAACCGTTGTTTAGAAAAACAGATCAGAGGAGTTTGTGCTTTTAGACAATTGTTGTTTAGAAAAACAACATAATGAGTTAGGATTTTAGAAAATCACCATTTGGTAAAATAATTCAAGTGAGTTTGGGTTTTGAAAATCACTATTTAGAATAAAAAAATTCAAGAGAGTTAGGATTCATAGAAAATCGCTACGTAGAAAAACAACTTGAGATAGCAAGGGCTTTACAAAATCACTGTTTAGAAAAACAAGTTAAGAGAGTTAAGGTTTTTGGGAAGACATAATGTAGAGCAACAGCTAGAAAATCGCTACGTAGAAAAAACAACTTGAGATAGCAAGAGCTTTACAAAATCACGGTTTAGAAAAACAAGTTAAGAGAGTTAAGGTTTTTGGAAAGACATAATGTAGAGCAACAGCTCAAAAGCGTTGCGGTTTTAGAAAATCACTACTTGAAAAAATAGATCAAAAGAGTTGGTGTTCTTAGAAAATTAGAGTATAGAAAAATAACTCAAGCGAGCTCGGGTTTTTAGAAAACTATTGTTTGGAAAAATAATTCAAGTGAGTTGGGGTTTTGAAAATCACAGTTTAAAAAAACAACTCAAAAGAGTTCGGGTTTTATAAAATCACCGTTCAGAAAAAAAAAAAAAAAAAAAACTATGAGAGTTAAGGTTTTGGAAAGCCTCTATATAGAGAAACAACTCAAAAGAGTTCGGGTTTTAGAAAATCACAATGAAGAAAAAAAAATTAAAGTGAGTGAGTGTCTAAGAAAACTACTTCTTAGAAAAACAAGTAAAGAAATTTCAGGTTTTGGAAACCGCTGTACTGAAAAACAACGCGAAAGTTAGGATTTTAGAAAAAGAAGTCAAAAGAACTCGAGAAAATTAGAAAATAACTGTATAGAAAAACAACTCAGATGAGTTTGGGATTTTAGAAAACCACATTTTAGAAAAACAACTCTAGAAAATTAAAATCATTGTTTTGAAAACCAGATCAGATGAGTTAGTGCTCTTAGAAACTTATTGTTTAGGAAAATAATCAACTGAGTTACGGTTTTAGAAATCCACTATTTGTTAAAATAAATCTAGTGAGTTAGGGTTTTGAAAATTACTGTTTAGAAAAAAAAACTCAAGAGAGTAGGGACTCTGAGAAAATCATTGTGTATAGAAACAACTGACAACAGTCAACTCTTAAGATAACAACTGTTGAGAAAAACTACTCAGAAGAGTTAGGGTTTTAGAAACCACTTTTTAGAAAAACAATTCAAGAAACTTTAAACCACTGTTTAGAAAAATAGATCAGAAAAGTTAGTGCTCTTAGAAAATTTTTGTTTAGAAAAACAACTCAAGTGAGTTAGGGTTTTAGAAAACTACTATTTGGTAAAATAATTCAAGTGAGTTAGGGTTTTGAAAATCACTGTTTAGAAAAAGCAACTCGAGAGAGTTAGGAATCTCAGAAAATCACTAGGTAAAAAATTAACTCGAGAAAGTTAGGGTTTCACAAAATCACTATTTAGAAAAACAAGTTAAGAGTGTTAAGGTTTTTGGAAAGCCACAGTATAGAGAAACAACTTAAAAGAGTTTGCATTTTAGAAAATCACTGTTTACAAAAACGGCTTAACAAACTTAAAATCATTGTTTAATAAAAAAAAAATAGCTCAAAGGAGTTAGTGTTCTTAGAAAATAATTGTTTAGAAAAACTACTCAAGTGAGTTAGAATTTTAAGAAAACCACAATTTGGAAAAATAATTCAAGTGAGTTAGGGTTTTGAAAATCACTGTTTAGAAAAAGCAACTCGAGAGAGTTAGGAATCTCAGAAAATCACTAGGTAAAAAATTAACTCGAGAAAGTTAGGGTTTCACAAAATCACTATTTAGAAAAACAAGTTAAGAGTGTTAAGGTTTTTGGAAAGCCACAGTATAGAGAAACAACTTAAAAGAGTTTGCATTTTAGAAAATCACTGTTTACAAAAACGGCTTAACAAACTTAAAATCATTGTTTAATAAAAAAAAATAGCTCAAAGGAGTTAGTGTTCTTAGAAAATAATTGTTTAGAAAAACTACTCAAGTGAGTTAGAATTTTAAGAAAACCACAATTTGGAAAAATAATTCAAGTGAGTTAGGGTTTTGAAAATCACTGTTTAGAAAAAGCAACTCGAGAGAGTTAGGAATCTCAGAAAATCACTAGGTAAAAAATTAACTCGAGAAAGTTAGGGTTTCACAAAATCACTATTTAGAAAAACAAGTTAAGAGTGTTAAGGTTTTTGGAAAGCTACAGTATAGAGAAACAACTTAAAAGAGTTTGCATTTTAGAAAATCACTGTTTACAAAAACGGCTTAACAAACTTAAAATCATTGTTTAATAAAAAAAAATAGCTCAAAGGAGTTAGTGTTCTTAGAAAATAATTGTTTAGAAAAACTACTCAAGTGAGTTAGAATTTTAAGAAAACCACAATTTGGAAAAATAATTCAAGTGAGTTAGGGTTTTGAAAATTACTATTCAGAAAAAAGAACTCAAAGGAGTCAGGGTTTTTAGGAAATCACTACGTAGAAAAATAACTCGAGAAGATTATTGTTTTAGAAAATCAATGTTTAGAAAAACAAGTTAAGAGAGTAAGGGTTTTTGGAAAGCCATCGTGTAGAGAAACAAGTCAAAAGAGTTAGGATTTTAGAAAATTATTATTTAGAAAAACAACTGAAGTGAGTGAGTGTCTCAGAAAAATACTTTATAGAAAAACAACTAAAGAAAGTTAAGGTTTTAGAAAACTACTGTTTTGAAAAAAAACACAAGAGCTTGGGTTTTAGAAAAAGAAGTTAAGATAGTTAAGCCTTTAGAAAGCCATAGTTTAGAGAAATACACTAAAAAAATTTTGGATTATAGAAAATCACTTTTTTGTAAAAACAACGTAAGAGTGTTAGAATTTTTAGAAAACCATTGTGTATACAGACAACTCCAAAAAGTTAGCAATTTAGAAAATAATTGTTTAGGAAAACAACTGGGATGAGTTAGGGTTTTTAGAAAGTCACTTTTTACAAAGACAACTCAAGCATCTTAAAACCGTTGTTTAGAAAAACAAATCAAAAGAGTTTGTGCTTTTAGACAATTGTTGTTTAGAAAAACAACATAATGAGTTATGATTTTAGAAAACCACTATTTGGTAAAAGTATTCAAGTGGGTTTGCGGTTCGAAAATCACTATTTAGAAAAAAAAACAACTCAAGAGAGTTAGGATTTATAGAAAATCACTACGTAGAAAAACAACTCGACAGAGCAAGGGCTTTACAAAATCACAGTTTAGAAAAACAAGTTAAGAGAGTTAAGGATTTTGGAAAGACACAATGCAGAGAAACAACTCAAAAGCGTTGTGGTTTTAGAAAATCATTGTTTAGAAAAATAGATAAAAGAGTTAGTGTTCTTAGGAAATTATAGTATAGAAAAATAACTCAAGTGCGATGGGGTTTTAGAAAACCAATGTTTGGAAAACTAATTCAAGTGAGTTAGGGTTTTGAAAATAACTGTTTAGAAAAAAAATTTATGAGAGTTAAGCTTTTGGAAAGCCTTATATAGAGAAATAACTCAAAAGAGTTAGGGTTTTAGAAAATCACAATTAAGAAAAAAAAAAAACTAAAGTGAGTGAAATCCACTGTTTGTTAGGGTTTTGAAAATTATTTTTAAGAAAAATGAACTCAAAAGAACTCAAAAGTGTCAGGGTTTTAAAGATTACTATTCAGAAAAAAGAACTCAAAAGAGTCAGGGTTTTTTGAAAATCACTACGTAGAAAAAACACTCGGGAAAGTTATTATTTTAGAAAATCAATGTTTAGAAAAACAACTTAAGAGAGTTAGGGTTTTTGGAAAGCCACATTATAGAGAAACAAGTCAAAAGAGTTAGGATTTTAGAAAATTACTATTTAGAAAACCAACTGAAGTGTGTGAGTGTCTCAGAAAACTACTTTCAAGAAAAGCAACTAAAGAAAGTTAAGAGTTTAGAAAACTATTGTTTTGAAAAACAACACAAAAGTTAGGGTTTTAGATAAACAAGTTAAGAGATTTAGGGTTTTAGAAAGCCATAGTTTAGAGAAATACACTAAAAAAAAGCTAGGATTTTAGAAAATCACTATTTATAAAAACAACTTAAGAGTGTCAGAATTTTTAGAAGTCCATTGTGTTTAGAAACAACTTAAAAGAATTAGCTTTTTAGAAAATAACTGTTTAGAAAAGCAACTCAGATGATTTAAGGTTTCAAAAAACAACTCAATAAAATTAAAACCACTCTTTTGAAAAACAGATCAGAAGAGTTAGTGCTCTTGGAAAATTATTGTTTAGAAAAACAACTCAATTAAGTTAAGGTTTTTGAAAACCACTGTGTGGTAAAATAATTCAAGTGGGTTAGGGTTGTGACAATCACTGTGGTAAAATAATTCAAGTGGGTTAGGGTTGTGACAATCACTGTTGAGAAAAAAAACAATTCAAGAGAGTTAGGATTTTAAGAAAATCACTACATCGAGAAACAACTTGAGAGAGTTGGAGTTTTACAAAATCACTGTTTAGAAAAACAAGTTAAGAGAGTTAAGGTTTTTGGTAAACCATAGCATAGAGAAACAACTCAAAATAGCCAGGTTTTTAGAAAATCATGGTTTAGAAAACAACTCAATAAACTTAAAACCACTATTTAGAAATACACCTCAAAAATGTTAATGTTCTTAGAAAATTATCGTTTAGAAAAACAATTCAACTGAGTTAGGGTTTTTAGAAAAATAATTCAAGTGAGTTAGTGTTTTGAAAATCACTATTTAGAAATCCAACTCAAAAGAGTTAGGGTTTTAGAAAATCACAACGTAGAAAAACAACTCGAGAAAGTTAGGGTTTCAGAAAATCATTGTTTACAAAAACAAGTTAAGTAAGTCAAGGTTTTTGGAAAGCCACTAGAGAGAGAAACATTTCAAAAGAGTTAGAATTTTAGAAAATCATTGTTTAGAAAAACAACTAAAGTGAGTGAGTGTCTAAGAAAATCACTTTTTAGAAAAACAACTAAACAAAGTTAGGGTTTTATAAGACCACTGTTTTGAAAAACAATACAAAAGTTAGGGTTTTAGAAAAAGAAGTTAAGAGAGTTGGGGCTTTAGAAAGCCACAATTAAGAGAAATACACTAAAAAAATAAAGTTAGGGTTTTTGAAAAACACTGTTTAGAAACAAAACTTAAGAGTGTTAGAATTGTTAGAAAACCATTGTGAATAGAAACAACTCAAAAGAGTTAGTTTTTTTTAAAATAACTGATTAGAAAAACAACTCAGATGAGTTTGGAATTTTAGAAAATCACTTTTTTAAAAAAAAAAAGAGTCAAAAAACTTAAAACCACTATTTTGATTAACAAATCAGAAGAGTTAGTGCTCTTAGAAAATTGTTGTTTAGAAAAACACTGGAAGTGCGTTAGGGTTTTAGAAAACTACAATTTGGTAAAATAATTCAAGCGAGTTAGGGTTTTGAAAATCACTGTTTAGAAAAAAACTCGAGGGTTAGGATTCTTAGAAAATCACTACGTAGAAAAACAACTCATGAGAGTTAAGGTTGTACAAAATCACTGTCTAAAAAAAAACAGGTTAAGAGAGTTCAGGTTTTGGGAAAGCCACAGTATAAAGAAACAACTCGAAAAAGTTAGGGTTTTAGAAAATTATTGTTTAGAAAAACAACTCAAGTGAGTTTGGGTTTTAAGACAACCGCTGTTTGGAAAAATATTTCAAGTGAATTAGGGTTTTCAAAATCACTTTTTAGAAAACATAACCCAAAATAGTTACGGTTTTTAGAAAATCACCACATAGAACAAGAGCTCTAGAAAGCAAGGGTTTTACAAAATCATTTAGAAAAACAAGTTAAGAGAGTTAAGGTTTTTGGAAAGTTATAGTGTGGAGAAACTAGTCAAAAGAGTTATGGTTTTAGAAAATTGCTATTTAGAAAAATACCTAAAGTGAGTGAGTGTCTTTGATAACTACTTTTTGGAAAAACAACTAAAGAAAGTTAGGGTTTTAGAAAATCATTGTTTTGAAAAACAACACAAAAGTTAGGGTTTTAGAAAAAGAAGTTAAGAGAGTCAGGATTTTTAGGAAGCCAGAATTTAGAGAAATACACTAAAAAAAAGTTGTGGTTTTAGAAAATCATTATTTACAAAAACAACTTAAGAGTGTTAGAATTTTTAGAAAACGATTGTGTATAGAAACAACTGAAAAGAGTTAGCTTTTGGGGAAATTAACTGTTGAGAAAAACAAGTCAAATGAGTTAGGGTTTTAAAAAACCACTTTTTTAAAAAACAACTCAACAAACTTAAAACGACTATTTATAAGAACAGATCAAAGGAGTTGGTGTTTTTAGAAAATTATTGTGTAGAAAAACAACTTAAGAGAGTTTGGGTTTTAGAAAACCACTATTTGGAAAAAGAATTCAAGTGAGTTAGGGTTTTCAAAATCACTATTTAGAAAAATCAACTCAAAAAGGTTAGGGCTTTTTAGAAAATTACTATGTAGAAAAACAAGTAGAGAAAGCTAGGGTTTTAGAAAATCAGTGTTTATAAAAACAAGTCAAGAGAATTGAGGTTTTTGGAAAGTCACTGTATAGAGAAATAACTCAAAAGAGTTAGGATTTTAGAAAATTACCATTTAGAAAAACAACTAAAGTGAGTGAGCGTCTATGAAAACTACTTTCTAGAAAAAAAACATCTAAAGAAAGTTAGGCTTTTAGAGAACCACGGTTTTGAAAAACAACACAAAAGTTTGGATTTTACAAAATGAAATTAAGAGGGTTAGGGCTTTAGAAAGCCACAGTTTGGCAAAATACAGAAAAAAATTTTTGGGTTTTAGAAAATCACATTTTTATAAAAACAACATAAGAGTGTTACAATTTTTAGAAAACCATTGTATATAGAAATAACTCAAGAGAGTTAGCAATTTAGAAAATAACTATTTAGCAAAACAACTGAGATGAGTTAGGGTTTTTAGAAAATCACTTTTAGAAGAAGACCTCATGAAACTTAAAACTGTTGCTTCGAAAAACAAATCAGAAAAGTTTGTATTTTTAGACAATTATTGTTTAAAAAAACAACATAATGGAGTTAGGATTTTAGAAAAACACTATTTGGTAAAATAATTCAAGTGAGTTTGGGTTTTGAAAATCATTAGCTAGAAAAAACAACTCATGGGAGTTAGGATTCATAGAAAACCAACTCGAGAAAGTGAAGGCTTTAAAAAATCGCAGTTTAGAAAAACAAGTTAAGACAGTTAAGATTTTTGGAAAGACATAATGTAGAGAAATAACTCAAAAGCGTTTGGGTTTTAGAAAATCACTATCTGGAAAAATAGATCAAAAGAGTTAGTGTTCTTAGAAAATTGTAATATAGAAAAACAACTCAAGTGAGTTAGAGTTTTTAGAAAATCATTGTGTGGAAAAATAATTCAAGTGAGTTAGGGTTTTGAAAATCATTGTTTAGAAAAAACAACTCAAAAGAGTTAGGGTTTTTGAAAATCACTTCGTAGAAACACAACTTCAGAAAGTTATGGTTTTAGAAAATCACTATTTAGAAAAATAAGTTATAAGAGTGAAGGTTTTGGAAAGCCTCTGTACAGAGAAAACAACTTAAAAGAGTTAGGATTTTAGAAAATCACAATTAAGACAAAAAAAAAACTACAATCAGTGAGTGTCTAAGAAAACTACTTCTTAGAAAAACAACTAAAGAAACTTAGGGTTTTAGAAAACCACTATATTGAAAAACAACGCAAAAGTTAGGGTTTTAGAAAAGGAAGTTAAAAGAACTCTGAAAAATTAGAAAATAGCTGTTTAGAAAAACAAATCAGATGTGTTAGGGTTTTTGGAAAATTACGTTTTATAAAAACAAATCTAGAAGATTAAAATCACTGTTTTGAAAACCAGATCAGATAAGTTAGTGCTCTTAGAAACTTATTGTTTAGAAAAATAACTTAAGTGAGTTACAGTTTTAGAAATCCACTATTTGGTAAAATAAATTTAGTTAGTTAAGGTTTTGAAAATTACTGTTTAGGAAAAAAAGCTCAAGAGAGTTAGGATTCTTGGAAAATCACTACGTAGAAAAACTACTCAAGAAAGTTATGGTTCTAGAAAATCACTATTTAAAAAAACAAGTTAAGAGAGTTAAGATTTTTTGGAAACTCAGTATAGAAAAACCTACTAAAAAAAGTTACTTTTTTAGAAAATCATTGTTTAGAAAAGCAGTCAACAAACTTAAAACCACTGTTTATAAAAACAACTCAAAGGGGTTAGTGTTCTTAGAAAATTATTGTTCAAAAAAACAACTCAAGTGAGTTTAGATTTTAAGAAAACCACTGTTTGAAAACATAATTCATGAGAGTCATGAAAATCATTGTTTGGAAAAAACAACTAAAAAGAGTTAGAATTTTTAGAAAACCACTACATAGAAAAACAACTCGAGAAAGTGAGGGTTTTAGAAAGTTAGTGTTTAGAAAGAAAAAAAAAAGTTAATAGAGTTAAGGTTTTTGGAAAGCCACAGTATAAAGAAACAACTAAAAAGTGTTAGGGGTTTAGAAAATCACTGTTTAGAAAAATAGCTAAAGTGAGTGAGTGTCTCAGAAAACTACTTTTTGAAAAAATAACTAAAGAAAATTTTAAGGTTTTAAAAAACCATTATTTTGAAAAACAGCACAAAAGTTAGGGCTTTAGAAAAAGAAGTTAAGAGAAATAGGGTTTTTTAAAGCCACAACTTAGAGAAATACACTAAAAAAAAGTTAGGATTTTAGAAAATCACTGTTTGGAAAAACGACTTAAGAGTGTCACAATTTTTAGAAAACCATTGTGTGTAGAAACAACTCAAAAGAGTTACCATTTTAGAAAATAACTATTAAGAAAAACAACTCAGATGAGTTAGGGTATTTAGAAAATCACATTTTAGAAAAACAATTCAAGAAGTTTAAAACCACTATTTAGAAAACATATCAGAAGAGTTAGTGCTCTTAGAAAATTATTGTTTAGAAAAATAACTCAAGTGAGTTGCGATTTTGGAAAACCGTTGTTTGGTAAAATAATTCAAGTGAGTTAGGGTATCGAAAATCACTGTTTACAAAAACAACTCAAGAGACTTAGGATTCTTAGTAAATCGCTGCATAGAAAAACAACTCGAGAAAGTGAGGGTTTTAGAAAATCACTATTTAGAAAAACAAGTTAAGAGAGTTTAGATTTTTGAAAGCCATGGTATAGAGAAACAACTCAAAAGAGTTAGTGTTTTAGAAAATCATTGTTTAGAAAAACAACTAAAGTGAGTGAATGTTTCATAAAACTACTTAATTTAGGATTTTAAAAAATCACTGTTTAGAAAAACAAATTAAGAGTGTTACAATTTTTAGAAACCCATTGTATATAGAAACAGGTCAAAAGAGTTTGCTTTTTAGAAAATAAGTGTTGAGAAAAATAATTCAGATGAGTTAGGGTTTTCAGAAAATCACTTTTTAGAAAACCAATTCAAGAAACTTAAAACTATTGTTTAGAAAAACATATCAGCAGAGTTTATGCTTATGGAAAATTACTGTTTGAAAAAACAACTCAAGTGAGATAGAGTTTAGAAAACCACTGTGTGGAAAAATAATTCAAGTGAGTTAGGGTTTTGAAAATCACTATTTAGAAAAAAACAACTAAAAAGAGTTAGCGTTTTAGAAAATCACTGCGTTTAAAAACAACTCATGAAAGTTATAGTTTTAGAAAATCACTGTTTGGAGAAACAAGTTATGAGAGTTAAGGTTTTTGGAAAGCCACAATATAAAGCAACAACTCAAAAAAGTTTGGATTTTAAAAGAAAAACAACTAAAGTGAGTGAGCATGGCAAAAAACTACTTTTTAGACAAACAATTGAAGAAAGTTAGGATTGTAGAAAACTACTGTTTTGAAAAACAACACAAAAGATATGGTTTTAGAAACTATAGTTTAGAGAGCTAGGGTTTTAGAAAGCCACAATTTAGGGAAATATGCTACAAAAAGTTAGGGTTTTTCAAAATCTATGTATATAAAAACAATTGAGAGTGTTAGAAGTTTTAGAAAACTATTGTGTATAGAAGCAACTCAAAAGAGTTTGCTTTTTAGAACATAACTGTTCAGAAAGCCATAGTGTTTTTAGAAAGCCATAGTGTTTTTAGAAAACTATAGTGTTTTTAGGAAACCACCTTTTAGAAAAATAACTCAAGAAACTTAAAATCACTGTTTAGAAAAACCGCTCGAAAGAGTTAGTATTCTTAAAATACTATTGTTGAGAAAAACAACTCAAGTGAGTTATTGTTTTATAAACCACTGTTTGGATAAATAATTGAAATAAGTTAGGGTTTTGGATGTCACTGTTTGGAAAAACTACTTAATACAGTATTGGTTTTTAGAAAACCACTTTTTAGAAAAACAAATGTTAAGAGTTTATGGTTTCGAAAACCATTTATGGGAAACTATTTAAGAGTGATATGGTTTTTAGAAACCACAATTTAGGAAAAAAAAAACGACTCAAAGAGTTTAAGTTTTGAAATCCATTGTTTATGAAAACAACTCGATAAAAGCTATGGCTTTTACAAAATCACTGTTTCGAAAAATAACTAAAGTGAGATAGTGTTTCTAGAAATTCACTTTTTAAAAAAACAACTTAAGATATTTAGAGTTTCTAGAAAACCACTATTTAGAAAAACCACTCAAAAGAGTTAGAGTTTTAGAAAATCACTATTTAGAAAAATAACTAAAGTCAGTTAGTGTCTTAGAAAACTACTTTTTAGAAGAATAAGTCAAGAAAGTTAGAGTATTTAGAAAAACAGTTTAGAAGAGTTACTGTTATTAGAAAATTACTGTTTAGAAAAACAACTCATGTGAGTTATGATTTTTAAAAAACCACTGTTTGGAAAACAATTCAAGTGAGTTAGGATATTTTAAAATCACTGTTTAGAACAAACAACTATTTGAAAAAAAACTCAAAAGAGTTTGGATTTTAGAAAATCACTATTTAGGAAAACAAGTAAAAGGAGTAAGGGTTTTAGGAAAGCCACATTATAGAAAAACAACAAAAAAGAGTTAGTGTTTGCGAAAAATTATTGGTTAGAAAAATAACTCAAGAGAGTTAGAATTTTAGAAAATCACTGTTTGGAAAAACCACTGAGAATAGTTACTTTTTTAGATAATCAGTTTTTAGAAAAACAACTCAAGAAAGTTAGGGTTTTAGAAAATCACTATTTGAAAAAACTACTCAATAGAGTTGGGGTTTTTATAAATCCACCTTTTAGAAAAACAATTGTAGAGAGTGTGGGTTTTGAAAACCATTTTTGAAAAACAACTTAAGAAAAATACAGTTTTTAGAGAACCATTGTTTGGAAAAATCATTCAAGTGAGTTAGGGTTTTCAAAATCACTGTTTAGAAAAATCAACTCAAAAGGGTTGGGGTTTTCAGAAAATTACTGTGTAGAAAAACAAGTTAAGAAAGTTAGGATTTTAGAGAATCATTGTTTGTAAAAACAATTTAAGAGAATTAAGGTTTTTGGAAAGCCACTGTATAAAGAAACAACTCAAAAAAGTTAGGATTTTAGAAAATCACTATTTTCAAAAACAACAAAAGTGAGTGAGTGTCTACGAAAACTACTTTCTAGAAAAAACAACTAAAGAAAGTTAGGGTTTTAGAAAATCACGGTTTGGAAAAACAACACAAAAGTTTGGATTATAGAAAAATAAGTTAAGAGAGTTAGGGCTTTAGAAAGCCACAGTTTAGAGAAATACACTAAAAAAAATTTGGGTTTTAGAAAATCATTTTTTTATAAAAACAACATAAGAGTGTTACAATTTTTAGAAAACCACTGTGTATAGAAACAACTCAAAAGAGTTAGCAATTTACAATAAAACTATTTAGTAAAACAACTGAGATGAGTTAGGATTTTACAAAATCACTTTTTAGAAAAAGAACTCACAAAACTTAAAACCGTTGTTTGGAAAAATAGAACAGAAGAGTTTGTACTTTTAGGCAGTTGTTGTTTAGAAAAACAACATAATGGAGTTAGAATTTGAGAAAACCACTGTTTGGTAAAATAATCCAAGTGAGTTTGGGTAGTGAATATCAATATTTAGAAAAAAAAAAAAACTCATGGGAGCTAGGATTCATAGAAAATCACTACGTAGATAAACAACTCAAGAAAGTAAAGGCTTTAGAAAATCACAGTTTAGAAAAACAAGTTAAGAGAGTTAAGGTTTTTAGAAAGACATAATGTAAAGAACTAACTCAAAAGCATTAGGATTTCAGAAAATCATTGTTTAGAAAAACAAATCAAAAAGTTACTGTTATTAGAAAATTATAATATAGAAAAGCAACTCATGTGAGTTACGGTTTTTAGAAAACCATTGTTTGGAAAAATAATTCAAGTGAGTTAGGGTTTTGAAAATCACTGTTTAAAAATAGCAACTCAAAAGAGTTAGGGTTTTAGAAAATCACTTCGTATAAAAACAACTTCAAAAAGTTAGGATTTTAGAAAATCACGGTTTAGAAAAGCAAGTTACGAGAGTTAAGGTTTTGGAAAGCCTCTGTATAGAGAAACAACTCAAAAGAGTTAGGGTTTTAGAAAATTACAATTAAGAAAAAAAAAAAACTAAACTGTTTGAGTGTCTAAGAAAACTACTTCTTAGAAAAACAACTAATGAAACTTAGGGTTTTAGAAAATCATTGTATAGAAGAACAGTGCAAAAGTTAGGGTTCCAGAAAAGGAAGTTAAAAGAACTCAGGAAAATTAGAAAATAGCTATTTAGAAAAACAACTCAGATGTGTTACGGTTTTTAGAAAACCACATTTTGGAAAAACAACTCTAGAAAATTAAAACCACTATTTTGAAAACTAGACCAGATGAGTTAGTGTTCTTGGAAACTTATTGTTTAGAAAAATAACTTAAGTGGATTACGATTTTAGAAATCCACTATTTGGTAAAATAAATCAAGTGAGTTAGGGTTTTGAAAATTATTGTTTGGAAAAATAGCTCAACAGAGTTAGGATTCTTTGAAAATCACTACGTAGAAAAACAACTCAACAAAGTTATGGTTCTAAAAAATCACTATTTAAAAAAACAAGTTAGGAGAGTTAAGGTTTTTGGAAACATAGTACAGAGAAACTACTAAAAAAAAGTTAGGTTTTTAGAAAATCACTGTTTAGAAAAACAAGCAACAAACTTAAAACCACTGTTTATAAAAACAGCTCGAAAGAATTAGTGTTTTAGAAAATCACTGTTTAGAAAAACAACTAAAGTGAGTGAGTGTTTCATAAAACTACTTAAGTTAGGATTTTAGTAGATCACTATTTAGAAAAACAACTTAAGAGTGTTACAATTTTTAGAAAACCATTGTGTATAGAAACAGGTCAACAGAGTTTGTGTTTTAGAAAATAACTATTGAGAAAAATAACTCAAATGTGTTAGGGTTTTCAGAAAATCACTTTTTAGAAAAACAGCTCAAGAAACTTAAAACTACTGTTTTGAAAAACAAATCAGAAGAGTTTATGCTTTTAAAAAATTATTGTTTAGAAAAACAACTCAAGTGAGATAAGGTTTAGAAAACTACTGTTTGGAAAAATAATTCAAGTGAGTTAGGGCTTTGAAAATCACTATTTAAAAAAAACAACTCAAAAGAGTTAGAGTTTTAAAAAATCACTACGTTGAAAAACAACTCATGAAAGTTTGAGTTTTAGAAAATCACTGTTTAGAAATACAAGTTATGAGAGTTAAGGTTTTTAGAAAGCCATAATATAGAGCAACAACTCAAAAGAGTTTGAATGTTAAAAAATCACTATTGAGAAAAACAACAAAAGTGAGTGAGCGTGGCAAAAAACTACTTTTCAGACAAACAATTAAAGAAAGTTAGGGTTTTAGAAAACTGCTGTTTTGAAAAACAACACAAAAGTTAGGATTTTCGAAATAGTAGTTAAGAAAGTTAGGGTTTTAGAAAGCCACAATTTAGAGAAATACACTAAAAAAGTTAGGGTTTTTAAAAATCAATGTTTATAAAAACAACTTGAGAGTGTTAGAAGTTTTAGAAAACTATTGTGTATAGAAGTAACTCAAAAGAGTTTGCTTTTTGGAAAATAACTATTCAGAAAGCCATAGTGTTTTTAGAAAACTATATTGTTTTTAGGAAACCACCTTTTAGAAAAATAACTCAAGAAACTTAAAACTGCTATTTAGAAAAATTGTTCAAAAGAGTTAGTATTCTTAAAAAAAACTATTGTTTAGAAAAACAACTCACGTGAGTTATTGTTTTATAAACAACTGTTTGGAAAAATAATTGACATAAATTAAGGTTTTGAATGTCACTGTTTGGAAAAACTACTTGATATAGTAACTATTTTTAGAAAACTACTTTGTAGAAAAACAAATGTTGAGAGTTTAGGGTTTCGAAAACCGTTTTTGGAAAACTATTTAAGAGTGATAGGGTTTTTAGAAACCATAATTTAGAAAAAAAAACAACTCAAAGAGTTTAAGTTTTAGAAAAAAAAATTTTACAAGAGTTAGTGCTATTAGAAAATTACTGTTTAAAAAAACAACTCATGTGAGTTATGTTTGTAGAAAACAACTGTCTAGAAAACAATTCAAGTGAGTTAGGGTATTAGAAAATCATTGTTTGGAACAAACAACTATTTGAAAAAAACTCAAAAGAGTTTGGATTTTAGAAAATCACTACTTAGGAAAACATGTAAAGGGAGTGAGGGTTTTAGGAAAGCCACGTTATAGAAAAACAACACAAAAGAGTTAGTGTTTTTGAAAAATCATTGTTTACAAAAACAACTCAAGAGAGTTAGAGTTTTAGAAAACCTCTGTTTGTAAAAATAACTAAAAATAGTTACTTTTTTAGATAATTAGTTTTTATAAAAATAACTCAAGAGTGTTAGGGTTTAGAAAATCACTATTTGGAAAAACTACTCAATAGAGTCGGGGTTTTTATAGATCCAGTTTTTAGAAAAGAACAATTGTAGAGAGGGTAGGGTTTTGAATACCATTTTTGAAAAATAACTTAAGAAACATATGGTTTTAGAGAACCATTGTTTGGGGAAAAAAAAAAACCAACTTAAAAGAGTTTGAGTTTTAGAAAACCACTATTTTGGAAAAAAAACTCGAAAGAGTTAATGCTTTCAGACAACACTGTTTTTACAAAACTGCTAAGACAGTTAGTGTTTTAGAAAATCACTATTTACAAAAAAACAACTTCAGAGAGTTGGTTTTTTTAGAAAACCATTATTTAAAGAAACAACTCAAAAGAGTTAAGATTTTTTCAAAATCACTGTTTAAGAAAACAATTAAAGTGAGTTAGTGCATTAAAAAACCACTTTTAGAAAAGCAACTCAGAAAAGTTAGGATTTTTATAAAACAACTTTTCCGAAAACAACTCAGGAAACTTAAGATTTTTAGAAACCATACCTTAGAAAATCAAACCGAAAGAGTTAGTTTTCTTAGAAAAAAAAATGTTTAGAAAAGTAACTCACGTGAATTCGGATTTTTAGAAAACCGCTGTTTAGAAAAACAATTTAAGTGAGTTAGGGTATTAGAAAATCATTGTTTGGAAAACAACAACTCAAGATAGTTTGGATTATTAGAAAACCACTGTTCGAAAAAATAACTCAAAAGAGTTTGTATTTTAGAAAATCACTATTTAAAAAAACAAGTAAAGAGGATTAGGGTTTTAGAAAACCACTATTTAGAAAAACAACTTAAAAGAGTTAGTGTTTTAATGTAGTCACTGTTTACAAAAACAATTCAAGAGTTAGGATTTTTAAAACTAGCTGTTTCAAAAAATAACTTAATAGAGTAACGGTCTTCAGAAAACCACATTTTAGAAAAACAAATGTAGAAAGTTTAGGGTTTTGAAATCCATTTTTGAAAAACTATTTAAGAGAGATAAGGCTTTTAGAAACCATAATTTAGAAGAAAAATAAAAAAAAACAACTCAAACAGTTAAGTTGTGGAAACCATTGTTTTGGAAAACAACTCGATAAAAGCTAGGGTTTTCACAAAATCACAATTTAAAAAAATCAACTCAGACAGTTTGGATTTTTAGAAGTTCACTTTTTAGAAAAACAACTTAAGAGATCTAGGGTTCTAGAAAATACTGTTAAGATAAACAACTCAAAATAATTAGGATTTTAAAAAATCATTATTTAGAAAAATAACTAAAGTGAGTTAGCGTCTTAGAAAACTATTTTTTAGAACTCAAGAATGTTAGGGTTTTTAGAAAATCATTGTTTACAAAAACTACTCAAAAGAGTTAGGGTTCTTCGAAAATCACTATTTAAAAAACAACTCGAGAAAGTTAGGTTTAGAAAATCACTACTTAGGAAAACAAGTTAGGAGTGTAAGGGTTTCTAAAAGGCCACAGTATATAGAAACAACTCAAAAGAGTTAGGGTTTTAGAAAATCACAGTTTAGAAAAACAACTAAATTGAGTTAGTGTCTTAGAAAACCAGTTTTTTAAAAAAACAACTAAAGAAAGTTAAGGTTTTAGAAAACCATTGTTTTGAAAAGCAACTTAAAAGTGTTAGTGTTTTTAGAAAATGACAATTTAGAAAAACAACTTAAGATAGTTAGGCATTTTAAAAAAACATTTTTTGTAAAAACAACTCAAGTGATTTAGGATTTTTAGAAACCACTAACTGAAAAAACATATCAAGAGAGCTAGGTTTTTTTAAAAAATCACTGTTTAGACAAAAAAAAAAAAGAAACAATACAGGGGAGTACATTTTTTGAAAACCACTATTCAGAAGAAAACAACACAAATGAGTTAAGGTTTTAAAAAATCACTGTTAAAAAAAAACAACTCAAGACAGTTAGGGCTTTTAGAAAATCACTTTTTGAAAAAAAACAACTCAAGAAACTTAGGTTTTAAAGAACCACTGTTTAGAAAAATAATTCAAGACAATTGAGGTTTTCAGAAAATCTTTGAAACCACTGTTTAGATAAACAACTCAAAAGAGTTAGGGTTTTTAAAAATCACTTTTAAAAAAACTACTCAAGTGAGTTAGGGTTTTTAGAAAACTACCTTTTGATAAAACAACTCAAGAAACTTCAAGTTTTTAGAAAACCACTGTTTAGAAAAATAGCTCAAAAAATAACTATTTAGAAAACAACTCATGTGATTTATGGTTTTTAGAAAACAACTATATGTAAAAACAATTCAAGTGAGTTAGGATTTTAGAAAAATCATTGTTTACACTGCAAGAAACATAAGGATGTAAAATCCCATTGCCAAAAGTGTACTTTCCGCGACGATATTTTTACTCATTGCCGAAACATATATATTGGCAGCCACGTTTTTTGTTGTTGCCAAAGAACACTTTGCGCGATGACATCTTATTCTAGTTGCCAATAAGGAGGGACTTCGCAACAACATTTTCTCTTCATCGCCAAATGTGTACTTATTTGAAATGAGATGTTTTTTTCTAGTCACCAATGTTTACTTGGCCTATCAGATTTTTTCAAATATTAAAAATTTTGGCAAAATTTTTTCGCTGGAAGTCACTTCTAGAAATAAGAAATCCCCCTTTCTTTCATCGGTTTATTATCTCTCTGCCTGCGTGGTTCTGTCTCCTCCCTCATAATCTCTCTCTCTCTCTCTCTGTCTCTCACACCCCATTTTCTTCCCCTGTTTTCTGAGATCTGAAAAGTCATCGATGCCATCGAGAAACCCTACACTTCTCGCTAATCTCCTCGTCACAATCTCAAAGGCGTTGCACCCATCTAATTCAAGCGTCTCCATTTATTAATATTTGTTTGGTTAGCCCTTAGAAGAAGATGCAGACAATGTCAAGCTTTAATTCAAGGACGCCACAGAACCATATACCTTCTACGCCTTTTCTTCGGTTGAAGCCTCTCTCTGAGACAGGTATATCTTTTCTTAGTCCATTGAATGCTTTTAATTTTTTTGCCTAGGGTTTGTATCCATCTTGCTAAATCTAATTTGTGCCATCTAATTCTTCGATTTTTTTTATTATTCAACACAAACCTAACTTTTCCCTTTTTAAGTTTGCAATTTTAGCTTTGATGATGTTTTCTTTTCTCATTATTTTCTTCGCAATTTTCTGTGGGATTCGTTTTAGGTTTGAAGGCTTATGCTTTGGGCCTTTGAGGTCAATCTATCCAACTTTCGACCCTCGATATAAAGGCCAAGAGGGATCGTAAGGTAGTTTTTTACTTCAAAATATTATTTGTTAATTTGGGGTTCTGTTTGGTTGTTTGAAATTGTAAATGTTTTTTGTTTATTTGGGGTTCTATTTGGCTACTGCGAAATGTTGTTGGTTAATTTGGGGTAACGTTTGATTGCTACGAATAGTTGTGATATTTCAAGATTTCATGGAATCAGATCGGAAGAGAATAGGCCCATTGAAAATATGATCTATGTGGGTTGTTGGTATCTTGCATCTAGTTGACTTGCAATTTTTCTTTTCCATAACCTGCAATTTTAGTCTATCAGTCGCCCATTGTTAAGTTCCATTATCTTTGAAATATTTTTGGCATTTTTGTTATGAATTTCCTATTTGTGAATGTGAAGGTGTTGGTCTGAGACCCACTATCTGTCGCTGTGAGACTTTTAAGGCTTGGGTGTGTAGCATAAAGGTAGTGAATTCATGTAATATATATATTTTGTATTCCTCTGTGGTTGTGAGACTTTGAGGCTTGGGTGTGTAACATAAAGTTAATGAATTTGTATAGTATATATAGATTTTGTATTCCTCTGTTGTAGATCCCCAAACTCAGTAGTAAAACTTAAGGTGCTCTTTGTTCAATTTAAACCACATAAAGTTACTAAAAAAATAATCGAAGTCTTTTTCAACGTCATGATAATGTGTTTGCATTCAATGTGTAGAATGATTGTCTAGGAATTTTCTAAAGAATTTAGAATAAATCATTAATGTTTAAGTCAGTTGTCATACAGTACTAGAACAGTAGAGTTGGTCATTTGTAGAGACCATTTGAACCCAAAAGAAAAATAAATAATTGCTAATTATCAAAAATAAAAGTTAAGTGATCTTAAACTATCCACGTAGTGGAGCAAGGGCTATCTGTTTTTTGATAAATTGTTTCATGCTATTGCAATATGTTTACTTACTAAAGAAGGAAATTAGTTTGAATATTAGAAATGTCTTAGACAATCATCTATTATTTAAAAGTGATACTTGTCATAAATAAAGTGATTCATTTAAAAAAATGTTTTTTTTTAGGTTTTTTCGTTGCTTGGACGTGCAAATATATACATTCATTGCCAGTATACATTGCTTCTCATTACATTTGATTGGTTTACTTAGAGTAACATTACTTTTTCGTTGCTTAGACGTGCAAATATAAATTCATTGCTTATATACATTTAAAATGTGCTGATGAAATGCTGATAATTTTTATTTATTTATTTTTTTTGTTATAGATAGATGATGGACTCATGCGTAAAGGGATTTGGACATCAATGTAGATTTTTCTTTTGCATTAAGACTTCTACCTTTTATTTCAAGATTTTGTATTGACTTTTTTATTGACATTTGTATACATTTGTTTCCAATATATATATTGATTTTGGATTTTTATTTCGTGTGTGATTTAAAACTCTCTATGGGATATAAATGATTGAATATGGTAAAAATCACCTCCAATGTATTTTAGGGGCTAATTTCAAAAATAAAATGTAGTTTTGGTAACAAAAGTAAATTGTTTGAACTACTTTTAGCAACGGGTCAATCTTGCAGCTAAAATTTTATATCCCAAATGCCCAATTACATCTAGGGACAAAATGATTGAGTCGCCGTTGGTTAAGCTTTAGCAACCAATTATTTTGTCACGGAAAGCTACTCATTGGACAATAAAATTTGCACATTGTTGCTGAAGGTCTTTGGATTTGGCAACAACTAAGTTCAACGCTGAAAGATAAATTTTGGCGACGAATCATTAAGTTGTTGCGAAGACTTTTGGTGTCAAGCTTACGGCAATGCGTTGGTGACGAAATTTTATTCGTCGCTGATTAGTTTAGTGATGAAAATCTTACTTTTAGCGACAAATAATTTGGTTGCTAAATGTGACTTCTGTTGTAGTGTAGAACAAACAAGTCAAGAGAGTTATGATTTTTAGGAAACCATTATTTGGAAAAATAACTCAAAATAGTTTGGGTTTTAGGAAATCACATTTTAGAAAAAAAAAAATAACTCAAGAGAGTTAGGATTTTTAGAAAATAACGGTTTGGAAAAATAACTTCAAAGATTTTGGGCTTTTGAAAAATCACTGTCTAGAAAAAAACAAATAAAGAGAGTTACGATTTTAAAAAAATCACTGTTTAGAAAAGCAACTCAAAAAAGTTAGTGTGTTTAGAAAATAGCAGTTTGGAAAAATAATTCAAGAGAGTTAGGCTTTTTAGAAAATCACTATTTGGAAACAAAACAACTGAAAGGAGTAAGTGTTTTTAGATAATTACTATTTAAAAAATCAACACAAAATAGTTAGAGTTTTAGAAAACCATTGTTTAGAGAAACTACTTAAAAGATTTAGGTGTTTTAGAAAATTACTATTTAAAAAAAAATAAAATAAAATGAGTGTGTGTCTTAGAAACCATTTTTTAGAAAAACAACCAAAGAATGCTAGGGTTTTTAGAGAACCAATGTTTAGAAAAACTCTCAAAAAGAGTTAGGATTCATAGAAAATCACTATTTAGAAAACAATCTCGAGAAAGTTAGGATTTTACAAAATCACTGTTTAGAAAAAGAAGTTAGAGGAGTTAGGGTTTTTAGAAAGCCACAGTTTAGAGAAATACACGAAAAACAAGTTATAGTTTTAGAAAATCACTGTTTAGAAAAACAACTTAAGAGTGTTAGAATTTTTAGAAAACCATTGTGCAGAGAAACAACTCAAAAGAGTTAGCTATGTAGAAAATAATTATTTAGAAAAACAATTCAAGTGAGTTAGGGTTTTTAGAAAACCACTTTTTAGAAAAACAACTCAAGAAACTTAAGGTTTTTTTTTGAAAACCACTGTTTAGAAAAAGAGCTCAAAAGTGTTAGTGTTATTAGAAATTATTGTTTAGAAAAACAACTCAAGTGAGTTAAGGTTTTTAGAAAACCTTAGGGTTTTTAGAAAATCACTTTTTAGAAAAACAATTCAAGAAACTTAAGGTTTTTTTTTGAAAACCACTGTTTAGAAAAAGAGCTCAAAAGTGTTTGTGTTATTAGAAATTATTGTTTAGAAAAACAACTCAAGTGAGTTAGGGTTTTTAGAAAACCTATAAAACCCCGACTTTTCCCAATTCTTTTCCTATGAATATTTGTATCATAATTTAAATTGAATTACAAGCTTGATTTGGGTAACATTTACAAAATTCCTTTTCGATTAATAGTTAGGTCATCTTGGTAATTTTGAGGCTACAATTGGTTATTATTGTAAGTTAGTAGACCTAATTATAAAATAGGGAGTTGCGTTTTATTCAGGGGAGGCAACCGTTAGAGAGAGAGAGAGAGAGAGAGAGAGAGCTGCAGCTAGAGAGAAGAGAGTGGTGTGCGACTTTGCATTGAGATTTTCGAGAGTTTTCTGGTGATGTGAGGTAGGGTTAAGGAACACTTTGTTTTCCTTGAATGCAGAAATATGTATATAGGTGGCTTTATGAAATCTACAACTGTCTTGAATATATGTGTGACTGTGACATAGTTTAATGTTGATGAGTTTGTGATTGGGCTGTGGATGGTGGCTGTAGGGATGGAACTGATGCTATGTTTGGTACAAGGAAATGGAATAAAATGGAATGGTCATTCTCACTTTCATTTCCATTCTCTTATTTGGTACTAATATTTAAATGTGGAATGATCATTCCACCTTTTGTTAGAATAACCATTCCTTATTTCAAGAGTGGGAATGAACATTCCATTCTCACATGAAATATCATAAAACAAAGCTTAGTAAGATTTTTGTTGTCAAATTTCTTTTAAAAAATATAAAACATGTTTGGTAATGATTTTTTTTGATTTTAAAATTTTAAAAAAATTTAAAATTTTAAAATTTTTAAAATTTAAAATTTAAAAAAAATTTTAAAAAGTTGAAAATTCATAAAAGAATTTAATAACTAAACCACCGCCGCCACCACCATCATTACAAATGTTTAATAATATATAATAATTAAATAATATATTACTAACATTTTGTATAGACATAATATTAAATTTTCATATTATACACAAATTTCATTTCATTTTATCCTAACATTGTTCATTAGTCTTACCAAACAAGGGAATGAGAATAACTATTCCATTCCATTCCATTCTCATCCTCATTTCATTCCCATTCTCATTCCATTCTTTTCCATTCCCTTGTACCAAACATAGCCTGACTCTCTTGGATTCTATGTTCTTATATACACGAACACTCATTGTTATAATGCGTTTAATTAAACATCTAGATGTTATATATGTGTATGTAAATTTGTGATTAGTTGTTAAATCAACCCTAGAGGCGTGTAGGCCTTGCTATGGACTTTTAACAAATTGTCAATGGAAGGTGGTCTAGTTGTAAGAGACTAGAAAGGGTTTTATGGGTGTGCAGCTAGAATGATGATGCAATGGTGGCAAATAGAGGTATTTTAGATCGTAGGAGGCAAAAACAAGAAATTGGGTGCTTGGGTGTGTGTCTATGTATATATATGTTTGTGTCTGTGTGTGCCTTTCAGTGTCGACAAAGAAAGAGATTTAGTGGGGAGGGGGACCCAAGTGATGTAAGAGAAAGTGTGTGTGTGTGTGTGTAGAGCTACATGCATGTGCTACATATGGTGATTATCATGGGTAGCCATGGATCTCGTGATTGAAGTGTGGAGGATTGCAGCTAGACCATGGTTGGCCATGGGACTTGAAAGTTCCTTTTATATGTATATAATCATGAATCTGTGGTTACTTGTTATATAATAATCTATGTAGGATATTTGTATATATATGTAAGTTTTTTTTGTCTATGTGACTGCATTGTGTTAGCATTTCAAGTGCAGGGAAAGAGAGAGATAACCAGCATCATAGCTGGTCGACTATGGCCTTTGTGAGCTTTGGGCCATGAGTTAAATTGGCCATGGTTGAAATCTCATAGAAAGGAAGATGGAAGGAAATTAAAAAAAAAAAAAGAGAAGAAAGAAACTAAATTGAGTGCTTGCTGGTTCGTAGTGGTGGCTGGGCAGTTTTGTTTGCTTAAGAAAAATAATGGCTATCCATGGCCACGATAAGGGAAGAAAAGAAGAAAGAAAGAGAAGAGAGAGGAAAGAAAGAAAGAAAAAAGAAACATGAAGGAGACAACAGGAGAAAGATTTGGTGTCCTATTTGTTTAGATAGTGAATTATGTTTTAGAGTGAGAAAGCTGATAGGTCTATCAACAGGTAGGAGATGATGTAGTTGAAAAGAAAATTTAGTGTGGGCAAGCCTACCAAATATTGTGAACCTATTTTAATTGTGTTCACTCGAATAGCTTTTGAGTTGGAAAAACAACCTCACCATAGGTTTTCAATGCCTACAATCCAATTTTGAGATTTTCTTGATCAAATTCAGACTCTAGTATAGTGATAACAAGTGGGTAATGAATGGGGGGCCAAAATGGCCGTGTGAGTGTTCGATGGTCAAATTTGTTCCAATCCGTATGGAATTTTAGTATGTTGATTTGATAATAATTGTTAATGGTCCAATGGATTGAATCTAGTAGAAAGATATTCTAGAATTTTTTGCATAACATGATATTGTTCAGTACTTACGGTGAAACCGATATTTATGTGATGATGAATTCCTATTTATTGCTTTTATTATCCATGGCTATTGGGTATTGTTATTGTTGTTTATAATTATGATGCCATGATTTGTATATAATTTTTATTGTGGTGTGCATTACATTATTGAATATTCTCATTGAATATTATCACGATTGAGGAATGCATTGCTTTGAGTCGCATAGACATAATGGAGTGATGGGCACGTGCAACTTGATGTTGAATACAAATGGTAAGAAATGATATTATCTAGAAAAGATGGAATTACAAGAAATGTCATTCGAGAATAATGGTAATTACGAGATAATAAGAAGGATGAGGATGTAAACAAATAGGGATTCTTCCTCCCTTAGGTGAAAACCCCCGAATTGAGTCTTGCCCAAGCGTGTTTAGCGTCCTCAGAGATATGTTGGTCCACTCGTACCACAGATGAAAGTTCTAGAAACGAGGTTTATGGGTGGCACCATGGATTACAACTTCAAAAGCTATTGTTTTTTTTTCCAAAGAACTAATATATGATGATGTGTAAGGAAAAGTGAAAATTGGAAAGGTGAATTGAAAAATAGAATTATATGGCATTAAATGGTATAAATGGTTGGGTTAAGAAGATCATATTACATAAAAGTAAAAATCAATTTACCATATCATTGCATTCAAATTACATCGCAGTTTATCATGTCTATATCCGGCTTTGGATGCTATTTGTCATATATTGGATGTTTCCGAACTACTGGGCATAAGCTCACAACCCACCAGACTTTGCAGGTTCAGGTTTAAACATGAAGACCAATGATTTGGACTAGCTGAATATTTATTTGATTTTTTTTATGGTTGTATATGTTTTGCTTTGCGAGAAAATTTATGCTTTATTTTGTATTTTGGTTGTAATTGGGATTTTAGTATTTAGATTATTGTTAGTTGAGTGACGTGTAGTTGCTCGATTGTACCCTGAACTATTTAGTAGATTGGGCATTATTAATTTAGAACAATTGGAAGTTTAGCTTCATTTTTTCAAAATTACTTTATTTTTGTTAAAATCATCCCCGGATTTTGGGGTGTGACAAAAGCACTATTTGGAAAATTAATTCAAGTGAGTTAGGGTTTTGAAAATCACTGTTTATAAAACACAACTCAAGAGAGTTAAGAACTTTAAAAAACTACTGTTTGAAAAAATAACTCAAAAGATTTTAGGTTTTAGAAAAAACTACTCAATAAATTAGGATTTTTATAAAACCATTGTTTAGGAAGAAAAAAACTCAAAAGAGTTTGAGTTTTTGAAAAATCACTGTTTAAGAAAACAAGTAAAGAGAGTTACAGTTTTTAAAAAATCACTGTTAAGAAAACAAGTAAAGAGAGTTACAGTTTTTACAAAATCACTGTTTAGAAAAACAACATAAAAGAGTTAGTGTTTTCAGAAAATCACTGTTTAGAAAAACAACTCAATGGACTTAATGTTTTCGGAAACCACTGTTTGGAAAAACAACTAAAAAAAGTTACTATTTTTCGATAATCACTTTTTAGAAAAACCACTGTTTGGAAGAACAACTCAATAGAGTAAGTGTTTTTAGAAATCCAATTCTTAGAAAAACAATTATAGAGAGCTTAGGGTTTTGAAAACCATTTTTGAAAAACAACTTAAGAGAAACAGGGTTTTTAGAAAACCACTATTTTGGAAAACAACTCAAAGAGTTCTTGCTTTTAGAAAACACTGGTTTGAAAAAATGATTAAGACATACAGTTAGTGTTTTTAAAAAATCACTACTTAGAAAAACAACTTCAAAGAGTTAGGGTTTTTACAAAAACCCACTATTTAGAGAAACAACTTAAAAGAGTTAGGATTTAAGAAGACTACTGTTTAGAAAAACAACTAAAGTGAGTTGGTGTACATTATAAGAAAAAACACATTTCACAACTAATTGTTGCGACCATTTTGTGGGTAGTCACCAATAGTTATATTTCTAGCAACTAAATAATAATTTGGTCACTATTATTAGCTTTTTAGCGACCATGACTTTTGAGTGGCCAATAGTTATACCTTTGGGCGACTAACTTGATGCATTATTGCCAACAGTTGAACATTAGGTGACTAAATTTTTTGTTGTTGCCAAATGTTTAACATTTACGGCTAGAGTTTGGTTACAGTCTAAAATTTAATGAAAATTTATTTTGTGCTACTAAAAAGAAGAGGTAATGGAAAAAGAAGTACAAACACATGTCATTCCGTGGCAAAATCAAAACATGTTACTGCATTTTTGAAATTTTTTCATAATTTTGATATTGTTTCTTGTTTGGTTCTTAATTTGGTTTCTATATCCTCACTAGAGAAAATTATTTCACTTTTTTGGACCTTGCTATCCTTTTTCATTTAGCAATTGGATATTGAGAAAATACAACTATCTTATATCCTCTTTTACGAATTTAGGAAGCAAACCTTTTTCTCTTTTAATACCAATAAAACATGTCAACTATAAACCATATGTCTTTCTCATTAATGAGCTACAAATAAATTCCCAGGTAAGATTGGGCTTCTTACAGCATGCGTACGGAAAGTGATCCCTTTATTTCCCAAGTTTCGCAACCATGCGAAGTGCAAACATAGATTCAAGATTGACATCCAAATGACTCTCATCCCAATCACTGATTCAAATATTTAGTTTCATGCTATAAAAAGTCGAATAAAATGAAGAAACTTGCAACTTTGGAGAAACTTATGGCAAAGTTTTTGCCATTGCAACTAATGTAATCAAGTTGCAACATTAGAAAAGATGAGGCCTCAATAAGAAAGTTGTCCGGCACAGCCCCGGAAAAAGAACAGAAAAGGAACCTTAGTTCAATACCCAATTGATTCCTCGTGATATGGATATAATTGCCCCGGCACAATACCCAATATATTTAGAAGTTTTAAACTGCCAAAAAGAGGTAAATAGGAAAAAAAAAGCCGTAAAAATAGGAAAAATATAAGTTTTAATAGATATATCAAATTTCATTGTGGCTTCCACATGCATTCACTGTTACATCATCTTGGTTCTATGCAAGGTTTACGTCAAACTCATCAAACTCTTCTACATCATTTGGGTTCTTTAGTAGTTCATCTTCTCGATCATGACAAAATGCTTCTCCTTCACCATCTTTTACTTACTGAATCTTGGATTGTAAAATTACCTCATCGCTAATAACTTTTGGATCAACATCAGTCCTAAGCAAATCATTGGTAATGGGATTTTCAAGGATAAGTGCTGCAATCTCGGTGCTAGTTTCTTGTTTGAACACATCAACGGGATCATCTGTTTGATCTATATCAACTTTCTATGGCACATCCCATATTCCTTGATGTTGGAATCGTTTTTACAACTTTTAAATCTTCTTTCATTGACGTCTTATACTTGGCATCATTGACGTAGAAAACTTGTTGGCCTTGATTTGGTAACACAAATAGATCATTCTTGTACCATCTACTTTTGACATCAATACTTGTGGCATGTTCAATCATTCGACAATTCTTGTTGATACCAGTATTGAACCATTCACATTGGAACAAAATAACTCGATATTCAAACAAATATGTCATTTCCCACACTTTGATCAATTTACCGGAGAAATTCATTAAGCCACTTGGGTGATTTCCTTCCACTACCAAACCACTATTTTGACTTTTATGGCAACTGTCGCGGTCCACGGTATGAAATCGCATTCCATTACAAATACACCTTGAATATGTCCTTACTATTGGACCCGGACCGTTGGCCAATGACCATAATTCATCTGTTGCTTCTGGGGCCTTACCTTTTCTCAATTGATTCATCTACACAGACAAAGTATATAATGTTAATTTTTGTATATCATTATCATGATGTGCACAAATAACTAGGATTTACTTCTTGTTTGAACCAATTTAGAAATTCTTTTTGTTGTTGCTTTTTGATATATTCCGCACTTCTATTTCCAAGCAAACTATTGTGTTTCCTACTCGATCAATACACTTTCTTAATTACGAATACATAAATATAATCATATGTAAAAAATGAAATTAAGAACCTCAAAGAAAACGTACTCTAGATAAGGTTCCACTTCTAAACAATTGAATAAGATAAACCAGTATGCCATTTCACGTTCTATAGTGGGCACATCTGGTGCCCTTGTAATCAAGCCAAAAGGACGGGCAGTTTGAGAAAATACTACTAACCTATGACCATGCTCACTGCCATCATCGTTCCTTTCCTCTCGATTGAAAACAGTTTCTATTCTTTTAAGATACCTAGAACAGAAAGTAGCACACTCATTGAAAAGGTATGCCTCTGCAATCGAACCTTCTGGACGTGCTTTATTGGCAACAAACCCTTTTAACATCCCAAGTAGCCTATAGACGAGACAATCAAAATTTATCAAGAGGTAACTAGGCTTTCAAATCATCAAGAACATGCTCGGTCTAGACATCATAATATGATATCACACAGCATTATGTTTTTCGATGATGTAATTACCTTTCAATTGGATATATTCATCGATATTGCACTGGTCCTCCAAGCTTAATTTTCCGAGGTAAATGAATAACCAAGTGCACCATGACATCAAAGAAAGCCGAAGGAAATATCTTTTCAAGCTTGCAAAGTACAAGGATGATGTGGCCCTCTAGCTTCTTTAAATCATTTACCCTCAATGTCTTTGAGCACAATCGCTAAAAAAAATTACCTAACTCAAATAGTGCGGTACCAATTTCCTTAGTAACATAACTGCCCATCCCAATCGAAAGAAGTTGCTGCAAAAGGACATGGCAATCATGAGTTTTAAGGCCAGACAACTTACCCCATTCAATGCTCACAGAGTTAGAGATGTTTGCTGCATAACCATTAGGGTACTTAATTAACTTTAAAAAAATCATAAAAACCTTGTCTCCCAACAGGGGGCAGTGTGTACAATATTGGAGACTTCTCAAAAGACCCATCATCACGCTTCTTGAGGTGTAAGTCCTTTCGTATATTAAGGTTTTCTAAATCTAAGCGTGCCTTTTTTGTATCCTTATTCATATCGTCTATGCCCAATAACGTCCCAAGCAAATTATCACATATATTCTTCTCTATATACGTGACATCGAGATTGCGTCAAAGCTGGAGGGTTTTCCAATATGGCAACTCAAACATAATACTTCTTTTTGTCCAATTTAAAATTGAATGCTCATCTCTTCATCTTTTCTTACAACTTCGATGCTTTCCAAATGCCTTGTAAATCTCTGAATCAATTTGCTCCAAAATTTGTTCACCTGACATCTCCATAAGTCTTGATCGATTCTCGATCTCACCATTAAACAACTTGCTCCTTCGCCAAATGTGATTTTCAAGCAAGAAGCAATGAGCTCTCATGTACCCTATCTTGCTTATCAAACCCTACGATGAATTGTCCTCATTGCATATAGGACAAGCCAAATAACCTTTTGTAGTCCAGCCAGACATGTTTCCATAAGCAGGGAAGTCATTAATCGTCCACATTACGGCTGCACGCATTAGAAACCTTTGCCCTTTTGAAGCATCATATGTTTGAACTCCATTCACCCACAATTCTTTCAACTCTCTAATAAGTGGTTGTAGGTAAACATCAATATCTCTTCCGGGAGACAATGGACCAGGAATAAGCAATGACATCATAGAATAGGGCTCTTTCATGCACATCCACAATGGGAGGTTGTAAGGCATCAAAATAATAGGCCACATACTATATGATGAGCTCCTATTACCAAAGGGATTAAAACCGTCAGTTGCTAACCCTAACCTCACATTTCTCCAGTCCTCAATGAATAATGGATATCGCTTATCAAAATCCTTTCATTCCTTGGCATCAGCCGGATGTCTTAATACTCCATCATCGAAATGTTTCTCCTTGTGCCATCTCATGCCAGCCGTTATTTTTTTTTACACAAAGAATCTTTTAAACCTTGGTGTTAGGGGAAAATAACATAATATCTTATGAGGGATCTTCTTACCCTTATCGTCATTTACCTTGTATCTAGACTCCCTACACTTTGGGCAATGCTCCAAATCTACTGTCTCTCCCCAAAATTGTGCGCAATCATACTTGCCAGAATGAATAGGCACATAACCCCAACCCAAATCACGCAAGTACTTCTTACATTCATAAAAATTCGATGGTACAGTACCATCAGCACTCAGCAGCATCTCCTTGAATGCATCCATAACCATGTCAAACGTAGCATTGGTCATCTTGTTATACACCTTAATATGAAGCATCTTCACAATGAATGACAAAACAAACTTTTTACATCCCGAATATACTTCATGATAAGCACCATTAAACAACTTATCAAATTTCTGTGCATCTTGACTTTTAAATGTGTTAGGCAAATTATCCATACCATCATCCAAGGCTCCACCGACGTAGATTTCTTCCAACATATCAGGCAACTGATCATTATCCCAAGGAATGTCACCTTCCACTATTTCTAAATTACCACAACCTTGGTATTACTCATCATCGTTTCGTACACTAGGTTGACGCACATCAACAGGTTCTCCATGATCTACCTAAGTCTTGGAAGAAAGATCGATCCCTTTTCGGATCAGGTGAACATAAACTTTTTTGGCACTCAATTTTTTGTCATTCAAACAATTTAAACACGGACAAGAAATCTTAGTCTCTTGGTCGTCTAAGTTTTTCCTTGCAAACTTTATAAATTTTACCACACTATTTTTATATTCTTCACTTCTCACTCTATCCTTAATCGTCATCCAACTCTTATCCATGACTTATCACCTACAAGGATCAGGAAAAAAATTAAAATGCAAAATCAGCATAATAAAATGGTCATTGCTACTTAATAACTCAAGTAAAAAAATATAGTAAGTGACAAAATCATACTATAATTAAGAGAAATAAACTAATCATCCAACAAAGCTTTCAAACATATAATTCCAAAATTCAAACGTATCCGATATGCATTCAATTAGTATATTATAATTTGATTAATTAAGTTCACAAGGCTTTTAATTTTAGCAAAGACAAATAAAAAATGGCTCAAATTCACAAATTACATAAACTGCTATAGCACGCGATAGCGCAATCAACCGCACAATGGCGCGCTCCCATACTAAAACTAAAATGATCAAAACAACCAACCATACTATCACCACCACACAACCAAGCTACCACCTTCAAAAATAATCACCAAGCTAATCTCCCCCTTTTTATCACAAAATCATTGAGAAGCAGGAGGAGGTGGTGGAGGAGGTATGTGACTGTCCCGAATGTAGGTGATCACGAAATCCATTGTCTCTTGAAAAACATTAAGACATGCATTAATTTGAGTGAACTACTCATTGTTTAACCATTGCATATCTTGAAGAAATCGCATCATGGACTGAAAATTCATTGAACCAGATGACGAACTCTTAAATCCACCTAGCATAGGAGGATCCCTAGCTACCTCAAACTCATCATCATTATCACCATCATCATCACCATCATCACCATCATCTTCATCACCTTCATCACCTTCCTCGGTATCCATGTCAATCATAGGTGCATCAACACGTCTTTTGTGAGGCTTACTAGACTCTAAAGACTTCTTATCAACAAAAGTAGCCAAATACAAAACCTTTTCGCCCGAAAAAAGTGGAACATTATGAGACAAGAGGTATTGGGAGATGAAATAACCAAAAAGAAGACTGAGATTCTTAGGTTTATGCTTTAAGGCATTAATCATATGTTGCACCATGAGAGAGAGAAGATCTATAGTGAGACCAGTACCAATGGCAAACAATAAACAACATCTCTCAGAATTTAGAATAGTGGAATGAGATGTAGGCCAAAAAGTAAATGAAGTGAAAGTGTCGAGAATCCGATACTCAGGTGTGAGAGAGGAATGACGAATTTGTTTGCCCATCACATAAGACTCAGAATTGTTTGTCAAAACAAACACAACAATTTTCATAAAATTTATATCATTATCCACATTTTCAATAGGAAATTGAGGATTAGCAACACGAGGAAGATGATAAAAACGAGCCACAGATTTAGAATTGATAAAGAAGGAAAAACCTCGATAAAAGGTTTAAAAGACAACTGTTTTCTGTCACATTGGTAATGTGATTGTAAAATTCCCTAACCATCTTAGGATAGACATTGCCACTAAGATTCAAAATGAAATTCCAACCACGTTCAGTAAAAGTTTTGAAAATAAATCCATCCTTGAAATGGTGTGTTTTGAGGCCCCGTTCAAGTAAGATTTTGCATGTAGCAAAAGAATCCTCAAAAACCTTTTTAAAAGAGTTATCCTTGAATTTTGGAGGGACGAAAGTAGACGATTCAATATGTGCTCTTTTCTTTGACATTGTAAATAAGAACAAATAATCCGAAAAAACCCAAATCAACACAATGAAATCGTAGAATGGAAAAACATCAAAGAAACAAGATTAGAGAGTAAGAACCTTACCAAAATGATGATTAATCAGTGAAAACCAAGAGAGAAGATAAAATGGTCACTCCTTGAAGAATCTGTGGTGCTATTGCAAGAGGAGGAAACGAAATGGGATGAAAAACAAAAATGAATCCGAAGTTACTGATATTTGAATCGTGGGCATGCTATTGCGGGGTAAAATGCGCACAATCGCGCGCTTGTTGACTTAGGAAAAATGTCAAATTTGCAAATTTAGACAAAAATCTCACTTCTTGATCCCTTTTTCAATTGTAAAAATTAAATTATTTTAATTTTAAAAAAATTACAATGTGAACCTTTAATAGCTTCTTTTTCGAAGCATAAGAAAATTTGTAATATGACCATCATACAATAAGCCTAGTGGCAATTTTGTACCTAAAATTTAAACAAACATTAATAAAAATTTAACATTAGAATTTGATAAAAAAAACATGAACACCGAGATATTCATACTCTTTATATATAAAAGGTTTAGGGTATGAATAAATGACTCAAGAGCCGGATAATGAAGAAAATGTAACAAAAATCAGGTTTGGGGCGGGGTAGGGTTTAGATGATGCTGCTCAGCTCCAACACGTTATATTATGAAGTTCTTAAATAATTTTATTATATTTTGATAATACCAAGATATCTTTCATATATATATAAGAAAATTAGAGTTTTAATGTGTTTTATTCTTCTTAAAATTTAGCATTTTCTCAATTTTATTTTGTGTTATTCTTTATATGTATATTTTAATTTTTAAATAATTATTTTTATTTTAAAAATTTAATGAGTTTAACTTGTTTTAACTCGAGATCTGATTAACTTAAAAAACGGGATAACGAGATTCAAACACATTACGAAGTTGGTATGGGGTGTATAATAGAGCTTTGTTACTAAAAAGCTTAATATAATTCTAAAATTCACTTTTTAAAATGACTTTTTAATGCTTAAACTAGTTCTAAAAGTTATTTTTTTAAAAAAATAGTCAAATGCAATTATAAAAAAATCATAAATTTTAGTTGTAAAAAAATGTCATAATCCAATCACACCTTAATTTTACGTAAAGGGTGAGATTATCAAGTAATATATTCTTATTGAAAGTAGGTGATACAACTCTTTTAAATAAGGTGATTTGTCTTGTCCAAGGGACAAAGAGTATTTGTAACATTCTCTTTATCTCCGGTTTCCAATTAAATTTTTAAAGAGACTGACCACATGGCACACTATCCTTGAGGTGGTGCAAAAGCCACTGAAAAGTCGCCTGTTACTAGCATTCCTCATTGAATAAAATGTGTTTTGGTTGAATTGTGGGCCTATCACTTCCAAGTAAATAAGCCATAATATGTTATTTAATTATGAAACTGCCACTACCACTGCCCTGTGCCACTAGGTTAGGATGACGGGACTTTAAAGTCATTACTAATACTAGCAGAACATGGAAACTCGAAACTTCGATATTCTGTTACGATTACACTTGAAATACTTAAAACCCTTTGTATTTGGGTTGCTTAGTTTTCTAAATAAAATATTTACCATGAAAATAAAAAAAAAAGTACATTTAAATTTTCAATATATATTTGAAAAATAAATAATTGCTATAATTTTATTTTACTATGTATTTTAGAATATATAAATTTCAAGCGGAACAAAGTTATTGCTAACTTGTGTCACTAAGTAAATTATTTACCATACTATTCCATGAATTAATAATTTCTCTCTACTTGAGTTAGTTTTCTAAATAAAATATTTACCATGAAAATAAAAAAAAATGTACATTTAAATTTTCAATATATATTTGAAAAATAAATAATTGCTATAATTTTATTTTACTATGTATTTTAGAATATATAAATTTCAAGCGGAACAAAGTTACTGCTAACTAGAGTCACTAAGCAAATTATTTACCATACTATTCCACGAATTAATGATTTCTCTTTATTTGAGTTAGTTTTATCTTTTATGAGTTAATGCTATTTCCCTTTAGTTAATTTTTTTAATTAATATAATTAGACTTGAAATACATAAAACCCTTCTCACGTTTCCCTCCAAAAAAAAATAGTGCAATACTTCTCACGTTTGTTTTCCTCTGCTTTCTCAGCCCTTGTAAACCCTTTTATCTCAATCTCACAAAACAATCTGTCTCTTCTCTATTCTCTCTCTCTCCCGTAATCTTGTATGTTCTGCTACATGTAGAGAGAAGAACAATCTCAATCCGTTTCTCTCTTCCTCCTTCTCAGGTACAATGCTTCTTACAGTTTACGATCTGATAATTTGATGCTTAGATTATTTGTTGATTCAATTACTAGGAAACCCTAGTTGGATGCACTTAAATTTGTTGCTTTGATTTGGTGTAATCAATTTCTAGGCTAATTTAGCCATAATGAGAGCCTCTCATCGCCAATCTCTAACCCTTAATACTGCCCATCTCCTCCTCACACGATTTCTAGTTCTGTTTTCTTCTCTAGGTAACTCAGGAGAGCGCATGATAGCGAGGTATAGCGCGTGATAGCGCGGTCTTTCGTCCTATGAAAATACTCTCTATGCTATTAGTGCGCTATTATCACACCATCGTGGGATTCCCAACTTGTTATGCACTATTTTGATCTCTTTGTTTTCAGCTACCAAGAACAGTCCACTATTTATGCACTATTTTAACCTCTATATTTTCAGCTACATTTATATATGTATATGGCATTGTGAGAGGATATAAAGGTAAGGTTGGTGTTGGATAATGGAGGAGTTGCACTTGTGCGTACCAGTACATCCTTTTGCTATAATATAGATTGAAACATGCTGTCATTGATTCTACATCAATACATAATGCATTTAGTTTATCATATTAGTTCTGAACATTTCATGTCTTTTATAGTTGCAGATATGTCAATGAAGCGTAAGTTGTTTATCAAGCCCTGAGGCATGTCCCAGACGGTGATCGAGTACTACGAGATGAAAGTCACAATGCAGGCATATTTCAGACGGTGAAGGACTACGAGATGCAAAGAAAAAATAGAATTGAAAGTAACAATGCATGGCTTACAGATTTAAATTTAAAATGATAGTCAAATTCATTGTTCAATTCAAGTACATGTTCTAAGCATGTTCTAAATGAGAATAATAGCCATGATGATGATGAGTATCTACCTTCAGATGAGGAAGAAATATACTCATCAACCAAAAATGACCATTCATCTTGATCTCGAGCAAATAAGGTAATATTTGTGACAACACTTGGCAATGACTTGGTTTGAAAGATTTTCTCAGCTAAACAAGTTGCCCCTAATCACGTTATACCTAAACCAAAGGAGTTTTTTAATTAGTTGGTTCTATGATGCTTAATTTTATAATTCAGTTGTCACTAATGACTTGATTTTTGTTTTTTTAATAACAATACTTATTATTTAATAACATAGTCACTTTTCATGTTCATGTTTTTCTAATGCGTTGCATTTTAATTTAATAGGTAACCATGCCTTCAGGAAAGAAAATAAGGACTACCTCATCATCTTCAATCAGCAACTCACTTATAACTTTGCAATCCCTGAGTAAGCCACCAGCCATAGCTTTTTTGCAGAGTTCTTTGCCTTCAGAGCAACTAGAACAACCACCTGTGGTGTCTAATCAATTGCACAGTATTGATCACTCTTAACCAAGTGCACCTATTCCTATTGTTACGAGGGGTGTAGGTAAAATGATAGTTTCTTTATACTTGCTAGACCCATAAGTTTAATTGCTAAAATAGTAATTGGTAAAATGTCCGTTTAAAAATATTTTTCAAGTGGATTAGGGTCAAAGTGTGTGCGAGGGCCTAGTCTTGGAAAAGGATTAACTAAACTAATTGATGACAATTCCGAGGAAAGGCTCCCAGTGCCGATTTTTAAAGGGTTCAATACATTTTTTGGTCCTTATGCTCCTATGTGTTCAAACCAGCTAGGGATTACAATTAGAAGGTATTGTCCTATTGAAGGATTTGCCTAGAGATGGAAACTTGTTGACCTAATAGTTAAGGAAACTATTCTAGGGTCTATGCGGGTAATAATTCTAGATTACTCAACTACAAATGTCTTCTGCTAATAGTTTACAAACTATATATTCTACAGTTTGCAAGTACTTTTAACTTATTGTTGTTTTGGTAGGATAAATTTTGCATCACAACTGATGAGGATTCAGATGAGAACAACCCTGTAGTCCTTATAAATAAGAGGGCTAATCTTTTGTATAAAAATTGGAAAGGCAAGATGAGTAAGCATTATCGCAAGTCAAAAAAAGCTATGGTTGATCCATACAATGAACCGTACATGGGGTTGAAGGTGGATGACTGGAAGTACTTAATTGATCATGTATTTAATAGTAAAACATTTAGGGTAAGTTTACCACCATTTAATTTCAGTTTAAAATTGTAATGAATTATGATTAATTTAGTTTGAAGTTTAAGTTTATATTTATTTTTTGTAAAAACGATCAAAAGCTGGTAGAAAGAATAAGAAAAAGTTACCATACAGCCATTCCCTGGGATCATGATCATTTGCTGCTACGATGACTATAAGCACCCCATTTTTGACCGCTCGACAGTCTACAGTCCGTCCAGACTTGTTTTCAAGTTAATATGAATATATTCTAGAATTCTAGTCTTAATCCTGTCTATCCATCTCTTCGTGGGCCCACCAAGCCCAAATTGAGGCAAAATGACCAAAATGCCCTAGGGGCATTATCCATTCCAATTCCAAATTAGGCACGTCTTTACGAAGATGGTAAGTCTCCTTTCTATATTTTAAATCAGGCACGTCTTTTCGGAGATGATAAGTCCCCTTTCCAATTCCGAATCAGGCGCGTCTTTCTAAAGACGATAAGTCCCATTTTCAATTCCAAATCAGGCACGTCTTTTCCAAGACGGTAAGTCCCCTTTCCAATTCCAATTCCAATCCCTCTCCCGAGATAGTTGATTCCTCGAGACTGTAATTCTATCCAATCCGACACATTTTTCGAAGAAAATCTCTTTAGAATGGTAAGTCCCTTTAAACTTGTCGACAGGGACAAGACCCCAAGTCCCTTAGATGATAGAACGGTCCACCTTTAGCGCCTGCTAGCCCGCCAATACAGAAATGTCCGTTTAGGCACGCCTTCCGAGAAAGTTGATTCTCAGGTGCTAAGTCCCTTTAGCAGCTTTCCGATATTAGGTAGTCTCAGGAATAATCGCAAACCGTTAGAGTAATGGAAATACTCGCAAACATCGCAACCGTCAGAGTAGCGAAAATATTCGCAAACAGTTTGATATAGGGAATTGCCAACAAACCCCTGTATCACACGACCGCCGTCAGAGTGGCGGAAACACTCAAAACCTAGGTCAACACCAGTGCTTGCTAGCCCACTTCGATAAAAAATAACCAAACTGCCCCTAGGGCCATTTTATGGCACGTTTCTCGAGAGCACACATGAGTCCTTAGATGATAAGTCCATGGCACACCTCCAGATGTGCTTCAACTGGAGTTACTCCGCAAGGGTACGGAGGTCGCGCTTGTAGTAAAACCGGAGGATCCGGTGTCGTTCTCTCCCAAGGGAATTTTGCAAATATAGCAACAAAGCTCAACTAACACGGGTACTTATCTTAATGGATTGCAAATGAAAATTCTTATATTTTCTTAACATAAAAGAGATCGAAAATATGTTGGTTTTGAGATGATGGTGGTTCTATGCTTCATGCAATAATTTAGTGACTAATAAAGACAACAAAAGCTAGTTTTATGTAATTAAGGAGAAAAGCTTGGACATGGTTGTTTTGATCCACCAATTCACAACAAGGGTTTCCAATAAGAGGTTTATAACTCAAATCGAGAATCACACTTTGGATTCTTGATTCGGAAAATGTCGACTATAAAAATGTGGGTTTTTTTTTATTGAGCATAAAGAGGGAATCTATAATTGGTACCCTAGAATCAAACCTTAAACATGTGCAATACCTATACCAAATATTGATTTGTGCATAAATATTGCCAAAGGATTATGAATCTAAGTTTTTCTAATGAATCTCATGCTAAATCAAATGAAACCATATAATATTGAGGATATGACTCTAAAGTTCATACAACCCATTTTCAACTCTTTGAAGATCCTTGGTGGATCTTCACAACCACATTCAAGAGGTATTTAGCTACTAGAATCCATGTCAAAGAGCCTAAAACAAGCCAAATCTACCATTAAACTATAAAGACCTAGTGTTTGGTTGCTAAGAAAATGAGGGAAAGTGCCAAGAAAATGATGAAAAGTTGCTAGAGAAGGTAGAAAATCATTCACTTCATATATATATCAAACATTCACTTACAATGATCCAAAAGCAATAAATGACATTAAATACAAAGCATTAAGAGTAGATCTAACTAAAAACCTTACAAGATAACAAAAATCCACTTTTTGGAGCCTCCTTCTCGTCCAGATTCTGCAGAAAACGACCTGTATCTCTTTTTTTCTCGAACAAAAGCTTTTATACTCTGCAGAAAAACAGAGCCTGTGCACGCTGATCGATCGGTGTACGACCGATCGATCGCCCGATCGATCGCCCGATCGAACGGTCCAGGCGATCGAACGCCCGATCGATCGCAAAACTGACCCCTCTGAAGTTTGCTTCTGTGTAGTCTATTGAGGGAATTCCGACGTCACAGATCAAACGCCCGATCGATCGGAAAAACGCCCTCTCTGAAGTTTGCTGCAGAAGGTCGAACAGAGCATCACCGATCGATCGCAGGATCACCGATCGATCGGCCGATCGAACGTTCCGTGGACCGTTCGATCGAGCGATCGATCGGGCGATTGATCGGTCATCCTCAAGATTGCCCATTTGCCTTAGTTTAAGCTCCAATTCCTGTAAAAAGTGCACAAAAGGAGTTTCAATGCGTTTTGGGAGTTATAATACTAAATTAACACTGGAATTCAACTAATCAAATAACAATTTAAGTCAAAAGATTACTATTTCTAAGAGTAATCAACACCCCCCAACTAAACCTTTGATAGTCCCTATCAAAGTATGAGAGAAAAACAAAAATATGCACATGAATTAATCTTATTCAAGTCAAATCTCCATCCACCTAGGTTGTGAATCAAAGCAAGGCAAATGCATAAAGCATGGAAGAAATAAAACACATTGACGCGTACTACCAATGACATATGACCCTAATGATTCAAAACTCGTACAATTACGTCCTCGATGCTTCGATCCAAGTCTCACAAGGCATACACTCAACTTTAAACATGAACACTCAGGGTCCCTCAATGGAAAACTCTTTTAATGAGTAAATGTATAAACCATGCAAGTAGAGCAAATCCGAAACCAAAAAAAACGAATAAATTGTAAGTGTATCGACTTGGCATAGCTTCATAAAGGAATATTCACAGCTTAAGCATAATCTAGAAAATTGACATAAATGCCTTATACACAATTAAATTAGAGATTCATGTATCTTCGGATATCAAGACCATAAGGGTGATGAATGAAAGAAGAGCCATGGAAGAGGATAGAAAGTGGTAAAAGGTTTCAACATATGCATGCGCATTACACATGATGATCAATGATATTCACTTCCACATTTCCAATCTTTTGAATCACTTTTGCAATCTTCCTTCACCTCACTTCTTTTGTATTTGATTTTTTTTTTTGTTTTTGTTTTTTTTTTTTTGAACACACCTTTTCATCCGTTTCTATGTATATAACTCTTTTTTTTTTTTTTTTTCAACTCCATACACCTCCAACTTTACAAATATAAGAGCAATGCATCTATTGGCATTGACACTCTTTAAACTTATGCACATGCATATGAACATTAAAAAGAAGAAAAATATACATGGAATGAATCAATGGAATGAAATGGCATATGTGTTTAGAATCCGAAGAATACAACAAATCAAAACTTCAAAAGTGTATAAGGGGTCAATAAATCTATCTAACACTCGAACATGTGAACCAACATCAAAAAATAATGAAGTTATTCAATGAATGAGGATCAACAAAAATAATCTTGAATAAACATGATTCACTCTTCAAAGACGATAAATAGGCTCTAAAGCTCACACGGTAAAAATCTCCACCTTATAAGGACATGCATGCATAAGAATGAAACACAAGGCATCATATAACATGTTAGTGCGCAACAATGTGAATTGTCTCTTATAATAATTTTATGCCAAAAACTTGCAATGTATCATAATCTCGAAGGTGGGTTAATCATCAACTCAAATTTAATAAAAAAACATGGTATGGTACTTGTTTGAAACAACCTTGACACCTCCATCACAAAAATCTAAAAAGAAATGATATCAACAATCAAAGACATAGCTAAGGTGTCAAGTTACAGAAAAGAGCAATACAAATACCATACAATACCCATTACCTTGGTTGGAACAATACATGCGATATGGATATCAATAAAAAAGTACACCTGTAACTGAAATGCCAAAATATACCCAGAAAAGACAAAAGAATACAATAACTGTATACAAAAAGGGTATGCCACAATAGGAAAGATCACTATACAAACAGCTCAAAAATAAATACATCTACTATAATAAAAAAAAGATTTAGATACATCATATGAAATGAAATGCTATGAAGTGCACAATGCATCTAATCTAACTGGAGATCCGAAAAGAGGTCTCCATCATCCGGAGGAGGCTGGCCAAGGTGCTGGATAATCTCCTGGAGTCGAGTGGACTGGGTCTGCTGCTGCTGCTGAATGTCAATCAGCTGACCTTAAAGTGCAGCAATGGCCGTGTCCTGAAGATCTAATCTAGCCATAATGTCGGCCTGCCACTACTGGCGCTCTACTTGCTGAGCGGTCAGCTGCTCCTAAATAGCTACCAAAGTCTGAAGTAACGTCCCCTAAGCTGGCTCCTCCTGAGCCTGAGCCTGAGCCTGAGCCTGGGGCTGCGCTGGCTGCCCCGGCTGATCCTGCTGCTGCTCCCCTGACTGGGTCTCCTCCTGAGTCTGAGAAGCCGGCTGCTGAGAAGACGAGTGAGCCGAACTAGCTGACCCCCCCTTCTTCGACAACTGCCCTGCCGCCCTCTTCTCCGTCTTCCAGTCTCTGATAGTCGAAGAGGAGAGCAGTACAACATCCGCAACACTAACCCCTGCCGCCCTAATCCTCGTTGTCAAAAAACAACCAAAAGGGATGTTGGACTGGGGAGTAGCAACCTGAGTCGTAGCCCACAATGCCATATACATGAAGTGGGGCAAGTCAATAGTCCTGCCCGTGCCAATAGCCCACATCAACTGCCCTCGCCTCCTACTGCACTCCACCGTCCTCCCCAGTGGAAAGATCGAATAACAAATCCAAAGGAACAGCGGGTGGTATCTGGGGGCAATCTGCCTAATCCTAATCTGGGAAGCGGTCCAGGACCCTCCCGGTGCTAAAATCTCGGCGCACATCTCCTCATGAGATGGTGGATGCTCCCCATCATAAGAGAACTGAGGGTTAGCAACCCTCGGTATACCAAATTGCTCAGCAAAGGAGTCCGGGGTGATAACAACATCCCTACCCCGAACCCAAGAGTGAAGAATATGTATGTCGCCACCAACGGGGTCCGATGAAATGTTAACCATGAACTCTGCCACGAGGGTGGCTGAGTACTGGCCCCTAAAAGAAGCTAACCTCAACCACTGGCGGTTGGTCAAAGGCTGGAGCCAACCATATGGCTCAACATCAAACTGACTCACTGTCCAACGCCTCTCCACTACTACCTTATGGGCGCTCCACACCCGTCCAAACTCTCGCTCCTGATCCCTCCCCCGGAAGCGAGTGGAATCCTACTCTCCCTCTCTCTCCCTCCTAGCATGCTCACGCTGGAGCTGCTGGAACTGGGCTAGAGTCTGAGAAGTCCCCGCCCCAGCTGTACCCTCAGTACTCCTAGTCTCGATCATAACTCTCTACAAGGCTAAGTACAACTGGAAATGAAAATAATAGACAAAGATCGGCGGAAGGAATACCTCTCGAAGCGCAGAAAACAGTGAAAAGGCGAGACCAAGTCTAGCACAGTAAACTGGCAGGGCCTCGCTGCTCCGATATACGAAAGGGCTCTCTAAACTCTCAAATACGCGCAAGTGAAATGAGAATGAACAGTGAAACAGTGGCCTTTTTATAGACAACTCGGTCACCGATCGATCGGCTCTTTAAGCCGATCGATCGCCTCGCGGACCGATCGAAATGGAGCGCAAGCGATCGAATAGCCGATTGATCGATACCGCTCCCTTTCGATCGGTGCAGTAATAAGCCCGATCGATCGCAACGTACACGATCGATCGGTTTGGCCCACCGATCGATCGCAAATGCGGCCTCTCTGAAGTTCTGCAGAAATTCCCAGAATTATTCACAGAATCATGCAAATGGTGCCCCCCCCCCCCCCCCCCCCCCCCCAACTGGAGTCATGCCATGACCTCAAGGCATGAGAAAAATGGAAGAGAAAAAGGACAACGGGGAGGGCAGGACTCTCGGGAATACAAATGTACACAACTAACTACCAAAAAGAAAAGAGAAAGAAACCTATGAAAAGAAAAACAAAAGAACTACTCCTAAACTATAAAACACGACAATCTAATGTCACTCAAAGGACGGTGGATCGATGAGATCCACACAGTCCAACTCCCCTTGGAACGTCTCAAAGTACGGCTTTAGCCGCTGGCCATTCACCTTAAATGCCGAGCCATTCATGAGGTTCTGCACCTCAATGACTCCATGGGGAAAAACTTCTTTAACAAGGTATGGCCCGGCCCACTTACTCCGCAATTTGCCCGGAAATAGATGTAAGCATGAATCATACAATAACACTTTTTGGCCAACTTTGAAAGTTTTCGAATGATATGTTGGTCATGAAAGTGTTTCATCCAGGCCTTAGCAATTTTTGCATTTTCAAATGCATCATTGCGGAGTTCATCTAACTCATTGAGTTGGAGTTTTCAGTGGGTACCCGCAACATCAATATCCTCATTACATTGACGAATTGCCCAATATGCTTTATGCTCAATTTCGACGGGAAGATGACATGCCTTCTCGTACACAAGTCTATAGGGTGATGCACCAAGAATGGTTTTATAGCCCGTGCGGTATGCCCACAACCCATCGGTCAATCTAAGAGACCAATCTTTCCTATTTGGATTGATGGTTTTCTCTAGAATGCTCTTAATTTCCCGATTGGCCAACTCTACTTGCCCTTGCATTTGAGGATGGTATGGTAATCCAACCTTATGGACCACACCATACTTACGCATTAAAGACGCAAAGAGCATGTTACAAAAATATGAACCGCCATCACTTATCATGGCACGAGGCATGCCATACCTACAAAAAATGTTCTCTTTCAAAAATCGCAAGACCACTTGGTGGTCATTGCTTCGGGTGGCAATTGCTTCTACCCACTTAGAGACATAATCTACCACAACAAGAATAAAAAGGTACCCAAACAAGTTAGGAAACGGTCCCATGAAATCAATCCCCCAACAATCAAATATTTCCAAAATAGTGATGGGGTGAAGAGGCATCATGTGCCTCTTAGAAAGTGTTCCTAACCGTTGGCACCTATTGCAAGCTAGACAAAAAGTATGTACATCCTTGAACATGGTGGGCCATTAAAGCCCACATTGCAAAATTTTGGCATTGGTCTTCTTGGATGAGAAGTGTCCTCCACAAGCATGAGAGTGACAAAATTCTATCACTTGTTAGAATTCGTGATTTGGGACACACCGGCGAATGATTTGGTCCGGACAATACTTAAACAAGTGAGGATCATCCCACGAAAAATAGCGCACATTCCGGAAGAATTTACGTTTGTCAATGGATGACCATGTGGAAGGAACCTCACCGGTGACAAGGAAGTTCGCAATGTCCGCAAACCAAGGGGTTGAAACTTGCTCAACGGTACTCACATGCATGAGATGCTCATCCGGGAAGTGCTCCTTGATAGGGGTTGGGTCCATGGCTCGCCCATTTAAGGGAAGCCGAGACAAGTGGTCCGCAATTACATTTTTAACCCCTTTTTTATCACGCATTTCTATATGGAATTCTTGGAGCAAAAGTATCCATCGAATGAGGCGCGGTTTTGCATCGGGTTTTGTGAGGAGATACTTTAGGGCCGCATGGTCGGTGTAGATGATGACCAATGACCCAATCAAGTAAGACCTAAATTTATCAAGTACAAAAACCACCGCAAGGAGTTCTTTCTCGGTTGTGGTATAGTTGATTTGAGCTTCATTGAGAGTTCTAGAAGCATAATAAATGACATAAGGCTTCTTGTCAACTCTTTGTCCTAGGACAGCCCCCACGGCATAGTCGCTAGCATTACACATTAGCTCAAATGGAAGAGACCAATTGGGTGCTCGAATGATTGGGGCGGTGGTCAAAAGTCCCTTCAACTTGTCAAAAGCTTGTTGACAAGAAGATGTCCACTCAAAGAGAACATCTTGGGACAAAACATGACACATGGGCTTAGAGATTGCACTAAAACCCTCAATGAAGCGCCGATAGAAACCGGAATGCCCAAGAAATGATCTAATCTCCTTCACACACGTTGGGGCAGGCAATTTTTGAATGAGTTCAATTTTTGCTTTATCAACTTCAAGCCCTTCGGCCGACACAATATGCCCCAAAACTATACCACTTGTAACCATAAAATGGCATTTTTCCCAATTGAGCACAAGGTTACTCTCCTCACATCTCATCAAAACTTTTCCTAGATTACCAAGACAACCTTCATAAGTATCCCCATAGACGGAAAAATCATCCATGAAGACTTCGACAATTTGCTCAATCATGTCGCTAAATATGCTCATCATGCACCTTTGAAATATCGCCGGTGCATTACATAGCCCGAAGGGCATACGTTTATAAGCATATGTGCCAAATGGACAAGTGAATGTTGTCTTGGCTTGATCCTCAAGGGCTACATCGATTTGATTGTACCCCGAATATCCATCTAAAAAACAGTAGAAAGCCTTACCGGACACCCTTTCTAGGACTTGATCAAGGAAGGGTAAAGGGAAGTGGTCCTTTCAGGTCACATTATTGAGGCGGCGATAATCAATGCACATTCGCCACTCGGTTTGCACACAGGTTGGCACTAACTCATTGTTGTCATTTCTTATCACCGTTACACCCGATTTCTTAGGAACCACTTGGGTCGGACTAACCCATTTCAAATCGGAGATGGGGTAAATGATACCCGCATCTAGCAATTTTAAAACCTCACCTTTAACCACTTCCTTCATATTAGGGTTCAATCGCCTTTACATTTGACGAATGGATTTAGCCTCCTCTTCTAAAAAAATGCGGTGAGTGCATACGAGAGGACTAATCCCATGAAGGTCGACGATAGTCCATCCTAGGGCTTTTCTATGTTTCCTAAGCAATGCTATCAACCCTTCCTCTTGGCTCCCAGACAAGCTAGAGGAAATCACAATCGGGTATGACTCTCCATCCCCTAAAAATGCATACTTTAAATTGGAAGGCAAGGGCTTCCTCTCAGGAATGGGAGGCTTCTCCTCCGAAGGAATCGATTTCTCAGCACTAGGGTGGAGGGGTTCAAAAGAAGGGGTCCATTGACCCACATGTAAACACTCCTCTCTCTCACCCTCTAAATGAGACAATTCACTTGACACCATGCCCTCACTATCAAGTGAAGCATGCGGTTCACTTCTCACTAATGCCCTCTCCAAAGGGTCCTCAAAACTCTCCCGCTCAAAGTGTTCTTGAACTATGCTCTCTATGATATCTACCTCCCGGATATCCTCACATTCCCCTTTTTGTTTGGCAACCGAAAAGATGTTAAGCTCAAGGGTGGTGTTGCCAAAAGACAATTTTACTAACCCATTCCTACAATGTATGATGGCATTGGAAGTAGCTAGGAAAGGGCGTCCCAAGATCACAGGAATTTGGTTGTGAGCTATGCAACTCTCAACAGGTTGGGTGTCTAGGACAATGAAATTGACCGGGAAGCAAAAGTTATCAACTTGGATGAAAACATCCTCGATGATACCTCTTGGAACCTTTATAGAACGATCCGCCAATTACAAGGTAACACGAGTAGGGCTCAACTCTCCTAGGCCAAGTTCCTTATACACTGAAAAGGGTAAAAGGTTGACACTAGACCCTAAGTCTAACAAGGCACGATCTATCTTGGTGTTCCCAATGGTACAAGAAATAGTAGGACATCCGGGGTCCTTGAATTTCGGCACGGTCTTACATTGCAAAATCGCACTTTGATTTTCATTCATCACGGTGGTTTCCTTGACATGCAACCTTCGCTTAAAAGTGCATAAGTCCTTCAAGAACTTAGCATAAGAAGGTATTTGCTTAATTGCGTCAAGGATAGGGATGTTGACCTTTACTTGTTTAAACACTTCATAAATTTCCGCATTTAGAAGTTCATTCTTTGGTTTGGTCAACCTTTGCGGGAAGGGAGCATGTTTGACTATGTCCCTTCTCTTATCCCTCCCACTTTCACTCAAAATCTCAATGGGATTGGCTAAGTTTTCCCCCCCTTTTCTCGGCTCTTTTTCCTCTTTCTCTTCTTGACCAACACTCTTCCTAGAAGTCTCATCCCGAGGTGGGATAGTTTTATCAATGGTCTTGCCACTTCTAAGTGTGGTTATGGCTTGCACTTGGTCATGACTCGTACTAGGGTCACTCTTACCCTCGGTTATGTGCACTTGCCTAACCGCCGGGTTAGGTTGAGGTTGAGCCGAGAATCTTCCCGGGACATTTTGGGTCAAAGCTTGTGTCAATGTAGACATTTGCTTTTGGATGTCCTCAAGTAACCTATAGTGTTGGTCTAGCACTTTCTCTTGTTTATCAACCCTTGAACTAACCCCCCTCATGTCATTGGCAAGTTGATAAACATTGTCCTCTATGGGCTTCCTATGGAGGGGTTGGTATGGCCTTAGTTGATTTTGGAATTGGGGCACGGGTGCTTGTTGGTAAGGTGGAGGTGGATGTTGTGGTGGGAGTGCTTGTGGAGGTGGATGTTGTGGTGGAAGTGCTTGTGGGGGTGGAGGTGCTTGGTATGATTGAGGGTTTTGATACCCTCCTTGATAGTTGTGGGAGTTTGAAGTCCCTTCATTGTTCCTCCACCCAAAGTTGGGATGATCTCTCCATCCCGGGTTGTATGTGTTTGAATAGGGGTTACCCCCTCCTCTTGAATATTGGCCAATTGCGTTAACTTGGCCTTGCAAAGCCTCCTTCACACCCAAAATGATTGGGCATGAAGCGGTGGTATGGTCCGAGGTTTCACACACAAGACAACATACTTCTCTCAACTCCTCACTCTCTACCGATTGAACTTTTTTCACCTCAAGAGCCTCTAATTTTCTTGCCAAGGTAGCCACCCTAGCATTGACATCATCAACTTCCTTGAGTTGATATCTTCCCACCCCTTGTTGGATTGAGCGACCCTCGGGATTTTGGGTCCCGGTAAGTGCCCAATCTCTAGCCTTATTTGCCAAGTTATCAAAATAATCGTATGCCTCGTCGGGTTGCTTATCAAAAAACGTCCCCGCACACATAGACTCAACAAATTGCTTGAGTTGGGGTATCAAAGAAGAATAAAATGTGTTGATGACGTGCCAATCGGTGAAACCGTGATGGGGGCAAGAATTTAAGAGGTCTTTGAACCTCTCCCAACATTGAAAGAAAGTTTCCCCCAACAAAGGAGAAAACTGTGAAATTTGCCTTCGAATGGCCTCGGTTCTATTTTCGGGGAAAAATTTACTCAAAAATTCCCCTTGGAGAGTAGCCCAAGAATGGATGGACATGGGTCGCAAGGAATTGAACCAAAGCTTAGCTTTGTCCTTCAAACAAAATGGGAAGAGTTTCAACAAAAATACTTCCCTTGGACATGAGTTGTCCATAGTAATTGAACAAACATCCTCAAATTCCTTAAGAAAAATGTAGGGTTGTTCCGAATCCATCCCGTGGAATTGAGGCAACATTTGCATCATTCCCGACCTAATGTTTAGAGTGTTGTGATGGGGCGGGAAAACAATGCATGATGTTGGTGCTTGCCTTAGTGGGTTTAGGTAGTCCCGGAGAGTCCATATAGGGGGAGCCGCCACGTCGCCATGATGGCTCCCTCTTTCAAACTCCTCATGACCTTCCGGGTTGATTTGAACATTTGGATGCAAGGGTTGAATGTTAGGTAAGCCGGGTTCATTGGGATTTGCCATTGGAATGAAACCTAGGTCGACCACTAAAGGTAAGCTAGGTGTTGGTGAAGATATGCTTGTGCTCTCAATGCTCTCAATCCTCGCAAGGCGATGATGGTCGTCCCACGTGAAATATGACAAGCAAGAATGAATGCACACATAAGGTTGGACCGATAGGGTCGTTCAGCACATCATACACAATTCCCTAGGTTGGACAACGGCTTTTTTTTTTTCAATTCTAGGCCGGACAACGGCTTTTTCTCAATTCAACTCTGTACCTCCAATCTCCACATACAATAAGCGTACCACCAATTTGAAACTTTCACACACTATCCTAACTCCACTAAATACTCCCGAAGAGAGATAATTTCCTAACAAAAATGCAATGCAATTATACTATATCAAACAAAAGAAACTAGAGAAAAGAAGAAATAAAAATAATCCTAAAAATAAAACACCTTAAGGGAAATGAGAGTGTACCGGGGCCCGAAGCCCGTAGATGCTTCCCTCGGGGGTGGTGATGAAATCCATCCTTTTTGTGTGTTTTTTTTTTCTTTTTGCTTGCTCTTCTTTTTTTTTTCAATTTTCTTCCGCAATCCTTAGCTTTCGTCCGGTGTAGCTTTTGCCTATGAACTCCCCAGCAACGACGCCAAAACTTGGCACGCCTCCAGATGTGCTTCAACTGGAGTTTCCGCAAGGGTACGGAGGTCGCACTTGTAGTAAAACCGGAGGATCCGGTGTCGTTCTCTCCCAAGGGAATTCTGCAAATATAGCAACAAAGCTCAACTAACACGGGTACTTATCTTAATGGATTGCAAATGAAAATTCTTATATTTTTTTTAACATAAAAGAGACCGAAAATATGTTGGTTTTGAGATGATGGTGGTTCTATGCATCATGCAATAATTTAGTGACTAATAAAGACAACAAAAGCTAGTTTTATGTAATTAAGGAGAAAAGCTTGGACATGGTTGTTTTGATCCACCAATTCACAACAAGGATTTCCAATGAGAGGTTTATAACTCAAATCGAGAATCACACCTTGGATTCTTGATTCGGAAAATGTCGACTATAAAAATGTGGGTTTTGTTCGATTGAGCATAAAGAGGGAATCTATAATTGGTACCCTAGAATCAAACCTTAAACATGTGCAATACCTATACCAAATATTGATTTGTGCATAAATATTACCAAAGGGTTATGAATCTAAGTTTTTCTAATGAATCTCATGCTAAATCAAATGAAACCATATAATTTTGAGGATATGACTCTAAAGTTCATACAACCCATTTTCAACTCTTTGAAGATCCTTGGTGGATCTTCACAACCACATCCAAGAGGTATTTAGCTACTAGAATCCATGTCAAAGAGCATAAAACAAGCCAAATCTACCATTAAATTATAAAGACCTAGTGTTTGGTTGCTAAGAAAATGAGGGAAAGTGCCAAGAAAATGATGAAAAGTTGCTAGAAAAGGTAGAAAATCATTCACTTCATATATATATCAAACATTCACTTACAATGATCCAAAAGCAATAAATGACATTAAATACAAAGCATTAAGAGTAGATCTAACTAAAAACCTTACAAGATAACAAAAATCCACTTTTTGGAGCCTCATTCCCGTCCAAATTCTGCATAAAACGACCTATATCTCTTTTTGTCTCGAACAAAAGCTTTTATACTCTGCAGAAAAATAGAGTCTGTGCACACTGATCGATCGGTGTACGACCGATTGATCGGTCGATCGATCGCCCGATCGAACGGTCCAGGCGATCGAACGCCCGATCGATCGCAAAACCGACCCCTCTGAAGTTTGCTTCTGTGTAGTCTGTTGAGGGAGTTCCGACATCACCGATCGAACGCCCGATCGATCGGAAAAACGCCCTCTCTGAAGTTTGCTGCAGAAGGTCGAACAGAGCATCACCGATCAATCGGCCGATCGAACGTTCCGTGGACCGTTCGATCGGGTGATCGATCGGCCGATCGATCGGTCATCCTCAAGATTTCCCATTTGCCTTAGTTTAAGCTCCAATTCCTGTAAAAAGTGCACAAAAGGAGTTTCAATGCGTTTTAGGAGTTATAATACTAAATTAACACTGAAATTCAACTAATCAAATAACAATTTAAGCCAAAAGATTACTATTTCTAAGAGTAATCAGTCCACCCTTTCTAGATCATCCCAGAGATGATCTGGCATGGTTAGGTGCCCTCTAGTCAATTTCGGGTCAATTCCGAGATTTTTTGGTCAATATGACCATTTTGCCCCTATGCATTCGAACGCCCCGAGAACCACACCGGCCCTGGGTATCAAACCGGTAACTTCCTAAGAATGCTTCTTATAGTATTCTCAGCCTTCCATTACCTTTTCGGATCATTCCGAGTCAGTTCAGGCAAACCCGGTGCAAAATGACCATTTTGCCCCTAGTGGGCCGGTCACCTTTTCCGACCACACTGGCTCTGGGTATCAAACCAGCAACCTTTGGGAACATTTTGTATAATGTTTTCAATTCTTGATTCTTCTTTCGAGACGTTCCGAGTCCATCTTGGCAGCTTTCCAGCCAAGTTGACTGTTTTATCCCTAATGGCTCGGTCAACCCTTCCGACACATCCTAACTTCATTTCTCAAGTCAAATACTTCCGGGACACTGTTCTAAGTGTTCCTACCCTTGTTTTCAGCCTTCCGGGTCATTCTCGGTCTCTCAACTCCTTCTCGGACTTTCCGGAGTCACTCCTAGTGAAGCCAAGCTAAACATTGCATGGTAGTCACTAGTACAGGCGCCCAAATCTTCCCAAGATACGTTGCTTACCGACCTTAAAACTTTCCTAACTGGCTGGCGCCACTACTAGTGGCACCAAGCTAAGAAATGGCCTGGCGCCAAGAGTAAATTTGGCTTGGCGTCATTACAACAAGTTCCAGGTCTATCCCATCTCTATAAATACAGAGCCTCCTCTAGCGTGAAAGAGGTCCACAAACTCAGTCTGAAAACCCTACTATTTGATATACAGAGCTCGTAACCTCCCTAAACCTTAGCTTCTCTAGGTTTTCCAAACCCTAGCCACCACAGACCAAACCCTAGCCTCCTATACACTCATACACACTCCTATACACTTATACACTAGCCTCCAACCCTCCATTGAAGACTTGGATTGCTGCAACTACAAGCTTTGAAGACCAAAACAAAGCCCTCGAAGACTAAAGTGAAGCGAAGACTGAAGAAAAGCAAGGCAAGCAAAGCCAAGCGAAATAAATAAGGCATACGGTAGGTTTTCTTTTTAAGTTTCTGCACTTCCTCCTCTCTCTTCTCCATCCTAACCCACTTGGGTTCTCTCTATTTTAATCCCCCATTTTCGTCCCCCCCTTTCTTTACATGCTTGAAATAAGGGAATTCTCGGTCCATATGTAGGATTAGACTATTGGAAGGTCACCGTGTCGGGGGCTTTCTTTTAGTCTAACCGGAGACCACATGGGTTCGGCTCCTTTGATTATGTGGTGAAGCCTTAATCTTGTATGTTCACGACCCCAATTTGCATTGTGCATATCAGTATCTTGCATTCTTCCAAAAATCGTTTTCAAAGCTTGCATTAAACTTGTTTTCAAAATTGCATCAAAATCTTCGTTTCCAAAATTTGTTTTCAAAATCACAATCCTAGGGTGATTCTAGCCTTTCCATGACTAGGGTTGCTTTGGGAAAGTGTTAAATTTAAAGTTACTTTCATGGTCTATATTTTCAAATCTTGTTATTTTCAAAACCACTATCCTAAAGTGGTTCTAGCTCTCTTATGGTTAGAATCGCTTTAGGAATGTGAGATATTTTATATACATTCCAAAATCTCGTCTCAAAAATCTCCTTCTAAAAATCTCTTTTCCAACATGCTTTCTATAAACTCTCTTTAAATTCCTTTCCAAAATTGTTTTCTAAAAACTCTCTCTAAAAATCTATTTTCCAAAACTTCTCATTTCAAACTCATTTCCAAAACACTCTCCTCAAAATTCGCTTTCCTAAAAGCTTCTTCCAAAATTTTGTTTTCAAAACTCTCTCAAAGTTTTACTTTTCAAAAATTTTCTTCCTAAAATTCTTTTCAAAATACGCTTTCTAAAAACCCCTCTTTAGAATCTTCCTCCAAAAACTTCGCTTTCGCAAACGCACTTTCCAAAAAACTCAAACTCTTTCCTTATAGCCCAAGTCAAGCCCTAGAGCTAACGATTAGGAAACCCTAGTTTTCTTTCCAAAAACATGGTTTTCGAACTTGTCTTAAAACCTATGTTTCCAAAATCTCCCTTTTCACATCAAAGCTATACATATTTTCAAAACCTATTTTCTACATCAAAACTATAGTCTTCCAAATCTAGGGTTTCTAAAACTTCCTCTTCCAAATCCTTGTCAAATCAAATATTCCCTTTAGGTCACCAAATCCAATCTCCCGTTTAGGAAACTAGATCCAATCCTCCATTTTTTGAAACAAAATCGAAGCTTCTCTTTAAGAAACAAAATCTAATCCTTTGTTTTAGGAAATAAGAATCTTAACTCTTCCTAATCCAAATCTTTCCTAATTCAACTCATTCCCTTTGTTTTGCTTTCCAAAACAAAGTATCAAGAAGATCTTTTTCTCGAAGTGTTCCTCTCAACCACTCAAGAAATAAATCACAAGGGTTTAACAACCCTTTTACAAATGACATAGGAAAGTTGAAGCTCAGAACTATAGATACAAGACTCTCAAGAGTTGAATAAAACAATGAAGCTCAAATATGAAATAGAATGATGAAGAAGTAAAGCTCAAAACTTGAAGATCTTGATGAATGTCACTTTCTATGCTCAATCTTTGTAATCTCTTATGTATCTCTTGCTTCTTTTATGTATCTCTGTTTATAGAGGAATGATAGTAGATTATTTGTAGCTTAAAATCAACTTCTAGCCGTTTGAGAAAGCATTGAAGATTTATTCCCGTTGAGCTACTTGCTGCTAGAAAATTTTTTAAATTTCTTATCAGATGCCTTCACTTGCTTCTCGATCTTTGCCTTGATAACGTTTGAATTTGAAGATGGCTATAGGAGAAATGTTCTAAACATGGAAGTCAGATTTTCAGAACTACAAGAATCAAGTCAATCCAATGGTTAGGTCAAAATTTATGATCAAAATACTCAAACTGTCTCCCCATTGGCATATTTGAATTTCTGCAAAGTTGCCTTCACTTACACCTCGATTTTCTCTTTTATAACGTTTAAATTTGAAAATGTCTATAAGATAAAAGTTGTAGACATGGAATTCAAATTTTTAGAACCTCAAGAATCAGTACATTTGAATGTCTGGAACAAAAGATACGGTCGTATTACAAAGGCTATCTCCCAACTGTCATATTTTAAACTTCTACTCTAATGGTTTACCTTCCAGCTTCATTTTGTCCCACAAGACATTTTCTTCATGAAGTTCTTACAGGATACCATTTATAGAAATTTGAGTCTTATTTTCAATGCCATAGAAATCAAATCAATCCAATGTTTGGATGAAAAATTATATACATAATACTAAATCTATCTCCAATAAGCTTTCTTGCCATTATCTTTGACTGAGTCTTCTTCTTCATGCTATGCATGCCTTTTACTTTCATGAAGAACAATAACTTCAAGAAATGTTAGATAATTAACATTTAAAACATAAATAAAAAAGTAAGTAATTTCTTATTAAAATTCACAATATATTTAAACTTTTAACATAAAATTCTTTAAAAATTTTAATTAATACATCAAACATGAAATCTTCAGATTAAGAAAATTTTAATCATTAAAACATTTATATTTGTTATCATCAAAATCAATTAATGAAAATTTGAGACTAACAGATATGATGCATGATGTGCAAATGCATAAAAAGAATTTAAAGAAAGATTTTAAAAAGGGAATTGAAATTTTAAAAAAGGTTATGACTGCGCCCATAAGGGTTGCCTACGTATCCTTTTGTTGAGAATCAGGTCAGTCGTGGTTCAGACTCAAGGTCTGATTGAAAATAAACACTTTAGGATCTTGTTTGACTTGAAAAGACACTTTGGGGTCTTTAGAAAGTTCGACTTAAAAAGGTTTGAGCTGAGCTTTTGATTGGAAGATTGGAAATTGAACCTTAATTTGAAATTGACTTTGATTTGAAATCGAATATTAAAGTAAAACTCGAAATAAGTTTGAAACACTTGAATTGAATTTTAAAATCATCTTGAGTTGAATTGGAGTTTGAAAACCATCTTGATTTAGAAAATAATTGAAGTTTCCTAACTTAGGGTTAGGGTTGAACTAGGGTTTAGGCATCCTAGGACTTAGGTAACCTAGGGTTTAAACATATACTTGAAATAGGAATGTTTGATTTTAAGAAAGTTTCGAATTAAGAAAGTTCTACTTTAATAAAGTTTTGAATTAGGAAAGTTCAATTTTAGGAAAGACTTGATTTTAGAAAGATTTGATTTAAGAGATGTTTGAATTTAGAAAGAGTTGATTTAGGAAAGTTTTGAATTTGAAATTTGGAAAGTTAGGATTTGGAAAGATTTAACTTAAGAAACATTTGTAAGCACCCCATTTTGCCCAATAGACAATCTTCAGTCTTATAGGACTCACTTTCAAATGCTACAACACATTTAAACCCAAAACCAACCTTCTACGTTCTAGTCTAGTCAATCGGTCGCTTCCCAGGCCCATTGGGCCCACTTAAAGCCAAATGTCCAAAATGCCCCTAAGGCATCATCCCAGTCCAATTCTTACTGGCACGCTTCTCAACAAAGTACTTAAAACCTCAAAGTCGTAAGTCCATCTTTCTAAGATTGTCCCAAAGACAATCTAGCACATTCTAGTGCCTTCCAATAGCTTCCGGATCAATTTCGAGAGCATTCGGTCAAAATGATAATTTCGCCCTGATTGTGCTCTAAAAGTGCAATCTACATGGCTTAATTAGTTATTTGTTAGCCTTAGAATAGGTTTAATTATGTTTTTTTAGTCCTAATTCGTTACTAACTTAGTTTTATGTATGTTTTCAGGAATTCGGGCTTAAAAAGAAGAAATTCATACTAAATTAGAAAAGGCATTTGAAATGTGTTTAAAGTGCGTCTGAAGTGTGTTAGAAGGGCATTCAAACGGTGAATAGTGGCATTTGAATGGTGAATAGGCATTCGAAGTGCGTTCAAACGGTATGTCAAATGGTGTCACGCCAAAATTAGGTCCGAAGACCGTTTGATAGATTCAAAGAGCATAAAATTCGTCCTGTTTGAATTGTCAATTAGGCATCCAAAGGTCATTCGAATGGTGCAGCAGGATTTCCTAACTTTTTACTGCCTATATAAGCTAGGACTGAACTGCTTTTAAAGGGGGATTCGAGGGTAGACGTTTTTTGAGGATTTTAGGAGTAGTTTTAGGAGTAAATTAGAGTAGTTTTTCATAGTCTTCTATAGTTTTTCAATTCCTATAATCAGATTACTCAGTCTTTCAATATATGTTACATACAACTTTGTGTATCTAAGATTATAATGAGTAGCTAGATTCCATCTTGGGATCAATTGTGAAAATCAATTGAAGATCTTAGATGAACGAAGGAGGTATGTTTTTGGTTTTAAAGTTAAATTTTCTAGTTATTCTTTCTTCTTCTTCTTCGTTCTAGAAACTTTCAAAAACCTAGACGTTTGATTATGTTCAGTAACGTTTATGCGTGAATCTATATTCAGTATATGTGCTGCACGAATTGATGTTCGGTAATGTTTATGCATGAGTCTATATTCAGTATATGTGTTGCACGAATCGATGGTACGCGTCCTTGATTCTAACAACCCAATTCATTCTAGAAGTTGAAGTTTTGAAAAACACTTATTTTTATAGCTAAATCTTCCGAATTCGAGACTCACGACATAGTCGAAGGATTTGAATTATTAAATTATCTCCTTTGGAATTTCAAGAAATGCAATTGGTTGGATCGATTGATTCTAGGACTTTTTCTTTATATCTTAGTTTAAATTAGATAACCAATCTTTCCTTAACCTAAAATCATATTTTTGTTTATTGAAGTGTTTTTTCTAAAATTTTTTATTCACGGTAAGTTTTCCTATTTACGTAAACCATCTTCCTTATGGGATCGATTTTGTTCTTATAAGAAATTATTACTATATTGCGGTTGTGCACTTGCGGTTAAGTATCACCCTTTTAGGGATCGATCAAGTTTTTTGGCGCCATTGCCAGGGAAGCTGCATTTTACTTTGGTGAACGAGCCTTGGAGATTCTGTTTTGGAGGAAGCACTTCACCGTCATTCTACAAACACAAGCGAACTCAATAACTCTTTTGGGTAACTTCGTTCCATCTTTTATTTTTAAGCACTTATTTTTGTTTTTCTTTAGGTTACATTGGGTTTGTGCATCGTTGTTGTGGGATTGGGAGAATAGGTTGTTTTTATATACTTGTTGGTTAGTCTTGCATACATCTTATTTATGAATTATCCTTGGAGTAGTTCTTCTTTATACACGGCTCAACCACAAGGCTATTATCCACCTCTAAACTATTTGGAATGGAGCTCTCCAGCTTCACCATATGCTTCTTATGAACAACCACCACAACAACTGTACTACCACGCACCACCTTTGTCTCCACCATATGCTTATGATTCATATACACCTTTTACTTCACCTTACACATTTCACAAGACATATCCTTCATTACCTTATCAACCTTTGGTAGAGAATCAAGAGAACATGTAGTCATCTTACATGCCATATCACATAAGTATGTCTTCGGGGATCAGGGATACTAATACAAAAGGTACAAGCTGACACTTGCACAAATTCATCGAGAATTAGATGACTTAACTCAACGATTGGCCCTATTAACACACGAGGCAATGGATAGCGAAAAGGAAGAGTTTTTGGCTCAACCTCGAGACGATCCTACAAATGAGATGTTCACGATTTCATATATAAGTAGTCATGACCAATGTCTCTCTGTTATCGCCCTTAAAACTAAACATGAAATAGAGAACATCAACGTTCCTGCGGTGTCTGATCCAAGGGAAGATATTCTTAGGGTTGATGATGATCAGGATGAGGTTAAAGAAGAGGTACTTATTCGTCCTGAGGTGTCTAAATTGAGGAAAGTGATACCTAAAGAAGAAGAGGTGAAGGAGGAAGGGATAATGGAGAGTGAGGGAGAGGAACCCAAGAGTAAGGAGCCCAAGATTAAAGACTCCCAAAAAGAAAAGGTGATCGAGGAAGGAGTAATGGAGAGTGAGATATCCCATACTCATCTTCAACATGAATTGAGCCTTAACATTCCTATCATGCAAGATTCTGTTTTTATTGTTTATCCTTTACAAACATTAATGAGTATTTTGTATAATTTTGGGTTTAATAGTATTCGTACTTATGCATATTTCATTATTCATGGAAAATGGTAAGTGGTTCCATGCAAGCAAATACCCTCGATGTGGTGTTGGATAGTCTTCTCTTATGTATTTTCGTAATATAGGAGTAGGTAGGTAGTTTTTGCTTTCTTTTGTTTTGTTTTTAAAGTTCTTCCCTAGTTGAGGGGAGGGTGTTGTCCCACCGGATTTTTCCATCCCTTTTTCATGCATTCATGTTTTTGTTTCTCTTTGCTTGATGCATTGAGGACATTGCATCATTCTAGTTGGGGGGGAGGGAGAGACTAATAGTTTTTTTTATTTTGTTTTTTTTTTGTTTATATAAAAACCCATAAACCATTAAAAAAAATTCTAATAAAAAAATTTCAATAATAGTTCTATTCTATCAAATCTTGTTATGCTTTATTAAGTAATTTTCATATACTAGTTCATGATTGATCTATCTTTTGGACACTTAGAAATCTTCAGTGAAGGTTTGATGTATCATATGGTTCAGTACTTTGGTTTGTATTTCTCACACTTTCTCATATACTCTTTATGTTTACTGTTGCGATTGGAAGTGTTGGGGATTATCTTGAGGAACCATTTGTGTATCCATGTCATAGTTAGTATGATGATAAGTTACTTTGTTCCATGTTTTAACTAAATTCAAGTTGATGATTGATTCACCTTAGATATTGTGATGAATTGCAAGTTTTTGTCATAAAATCATTATAAGAGAGAGTTTAAGTTGTTGTGCACTATTATGCTATATGATATTTCTATGTTTCTCTCTAATGTATGCATGTCCTTATAAGGTAGAGATTTTATACCTTGTAAACTTTAGAGCCTATTTATCGCCTTTTAAGGGTGATATGCATTTACTCAAGGTTAACTTATTGATTTTTTTGTTCATTCAATAGCTTCATTATGCTTATTTTGGTTTACATGTTGAGTATTAGTTGGAGTTATTGACATCTTATACACTCTTGAAATTTTGATTTGATATGGTTTTCAGATTATAAAAGTAAAGGCAATTTTATTATAGTGAGCCATTCATGTTTATATTTCTTTCTCAATATTTGTATACACATGAGCTTAAAAGTTTGTCAATGCTAAATTCCGAAGTTGGTGCATTGCTTATGTACTTGCAAAATTGAAAGTGTATGGAGTTAAAAAGTAAAGAAAAGAAAAGAAAGGGAAGAAAAATTCAAATAATAAAGAAGTGAAGGAAGTTGAAAAGTCCAATATTATTGCATAGTTGGGAATTTGGAAATGTGCTTTATTGATCATCATGTGTAGTGCGCAATGTATATGCTGAGTTTCATTATCTCTTCTTCTTTCACATGGCCTTAGCGTATCCAGAATTATATGAATCTTTACTTCAATTGTGTATGAGTCATCAATGTCAATTCTCTAATTGTGCTTTAATAGTAAATTTTCTTTCATGAAGCTATGCTAAGTCGATACACTTACAATTAATCCATTTTTTATTCCGGAATTGCTTTACTTGCATGTTTTGTATATTTACTCTTAAAATGAGCTTTCCTTTGAGAGACTCTATGTGTTCATGTTCAAAGTTGAATGTATGCCTTGTGAGACTTGGATCAAAGCATAAAGGACATAAGTGTATGAGTTTGAGACATTAGCGTTTTATGTCGTTGGTAGTACACTTCAATGTGATTTCCTCTCTTCAATGCTTTATGCATGTATCTTGCACTGATTCATGATCTAGGTGGATTGAGACTTGACTTGAATGAGGTTAATACATGTTTCATATTCTTTGATATCATATTGACATTACATGGATTAATGTTTGTGGGTATTCATCACTGTAAGCCCTCACGAAACACCACTCGTCCACTAGGGGTAACTTAAGGCTTTAAAGGCTTGGTGCATATGCTAAAGGCACTCAAGACTCCCACGAAAGTGGAGATACGTTTTTGGTTTTAGTATTTTGCTAGGGACTAGCAAAAAGTTAGTTAGGAGGTGTGATTGTGCTCTAAAAGTAAAATCTACATGGCTTAATTAGTTGTTTGTTAGCCTTAGAATAGGTTTAATTATGTTGTTTTAGCTCTAATTCATTACTAACTTAGTTGTATGTATGTTTTTAGAAATTCTGGCTTAAAAAGAAGAAATTCGTGTTAAATTGAAAAAAGCGTTTAAAGTGTGTTCGAAGTGCATCTGAAGTGTGTTAGAAGGGCGTTCGAACGGTGAATAGTGGCGTTCGAATGGTGAATAGTGGCATTCAAACGGTGGACAGGCATTTGAAGTGCATTCAAACGGTACGTCAAACAGTGTCATGCCAAAATCAAGTCCGAAGACCATTTGATAGATTTAGACATCATGAAATCTGTCCAAAGAGTATTAGAAGACCGTTTGAACGGGCAATTAGGCATTCAAAGGCTGTTCGAATGGTGCAGGGGGGGTTTCCTAACTTTCTGCTGCCTATATAAGCTGGGATTGAACTACCTTTAAAGGGGGATTCTAGGGTAAAGGTTTTTTCGAGGGTTTTTGGAGTAGTTATAGGGGTAGATTAGAGTAGTTTCTTCATATTCTTCTATAGTTTTTCAATTCATGTAATCAGATTACTCAATCTTTCAATAAATTTTAAATACAACTTTGCGTATCTAAGATTATTGCCCGCTCGGCAGTCTCTAGTCCATCCAGACTTGTATTCAAGTCAATATGGACATATTCCAATCTAAATCAACTTTCCAAATCTAATCGCATCAATCGACTGCTTCGCGGGCCCTTTGGCCCCAAATAAAGGCAAAACGACCAAAATGCCCTAGGGACATTTATCGGTCCAATTCCAATGGGCACGTCTTTTCGAAGACAGTAAGTCTCCTTTTCAATTCCAATTAAATCTAGCACACCTTTCGAAAAAGCTGATTCCTCGAGGTGGTAAAACCATCCAATCTGGCACGTTTTTGAAGAAACTCTTCAGAACGGTAAGTCCCTTCAAGCCCGTTGACCAGGACGAGACCCCAAGTCTTCGAGATGGTAGAATGGTCCACCTTTGGCGCCTACTAGCCCGCCAATGAAGAAATGTCCATTTCGGCACAGCTTCCAAGAGAGTTGATTCCTCAGGCGCTAAGTCCACCTAGCAGTTTCCAGAGATTAGGCAATCTCTCGAATGATCACGACCCGTTAAAGTAACAAAAATACTCGTAAACATCGCAACCGTTGGAGTGATGAAAACACTCGCAAACAGGTCAATATAGGGAATTGCCAATAAACCCCTATGTCACGGGACCGCCGTTAGAGTAACAGAAACACTCAAAACCCATGTCAACACCAGTGCATGCTAGCCCACTCCGGTGAAAGATGACTAAACTGTCCCTAGGGCCATTTTCGGCACGTTCCTTAAGAAAGTACCTAAGTCCTTAGAACGGTAAGTCCACCCTTCCAAGATTGTCCTAAAGACAATCCGACATGATTAGGTGCCTTCCAGTCGGTTTCGAGCCAATTCCGAGACCCTCTGGTCAAAATGACTATTTTTCCCCTAGGCATCCAAGCGACCCGGGAACCACACTGGCTCTGGGTGTCAAATCAGTAACCTTCCAGGATGCTTTTGATAGTAACCCCAGCCTTTGAATACATTTCTGGACCATTCTGGCTCAGTTTTGGCAAACCTATTGTAAAATGATCGTTTTGTCTCTAGTAGGCCGGTTGCCTTTTCCAACCACACCGATTCTACGTATCAAACCAGCCACATCTTGGAACATTCTAGTTAATGTTTCAAAGCCTCGACTCTTCTTCTGAAATATTCTGAGTTCATCTCGGTAGTTTTTTGGCTCGACTGACATTTTTTCCTCTAATGGCCCGGTCAACCCTTTCAACATATCCTATCATCATTCTTCAAGTCTGCTACCCCTGAGACACTGTTTTAGGGGTTCTCCTCTCTTTCCGACCTTCCAAGCCATTCCTAGCCCTTTCAAATCATTCCCGGACTTTCCGGAGTCACTCCTAGTGAAGCTAGGCTAAAAATTGCATGGTAGTCGCTAGTACAGGCGCCCAAATCTTTTGAAGATACGTTGCTTGTCGACCTTAAAACTGTTCTAACTAGGGGCGCCAAGCCAAATTTTGGCCTGGCGCCACTAGGAAACTTTTGCCTGGCACCACTGCAACAGGTGTTAGGTCAATCCTCTCTCTATAAATACAGAGCCTCTTCCAGCGTGTGAAGAGTCCACAAACTCAGTCTAAAAACTCTCCTCTTTGATATACAGAGCTAGTAGCCTCCTTAAACCCTAGTCTTCTTTAGGTTTTCCAAAACCCTAGCTCCCATATACAAACCCTAACTCTCATATATTCCCATACACTCATATACACTTATACACTAGCCTCCAAAGCCTCCATTGAAGACCTGAAGTGCTACAACCTGAAGCTCTCGGAGATCAAGACAAGCCCTTGAAGACTGACGTAAAGCGAAGCGAGGACCGAAGCAAAGCAAATAAAGAAGACGCATGGTAGGCTTCCTATTTATGTTTATGCAACTCCCCCCTCTCTCCTCTCTCCAAACCTACTTAAGTTTTCTTCTATTTTAATCCCCCATCTGCTTCCCCCCCTTTCTTGCATGCTTAAAACAAGGGACTTCCCGATCCATGTGTAGGATTAGGCTATTGAAGGTCACCGTGTCAGGGGCTTTCTTTTAGTCTAACCGGAGACCACGTGGGTTCGGCCCCCTTGATTATGTGGTGAAGCATTAACCTTGTATGTTCACGTCCCCAACTTACATTGTACATATCATGATCTTGCATTCCTCCAAAATTCGTTTTCCAACTTGTTTTCAAAACTTGCATCAAACCCATTTTTAAAACTTGCGTTAAATCTTTTTCTTCAAAACTTGCTTCAAAATCACAATCTTAAGGTGATTCTAGGCTTTCCATGACTGGGGTTGCTTTAGGAAAGTGTTACATTTAAAGTGGTCAATATGGTCCATATTTTCAAATCTTGTTGTTTTCAAAACCACTATCCTGAAGTGATTCTAGCCTTCTTATGGTTAGAATTGCTTTAGAAAGGTGGGATATTTTTATAGACTTTCTAAAAACTCTCTTTTTAAATATCTCTTTCTAAAAAAACCTCCTTTTCAACATACTTTCTAAAAACTCTTTTTTTTTTTAAATCTCTCTTTCTAAAAAAAACCTCCTTTCTAACATACTTTCTAAAAACTCTCTCCAATCTCCTTTCCAAATTTGTTTTCTAAAAACTCCCTTCAAAAATCTATTTTTCAAAACTCCTCTTCAAGCTTCTTTCCAAAAAAAAGCTCTCTTTAAAATCTCTTTCCTGAAAACTCTTTCCTAAAAATTCCTTCCTAGAAAAACTCTTTCCAAAAAACCCTTTCCAAAAACTCTCTTTCCAAAATTCACTTTCCAAAAACTCCTTTTTAAGATCTCCTTTCAAAAACATTTTCTTTTCAAAAATTCTACTTTCCAAAAATCTCTTTCCTTCAAGCCTAAGTCAAGCCCTAGAGCCAACAATTAAGAAGCCCTAATTTCCTTTCTTAAAACATGATTTCCATTCTTGCTTCAAAACCTAGGTTTTCAAAATCTCCTTTTTACATCTAAATCATAAGTTTCCAAAACCTATTTTCTACATCAAAACTATAGTCTTCCAAATCTAAGATTTCCAAAACTTCTCCATCTAAATTCATGCCAAATCCAATCTTCCCTTTAGGAAACCAAATCCAATCTTACCATTTAGGAAACTAGATACAATCCTCCATTTTTGGAAACAAAATCAAACCATCTCTTTTTAGAAACAAATTTCAATCATTTCTTTTAGGAAATAGGAATCTCAATCCTTCCAAATTCAAATATTTCCTAATTCAAATCCTTCCTAATCTCGTACTTTCCTAAACCTTAAGTTTTCAAAACTTAAACTTTCAAATCTTTCCAAATATTTCCTAAAATTCCAACTTTTCTTAATCCCATACCTTTCCAAATCTAAATTTTTCAATCTTTCTTAAACTCAAAACTTTCCTAATTTCAAGAATTTCTAAAACTCAAACTTTGAATCTTTCTAAAATTCTAAACTTCCTAAATTTCAAATTTTTCCAAATCCAAAACTTCCTTAAGTCAAAACTTCCTAAAAACGAAACCTTCCCTAAGTTGAAATTTTCCAAATCCAAAACTTTCTTAAGTCAAAACTTTCTAAATTCTGAACTTTCCAACTTTCAAAACTTTCCTAATTCACAATATTCTCAAATCGAAACTTTCCTAAACCAAAATTTTCCTAAACCAAAACTTCCCTAAAATGACACTTTCCTATTTTGAAACTTCCCTAATTCGAATCTTTCCTAAATCTAATCTTTCCCTAATCTTCCAAGTCCAACATTCAAGTCAAATCTTTCTTAAATCTCAAGTATTTCCTAGGTTCCATCTTTCCTAAGTCTAGGTTTCCTGAAACCAAGTTTTTCAAAATCAATCTTTTCAAATCTTCCAATCATAAATCAAAGTCCAATCCTTTCAATTCCAAATTCCAAATTCCAAATTCCAATTTTATATTCTTCAAATCAAACTCCTTTTTCCAATCAAACTCTTTTTTAAATCAAATCTTCTATTTTTCATCGAACTCTTATCCAAACTACGGCTGACCTGATTCCTCAAAAGGAATACGTAGGCAACCCTCACGGGTGCGGTCATAACCTTTTTTAAATCTTTGATTCCATAACTCTTTTCAAACTTCTAATTCTGAAAATCTATTTCAATCCTCAATTTCAATTTCTAAAACTTTCTTTCCAATTTCAAACTTCAATTCTCCTTTTCAAATCTATTTTCAAAATCAAAGTCTTTCTATTGCACTTGCATATCATGTATCATGTCAAATTTCTTTTCTAAAAATTCTTTTCTAAAGTGAATAGTTTTGGACATTTATTAATCGAAGACTCTGATGGATGAATCTAAGGTGAATAGACATGTAGGTACCGTAAGGGCGGGGTAGGGTGATGGCGTAGTGCGTTTTCCCTACACGTAACCAATCTCCGAACTTAGATCACTGTTTTCAAAGACTAAAATGGAGTTATTTTAAAAAAAAAGACTTAAATATTTTTCAAAAGTTGCCAAACAACCTGTTTTCTTAAAAACCCTCTCTTGATGAAGTATTTTCAAAAATTATTTTAAAAAACTCCAAGTGTAGTCTTCGGATTGTGCTTAGTTTTTAGGTGACCTAACTTACTTTAATCAAGTTAGGTGGCAACTCTAAATTGTTTTCTAAAAACCCTTTATTCAAATCAATTTTTAATTCAAACCTAGTCGCACTCGTTCTTTTAGGAGGATGAGTTCTAATGAGATACAATATTTTTTCCGCTTGTGTGTATATTCCTCGAGTGCGAAAAATCTGGGCACGACAGCTAGCAACTCCGCTAGGGATATTTAGAGGGTTAGGCCATAGTCATGTTTCTTCACCCTTCACCCATGTAGAGTCTTCAATTAACTTGTCCACTTCAATCCACTTTCAATTTTTCAAATCAAATTTTCGAAGTTGTTTTCAAAAACATGCATTCAATTTCATTCATATTATCTTGTATTAAACTTGTCATCCACATACTAACTCTTGCATCTTTGTTTTATAGGTGCGCTTTTGTTTACAATATTATTTTATTAATTGTTATGCATGAATGTGATGAACAAGATGGATGAGAGTTGTTGGGCTCTTTTCTCCGCTTTCAAAAAAATCACACACACACTGCGCGTGCACTTGCATTCTGCATACTTACATTTTTACCTTGATCTGTCCCTTTTAGTTAAAAGGGGGAACGGTATATTGGTTGTGGGCAAGATGCTGTATCAGTTTCTTCGCCTACGGCCTCTTGATAGTTCCCCCGCTCAGATCATTAATCGATCATGGTACCACCTCGAGGAGTGGGTGGAGTGCTGTCCCGGGCACCCAAAAATAAAACCGATACTTGAAAAACAAATATGTAGCAGTACAAGTAAGGATCGTTCCCACAAAGACTATTTAGCCTAATTTTATGCTATGTGAACAAAGATTGGGGGGTTTCGGATTTAGTGAAAACTATTTTAATAATAACAACTACGAAACAATTCAAATTAAAGTATTGAAACCAATCAAAAGAACAAACCTTTGTCTAGGTCAACATCCACTTTTAGAATTTACAACTGATCATTGATGCAAGCATACCAATTCACACATTGAATATTCACCGTCGGAATTATTTTCCTATCTCTCCTTAGTTGTAGTTAATCAGAAACAAGCGATCTGATTAACTCTAACTATTAAACAACCCAGGAAAAACACACAAGGTTTAATCTAGTAGCTGCCTTAAGAATTAGAGAGATCGATGAAACTAAACAACACAAGCACAAGCGGTTGCATTTAATTTAGTCAAATGTTCTCCCTAAGATCTAAAAATTCCTGAAGTAGTAATCCATTAAATCTTAGTTGTTTCACAAATCAGAGGAATTAAACAATTACGAATTTGATATCTAACTCAGCAGTAGAATGCAATGATTAATAAACTAGTAGGCCTCCTAGCGATTAAACAAGACAATCATGAAAATAGGCATAGAACAACATTCGATACTCAAAGTATAAATCAAATAATGAAAACAAATTAGGTCTCATAGTTTATTATTAATTCCGAGGTTTCTGTCTCCTTTGACCAAGATTCAGGGTTTAGCCACGTAGGGTCATAAAAGACAACTCAAATAATAACCTAGAATAATCTAAAAAATGACCAACCCTAGAAACAAAACAGTTCCAGCTTTTATAGACGTCTGAAAATCTGCAACTGCATCAAACCGTTCGAACGCATCGGACTACCGTTTGAACAGTACGTCGAACGCACTTTGAACGGTAAAACATGTTCTCTGAATCTTTCGAACGCTCTTCGAACCTGAACTTGACGTGTATCCGTCTAATGTAGCGTTCGAACGCATCTACTACCGTTCGAATGCCTCTTGGGACCGTTTGAATGCCTCTTCAAGCGCTGCTGTATGTTTCCTCGAATTTGTCCCTTTTAAGCTAGGATCCTCTTCCTGGGCATTCTATAGCACCCTAAGTCAAAATATAAGAATAGTGAGTATCTTTAGGTATCAATTAAGTATAAAAGATTAAACATTATGGGACAAAAATAAGATATTTGCATTCTCATCAAATTCCTCCACACTTAACCTTTGCTCGTCCTCGGGCAAAACTCAAACTCACTTTCCTGAGATATTAAAGTTGTAACAAAGAACAACCAAACTCTTCAAAACTCAAAACATATCATGAACAAAATTCTCGAACAACTCACAATCACTTAGCAAGCATTTCCAGTTAAAGATGGAGTAAACTGAATATGCAAACCCTCACGGAAATAGATACTCGACTCTTATGTATTTAAAGGGTATGTGTATCACTCAAATTCATTCCAATGAAAATGATCTACCATAGGCTCGCATATCTTCTCATTCTCTGCCACTAAAATCACATACATAACACGAATCATAATGACTTTTCAAGGGTTATAACGGGGTTTAGGATCAAGGTGGGAAATATTTGGGAATGTAGCTCAAAAGCCATCGAAACTAGTGGAGCAAAAATGAATCAACTCAATTTCGAATATATAAAACATGTAAAACGAATCACTCCATTCAACAGCTTCTATCTTTGTATAAATCCCATATAAACAGACCTATTTCTTAGAATTTTAGGAGGAATTATGAACATGGATAATTTGTAACATTAAAAATAATTTCCTCCATCACTTCTCTTCTCTTTTTTTTTTCCTTTTTTCTCTTTCTTTTTTTCTTTCAAAATTACATCAACAATGGAACTCATGAATTGAGAATGAAAACATGTTCCTTTTCGCCAACCATAGCCCAACACTTATTTCTCACGCACCCATACATATCATAAGGATGAACAATGCTCAACTAGCTCTACAGCTTGGGTAAAGGTATTATGTTTTTTTCTTCTTCGGGTTTAAAGCTTGTAATGTGGGTTCACAATAACGATATATCAAGCTCAAAGGGGTTCACAAAGGGAAAAAGGCTATTTGGCTTATGTAGCTTATAACAAAGATGACCTTAATCATGTTCATGTATGCATGTGTCAAAATGATCTCAAAGAGGATCAAGGCAAGTTCTAGAGAAACAAATCCATGGAAGGATATCTCACATGAAAGAAAATAGTAACTGAAATAGATGTGTCAATCTAAAGGCTTAAAATCTCACTGGCTTTTGTCTACCAAATTCAGTCACTCCAATCTCAAGTAAAATAACTAGACTAATTAATTCTAAGTTAGAAGATTACTTATTCAATCAAGTTATGACTTCTTCAAGCTTAATTGAATCTTGCTATTATTTTTTTTCAATTTTCAAATTATAACACAAAATACAACCTAAATCCCCTCCCCCACACTTAAAACTTACAATGTCCCTAATGTAAAGTAAAATGCATAGAAAGGGCATAAATAACCAATATATAAATGCGAAAATAAGAAAAGAAAAATGAACTTCCCTTGGGTTGCCTCCCAAGCAGGACCTTTGTTTATTATCGTGGGCTCGACTCAATGCTTCCTTCTTTAATCCGTATAAATGGGATCTTCAAGGTCCAGTTTCTCCACATTCTTGACTTGGAAACCTTCATGGAATTGCTTAAGTCGATGGCCATTCACCTTGAACACTTTGGAAGTGGCTCAGCTTTGAATTTCAACTGCACCATGAGAAAAAACATTAGTAACAAGAAAAGGTCCAATCCAACGAGAACGCAACTTACCCAGAAACAAACGAAGCCGGGACTGGTATAGAAGAACTTCCTGACCAACTTTAAACTCCTTCCTAGAAATCATCTTGTCATGAAAAGCCTTTGTCTTTTCCTTGTAAATCCTTGCACTCTCATAGGCATCATTGTGAATTTCCTCTAACTCTTGTAATTGCAATTTTCTATGTTCTCCACTTTCATTCATCTTCATGTTAAAACTCTTGATAGCCCAATAAGCTTTGTGTTCTAGCTCAACTAGAAGGTGGCATGGTTTTCCAAACACTAATCGATAAGGTGACATACCAACAGGCATTTTATATGCAGTCCTGTATGCCCACGAAGCATCATCCAATCATAAACTCCAATCTTTTCTACTTGGATTGACTGTCATTTCAATGATGGACTTGATTTCTCGATTTGACACTTTCTCTTGTCCACTAGTTTGCGGATGATATGACGTTGACACCTTGTGCGTTACATGGCACTTTCTCAATAAAGTCGCCACAGTTTGATTGCAAAAGTGAGTACCTTGATCACTTATTAGAGCTCTCGGAATTCCAAACCTGAAGAATATGTGAGACTTGATAAAATCTACAACAACTTTAGAATCATCAATCCTGGTGGCTTTAGCTTCCACCCATTTCGAGATATAATCAACAGCAAGCAAGATATAAACATAACTGAAAGATACAAGAAATTGTCTCATGAAATCAATGCCCCAAACATAAAAAATTTCACAAAATAGTATAGGATTTTATGGCATCTCATTCCTGTGGGATATATTACCTATCTTTTGACAAGGATCGCACGACTTACAATAAGAATATGAATCTCGAAATAGAGATTGCCAATAGAAACCACATTCTAGTACTTTTCTCGCTGTTCTCTTGGCTCCAAAGTGACCTCCACAAGCATAAGAATGACAAAAGGTTAAAATAGACATGATTTCATTTTCAGGCACGCACATTCTGATCACTTGATCCGCACAATGCTTCCATAAGTATGGATTATCTCACACATAGTATTTGGCATCACTCTTAATCTTATCTCTTTGAGCCTTAGACACACCAGGAGGTAGTATGTTAGTAACAAAATAATTTACAATATTTGCATACCAAGGTAATGTCACACTCGCGGAGAACAATTGTTCGTCAGGGAATGTTTCCTACAAATGAAGTTCATCCTCGACATGAGCTAAACGAATCAAATGATCGGCGACACAATTTTAGGTCCCTCTTTTGTCTTTGATCTCCAAATCAAAGTCACTCAAGAGAAGTATCCATCTAATTAATCTTGATTTGCCTCTTTCTTTGTCATCAAATAACGAAGAGCTGCATGATCAGAGTAAACAATGACTTTAGTACCAAGTAAATAAGATCGAAACTTTTCTAAAGCAAAAACAATAGCTAAAAGTTCTTTTTCAGTAGTAGTATAATTTCTCTGAGTATCATTCAAAGTTCTGGAAGCATAGTAAATTGTATGAGATGCTTTTCTAATTCTTTGACCCAAGACAGTGTCGACTGCATAGTCACTGGCGTCACACATTATCTCAAAAGTAACGCTCCAGTCAGGAGGTTGGATAACTGGGGTAGAAGTTATCAATTCCTTTAGCTTATCAAACACCTTTTTACATACTTCATTGAACTCAAAAGTCACTTCCTTTTGTAGTAACTTGCATAAGGGTGATGCTATTTTGGAGAAGTCCTTGATGAATCTTCAGTAAAAACCTGCATGTCCAAGAAAAGAACGAACTTCCCACACACTAGTGGGATAAGGTAAAGATTGAATAATGTCAACTCCCCCTAGATGAAACAACAGGACCTAACACTATACCTGGTTCAACCATAAAATGACATTTTTCAGAGTTTAACACAAGGTTAGTCTCCATGCATCTTTGAAGAACAAGTGTAAGGTTGTGCAAACAATTATCAAAGGAGTCTCCATAAATTGTGAAATGATCCATGAAAACTTCTATGATATGCTCAATATAATCTGAAAATATGTTAACCATACACCTTTGAAAAGTGGCGGGGGTGCTGCAAAGGCCGAAGGGCATGTGATAATATGCAAAAGTTCCGAATGGGCATGTAAAAGTTGTCTTTTCTTGATCCTCTGGCGCAATTGCAATCTGAAAATAACCGAAAAAACCATCAAGGAAACAATAGTGTAAGCACCCCATTTTTGACCGATCGACAGTCTACACTCCGTCCAGACTTGTTTTCAAGTCATTGTGGGCATATTTCAATCGAAACCATTTCTCTAGGTCCAAATTTCATCTTTCCATCGCTTCGTGGGCCTATCAGGCCCAAATAGAGGCAAAATGACCAAAATGCCCTTAGGGGCATTGTTTCTGTCCAATTCCCTTTCCAATCTCTCTCTCGTGACAGTTTATTCCTCGAGACGGTCCGAGTAGCGAAACTACTCACAAAACCGTTAGAGTGGCGGAAACACTCACAATCCAGGCACGTCTCCTCGGAGACGGTAAGACCTCTTTCCAATCCCTCTCTCGAGACAGTTTATTCCTCAAGACAGTTCCAATCTAGGTACGTCTTTTCGGAGACAGTAAGACCCCTTTCTAATGCCACTCTCGAGACAGTTTATTCCTCGAGATGGTTCCAATCCAGGCACGTCTCTTCAGAGACGGTAAGACCCCTTTCCAATCCCTCTCTCGAGACAGTTTATTCCTCGAGACGGTCCGAGTAGCGAAACTATTCACAAAACCGTTAGAGTAGCAGAAATACTCACAAAACCGTTAGAGTAGCGAAAATATTCACAAAATCGTTAGAATAGCGGAAATACTCGTAAAACCGTTAGAGTAGCAGAAATACTCACAAAACCGTTAGAGTAGCGGAAATACTCACAAATAGGTCAATATAGGGAATTGGCAACAAACCCCTGTGTCACGACGACCGCCATTAGAGTGGAGAAAACACTCAAAACCCAGGTCAACACCAGTGTCTGTTAGCCCACTTTGGTGAAAAATGACCAAACTACCCTTTGGACCTTTTCCAGTCAAAATGACCGTTTTGCCCCCAGGCATCCGAATGCCCCGGGAACCACACCGACTCTGGGTATCAAACCGGTAATGTCCCAAGAATACTTTTTATAGTGTTCTCAACCTCCCCTTACCTTTCCGGATCATTCCGAGTCAGTTCCGGCCAACCCGGCACAAAATGACCGTTTTGCCCCTAGAGGGCCGGTCTCCTTTTTCGACCACACCGGCTCTGGGTATCAAACCGATAACTTCCTGAGACTACTTTTTATAGTATTCTCAACCTTCCTTTACCTTTCCGGACCATTCCGAGTCAGTTCCGGCCAACCCGGTACAAAATGACCGTTTTGCCCCTAGAGGGCCGTTCTCCTTCTTCGACCACACCAGCTCTGGGTATCAAACCGGTAATGTCCCGAGAATACTTTTTATAGTATTCTCAACCTTCCTTTACCTTTCCGGACCATTCCGAGTCAATTCCGGCAAACCCGGTACAAAATGACCATTTTGTCCCTGGTGGGCCGGTCTCCTTTTCCGACCACGCTGGCTCTGGGAATCCAACTGGAAACCTCTGGGAACATTCTAAATAATGTTTTCAGATCCCAAGTCTTCTTCCGGGACAGTCCGAGTTCGCCCCGGCAGTTTTCCAGTCCGATTGACCATTTTGCCCCTAAGGGCCCAGTCGACCTTTCCGACACATCTTATCCTCACTTTTCAAATCAAATACCTCCATGACACTATTTTAAGTGTTCCTGCTCCTTTCCGGCCTTCCGGGTCATTCTCAGCTCCTTCAAATCATTCCCGGACTTTCCGGAGTCACTCTTAGTGAAGTCAGGCTAAAGATTGCATGGTAGTCACTAGTACAGGCGCCCAAATCTAGTCAAAGATACGTTGCTTGCCAACTTATAAAGTTTCCTAAGTGGGTGGCGCCACTCCTAGTGGCGCCAAGAGAAATTTTGCCCTAGCGCCACTGCAACAGGCGCCAGGTTTGTCCTCCCTCTATAAATACAGAGTCTCATTCAATGTGAAAGGGGTCTGCAAACTTAACCTAAGAATCCTATATTTCGATATACAGAGCTCGAGCACCTCCTAAACCCTAGTTTCCTTAGGTTCTCCAAACCCTAGCCACCCTACACAAACCCTAGCCTCCTATACACTCATACACTCCCTCATACACTCATACACTAGCCTTTAACCATCCTTTGAAGACTTGAAGAGCTGCCATCCAGAGCTGCCATCCAAAGCTTGAAGACAACTCTTAAAGACTGAAGGTGAAGATCAAGACAAAGACTAAAGACCGAAGACAACGCGGCGCGCAAAATAAAGAAGACATACGGTAGGCTTTCTCTTTAATTTTCTGCACTTCCCCCCTCTCTTTTCTCTCTCCAACCCACTTGGGTTTTCTCTATTTTAATCCCCCATCTCTTTCCCCCCCTTTCTTTGCATGCTTGAAACAAGGGGATTCCCAGTCCATGTGTAGGATTGGGCTATTGGAGAGTCACCGTGTCAGGGGCTTTCTTCTAGCCTAACCAAAGACCACGTGGGTCCGGCCCCCTTGATTATGTGGTGAAGCCTTAGCCTTGTACGTTCACGACCCCAAATTGCATTGTGCATATCATAGTCTTGCATCTTCCAAAATTCGTTTTCAAACTCGTTTTCAAAATCGTTTTCAAACTTGTTTTCAAAATTGTATCAAAATCTCTTTTTCAAAAACTTGTTTTCAAAATCACAATTCTAGGGTGATTCTAGCCTTTCCATGGCTAGGGTTGCTTTAGGAAAGTGTTACATCAAAAGTGACCTTTTTGGTCCATATTTTCAACCCTTGTTGTTTTCCAAAACCACTTTCTTAAAGTGGTTCTAGCTCTCTTATGGTTAGAATTGCTTTAGGAAAGTGAGACGTTTTTACACCTTCTAAAAACTCTCTTTAAAAATCTCTTTTTCAACATACTTTCCTAAACTCGCCTCTCCAAAAGTGTTTTCTAAAAACTCTTTCCAAAATCTATTTTTCAAAATCTCTCTTTTTCAACTCCTTTCTAAAATCCTCTCCCCAAAATCCACTTTCTAAAAACTCTCTCCAAAAATCTTTCCAAAAACTCTCTTTCCAAAATTTTCCTTTTAGAAATTCCCCTCTAGGATTTTCCTTCCAAAATCTACGTTTCTAAAAACACACCTTCCAAAACTCCTTCTCTTTAAAATCTTTTTCCACAAACTCTCCTTCCAAATTCACTTTCCAAAAACTTCTCCCTAGGACTTCCTTCCAAAAACTCGTTTCCAAAAGCGTATTTTCCAAAAATCTCTTTCCTTAGAGCCCAAGTCAAGCCCTGGAACCTACAATTAGGAAACTCTAAATTTTCTTCCCAAAAACATGGTTTTCAAACTTTGCCCCAAACCTAGGTTTCCAAAATCATTTGTTTTCTACATCAAAACTATACATGTTTCCAAAACCTATTTTCTATGTCAAAACTATAATTTTCCAAATCTAGGGTTTCTAAAATCTCTTTTTCCAAATCCTGTCTCCCCCTTAGGAAACCAAATCCAATCTCCCCGCTTAGGAAACTAGATCCCGTCCTCCGTTTTTTGAAACAAAATCCAACCTTTCTCTTTTAGAAACCAAATCCAATCTCTTCTTAATTCAAACCTTTCCTAATTCAATTCCTTTCTAAACCATAAGTTTCCTAAACCTAAATTTTAAACCTTTCCTTAAATTTCAAAATCCAACTCTTTCCTCATTCAAATCCTTCCTAAACTTCTACTTTCCTAAACCTTAAGTTTCCAAAACTTGAACACAAAAATCTTTCTTAAATTTTAAAACTCAACTTTCAAATCTTTCCTAAATTCAACCCTTTCCTAATCCTACCCCTTTTTCCAAATCTCAACTTTCCAAATCTAATTTTTCAAACTCTTCCTAAACTCAAACCTTTCCTAATCTCAAGATTTTCTAAAACCCTAAAACTTTCTAAATCTTAAATTTTCTAAATTTCAAATCTTTCTAAATTCCAAACTTTCCAAAACTTCAAAATCTTTTCAAATCTAAAACTTTCCTAAATTCAAAAATTTCTTAATTCAAGACTTTCTTAAGTTGAAACTTTTCTTAATTCAAACATTTCCTAAATTCAAAACTTTCCTATTTCAAAACCTTTCTTAAAACGAAACTTTTCAATTTTCAAAACTTTCCTATTTCAAAACATTCCAACTTTCTAAGCTTTCTTAAGTTGAAACTTTCTTAAGTTCTAAACTTTCCTAATTCAAAACTTTCTTAATTTGAAACTTTCCAAATTTTAAACCTTTCTCAAACTAAACTTTTCTTAATTCAAAACATTTCTAAATTCAATACTTTCCCATTTCAAAACTTTCCAAGAATGACACTTTCCTAATTTCGAAACTTTTCAAAAACAAAGTTTCCTAAATCGGACCTTTCTTAATTCAAACATTTCCTAAATCTAATTTTTCTCTAAACCTTCCGAGTCGAGTCAAATCTTCCCTAAGTCTAGGTTTCCCAAAACCAAGTCTTTCCGAAATCAATCTTTCCAAAGTAAGTCCAATCTTCTCAATTCCAATCTCCTCTTCTAATTTCAAATTAAATTCAATTTCCAATTCAAGTTCCTTCTTCAATCCACTTTTCTATTTTCAATCGGACTCCGGTCCGAACTACGACTGACCTGATTCCCCCAAAGGGATACGTAGGCAACCTTCATTGGTGCGGTCACAATACTTTTCAAACTTTCAATTCCACCCTCATGGGTGCGGTTTTCAAAATCTTTTTAAATCTCAAATTCCAATCTACTTTCAAACTTCCAATTTCAAAATTCTATTTCCAAATTTTTAAACTTTTTTAATTTCAATTCTATCTCTTCAAATCTCTTTTCAAATCAATTTTTTCAATTTTCTTAACTTGCACTTGCATATCATGCATCATGTTAGTTTCCTTTCAAACATTATTTTTCAAAGTGAATAGGATTGAACTATAGTTAGTTAAAGACTCTCATAGGTGAATCTAGGGTAGATTGACATGTAGGTACCGAAAGGGCGGGGTAGGGTGATAGCTTAGTGCGTCTTCCCTACACGTAACCAACCTTCGAACCTAGATCACTGTTTTCAAAGACCAAAAAGGAGTTATTTTTCAAAAAAAAAAAAAGGCTAAATGTTTTCCAAAGGTTACCAAACAACCTGTTTTCTTAAAAACCCTCTCTTGAGGAGATATTTTCACGTCTTTTTCCAAAAACCCTAAGTGTAGTCTTCGGATTACTCTTAGTCTTTTAGGTGACCTAACTCACCTCAATCAAGTTAGGTGGCAACTCCGAATCTTTTTCAAAAGCCCTTTATTCAAACCAATTTTTCAATTCAAACCTAGTCACACTCATTCTTCTAGGAGGGTGAGTTCTAACGAGAGAGCGCAGCATTTTTCCCACTTGTGTGAGTATTCCTCGAGTGCGAAAAATCTGGGCGCGACAAATAGTAAGAATGACCAGCAAACCTTTCAATCATTTGATCAATAAGAGGTAAAGGGAAGTGGTCCTTGCGAGTTACATCATTTAATTTTCTATAATCTATACAAACCCTCCACCCATTCTGGACATGGGTAGGAACTAACTTATCATTTTGGTTTTTCACAACAATTATTCCAGTCTTTTTAGGAACCACTTAAACTGGGCTAACCCAATTGCTATCCGAAATAGGATAAATCATTCCAACTTCAAGAAGTTTAAGGATCTTCTTCTTTACTACTTCCATCATAGGTGGGTTCAATCTTCTTTACGGTTGACGGGAAGGTTTTGCTCCCTCTTCAAGTAGTATATGATACATGCATGTAAATGGGCTAATTCCTTTAATATCCACAATTGTCCAACCAATAGTCGTCTTATGCTCCTTTAGGACCTACACAAGTTTTTCTACTTGTAAGTCACAAAGTTTATTGGAGATGATCACTGGTAATGTTCTTTCGTCTCTAAGGAACACGAACTTGAGTTGACTGGAGAGAGGCTTCAACTCTGGAATGGAGGCCTGCAAAACAGATAGTAAAAGCCTCTCGTTAGAAACTGGTAATGCAACATAAGGCACGTTACCTAACTGCTGTAACTTCGGAAAATCATTCAGTGCTACAACAGTTTCTTGCAGATCAGTACTCAATGCTAACTCTCCATTCTCTTCCTCAAGATGCTTACTGATGGCAACTTCTAATACATCTTGTCCATCAAGTTCAAAAACTTCTTGTGCTAAAGAATCAATCACATCAATAGAATAAATAGGATTATCATCACAAGAGTATTTCATGGCATCAGAAATATTAAACTTAACAATTTCACCATCAAATTCCATGGTAAGTGTGCCACTATGGACATCCATCTTGGTCTTAGATGTCTTTAAAAATGGTCTTCCTAACAAAATATGGGCATTTTGGTCTCCATTTTCCATATCAAGCACATAAAAATCAGCAGGAAAAACTAAATCATTAACTTGTACAAGAACATCTTCAACTACACCCTTCGGATAAGCATTAGACCTATCAGCCAATTGAATCACAACACCAGTTTTATTCAAAGGTCCAAGTTTCAAAGAAGCATATATAGAATATGGCAAGACATTAATAGGAGCTCCTAAATCAATCATGGCCTTCTCAAATCTAGTGTTACCTATCGTACAAGGGATAGTAAACATACCTAGATCCTTGCACTTTGCAGGGAGCTTTCTTTGAATAACTGCAGAAACATTCTCCCCTACTCTCACCTCCTCACATCTTTTAAGTTTCTGTTTCCTCTTAATTGTACACAATTCTTTAAGAAATTTAACATAATGAGGTACTTGTTTGATAGCATCTAAAAGTGGAATATTTAGCTCGCATTTACGAAAAGTCTTATATAAATCTTTAGTTTGCTCATCTTTTCTAGATTCTGCTAAGCTTGAGGAAAAGGAGGTGCAGGTTTATAATCAGAAAGAGGTGGGAACTTACGCTTAGGTACGTCATCGTCATTAAGAACGTTCTCGTCTACTATGATATTTTTTTCCTTTTCTTGATTCGACGATGCAGGGGCTGCCTTTACTGAAACCTCAATCTTTTTACCACTTCTCAAGACGATTGCACTTGCATTTTCTCTTGGATTTACTACCGTCTGAGAGGGTAATTTTCCTGAACTTTGGGCTTCTAGCCGACTAACTGCGGTTGCCATCTGGCTCATCTGATTGTCCAGACTTCGAATACTGGCCCTCGCCTCTTGTTGAAATTGTTTTGTCTCCTGCTAAAATTGCAAAGTATTAGTGGCAAGGGACTTAACAATATCTTCTATAGACATACCTGAATCAGAAGTTTGGCCCAGTTGTTGTCTAGGGGGGTATGGTTGCTTATATTGCTGGTAGCTTGGTCGATTTTAAATCACGGGCTGATTTACTTGTGAATTCCTATAGCTCAGATTGGGGTGATCCCTCTATCCCATGTTATACGTGTTCGAATATGGATCATACTTTCTTTGCAGTTGTCCAGGAAAACTACCTGCTGCATTCACTTGCTCCATGGGCTCCTCTTGAAGATTTGGACACATATCGATTGGATGCCCTACTACTGAACAAACTCCACAAGCCTTTGTCGTTTGCATATTTCCTACAGCCATTTGACGGAAGTTAGACTTGCAATTTGCTGTTCAATAGAGGAAATATTTACCTCATTCACATGCTTGGATGAATGGTCAAGTCTAGTGCCAAATTGTTGAGAATTGGCTGCCATATTTGCAATCAAATTTCTCGCAGCATCGGGAGTTTTATCCACCAAAGCTCCTCCACTAACAGCATCAATCATACTCCTATTAGTGGGAAAAAGGCCCTCATAGAAATATTGAATAAGAAGTTGCTCACTAATTTGATGATGGGGATAGCTTGCACATAATTTCTTGAAACGTTCCCAGTATTCATGTAGGAACTCTCCATTGTGCTGTTTTACACCACAAATTTCTTTTTGAATGTTGGCCACCCTTGAAGCTGGGAAATATTTCTCCAAAAATAATCTTTTCATCTCGTTCCATGTGGTAATGCTTCCAGAGGGTAGATAATAGAGCCAATTCTTAGCCGAATCCTTTAAAGAAAACGGAAAAGCTCTTAATTTAATTTGCTCTTCAGTCACCCCCGTGGGTTTCATACTCGTGCATACTACATGAAACACCTTTAGATATTTGTGGGGATCTTCACCTACAAGACCATGAAAAGTGGGCAAGAGATGTATTAATCCGGATTTTAATTCAAAGTTAGTAGGAACATCTAAAGTAGGGAATGTTATGCAAAAAGGTTGTTGGTTCAGATCAGGTGCAGCAAGCTCTTTCAAAGTTTGATTTCTAACCATGACTTCCTCCTCTCCTAAATCAGAATCACTAGCAAATAGGGAATCAAGAGTTGGATCGTTCTCTACAGAATTTCTCCGAGCTTCCCTTCTTGACCTATGTAAAGTTCTCTCTATTTCTAGATCGCACTGTAATTCACCTTGATTAGAAGACTGAGTTACACTCATAAACACTCAAGAAAACTCTAACCAACCCTTAAAACAATCACAAGAAGTACAAAAATTAACTAAAATCACTCCTCGACAGCAGAGCCAAAATTTGGAGTGCTGTCGCGGGCACCCAAAAATAAAACCAATACCCGAAAAAAAAAATATGTAGTAGTGCAAGTAAGGATCATTCCCACGAAGAGTGTTTAGCCTAATTTTATGCTATGTGAGCAAGGATTGGGGGTTTCGGATTTAATGAAAACTATTTTAATAATCACAACTATGAAACAATTCAGATTAAAATATTGAAACCAATCAAAAGAACAAACCTTGGTCTAGGTCAACATCCACCATCGAAATTTACAAGTAATCATTGATGCAAGCATACCAATTCACACATTGAATATTCACCGTCGGAATTATTTTCCTATCACTCCTTAGTTGTAGTTAATCAGAAACAAGTGATCTGATTAACGCTAACTATTAAACAACCGAGGAAAAGCACACAAGGTTTAATCTAACAGCAGCCTTAAGAATTAGAGAGATCAATGAAACTAAACAACGCAAGCACAAGCGGTTGCATTTAATTTAGTCAAATGTCCTCCCTAAGATCTAACAATTCCTGACGCAGTAATCCATTAAATCGTAGTTGTTTCACAAATCAAAGGAATCAAACAATTATGAATTTAATATCTAACTCAGCAGTAGAATGCAATGATTAATAAACTAGTAGGCCTCCTAGCAATTAAACAAGACAATCATGAAAATAGGCATAGAACAACATTCAATACTCAAAGCATAAATCGAATAATGAAAACAAATTAAGTCTCACAGTTTATTATTAATTCCGAGGTTTCTGTCTCCTTTGACCAAGATTCAAGGTTTAGCCACGCAGGGCCATGAAAGACAACTCAAATAATAACCTAGAATAATCTAAAAAGCGACCAACCCTAGAAGCAAAACAGTTCCAGCTTTTACGGACGTCTGAAAATCTGCAAATGCGTCAAACTGTTTGAACGCCCTTGATACCGTTCGAACGCATCGGACTACCGTTTAAACGGTACGTTGAACGCACTTCGAACGGTAAAACATGTTCTCTGAATCTTTCGAACGCTCTTCGAACCTGAACTTGACATGTATCCGTCTAACGTAGCTTTCGAACACCTCTTGGGACCGTTTGAATGCCTCTTTGAATGCTGCTGTATTTTTGCTCGAATTCATCCCTTTTAAGCTAAGATCCTCTTCCTGGGTATTCTATAGCACCCTAAGTCAAAATATAAGAACAGTGAGTATCTTTAGGTATCAAATAAGTATAAAAGATTAAACATTATGGGATAAAAATATAATATTTGCATTCTCATCAGTGGGCCTAGGTTTGAAGATCCGGGAACCGAGCCTTTTTAAGACGCATTAGTAAACCCTCAACTGCATGCTCATATAGACACCGTGCATAGCCGAACCTTTGCAAGGGCGACCACTTTTACTTTCATTTGTGCCTGCTTATTCCTGTTATTATAATGACTGTATTCTTGCTGTTATAATGCTTGGCTAACTACTCATGCATGCACGTTTATTTTACCATTGCATTCTCTCTCCTTATACTCTATGCATCCATTTTCATGCATTCCATATTCCATGTCCAGACAAGAGTTCCAAAGTAACTCAAGTCACTGCATTCTCATGCATATGATCAACTCAAAGAGAGTGACACTAAGGTTGCTCTCCCTTGCATTAAACATTTCCAAACCCTAAGGGTTCCCGTGTAACCCTAAGGACTTATGACATGCACATCAATTCATTACATAAGAGGGGCCCCAATCCCTCTATGCTTACAGAGATAGGGTTGCCAAGAAGACAAGGGGCAATCGATCAACAAGGTCTCTCAGCGACCACCTCGACATCAAATCCAACGAAGGCGAATCCGAAGACTCAAGAATAGTTTAGGATTTCTTATGTAAAATTAGATAGGTGGAAGTCCAAAGAAATATGTTCACCCTCCCCCTATTAAAATGTACTTAGTCTCTTTTGTTTTAAACCTAGAAGTTCAATGTACTCATTTTCCGTAAATGAATGAATGTAAGAATGAATATAGATACTTGATCTATGGTAAGGTACTTGCATATAGGGGTAAAGCCCCTATCTCCAAAAGTGAGACAATACATCATGATTAGTTTCCCTCTCAAGTAAGGTCACCCTAGGGCATGTGTTGCAAAAACTCTCCAAGACCAAACATTAACTTGCAACTGGTGTCCTTGTTTTCTTTTAGGCAAAGGAAATGAATACTAGTTCGACATCTTTCGTACTAGTAAAGGCCATGATTCACGAGCTTCAAGAGAACATACTATTAGAAAGCAAGAATGTTAACAGAGGCACCCCACATAACCCGTCTGTTGTAAGTCCAAAGGAGACAACCTATATCCTAAGGGAGCTCGAATAAAAAGACCATTCCCTCCTAACCATACAATCTCATCAATCCACAATGAACCTGACCATTGAAACCTTGCCTAATCTCCCTCATTACTGCATCATCCTTACTCCATTGTTTGAACCTGAACCCATGGTCGTTGTGGCTAGGCCTGAACCTCAAGCCGACACCCAAGGAGCTGTACGACCTATGTTATCCTTAGTCCTACCAAAGAAACCAATTGTGCCCACCACCTTGCCTGTCCTCACCAACCCTCCACCTATAGTAATCCCTTTGCTCGTAAACCCGAGGATAACTCTTCCCATTATAACCCAATCGCCAATATCCAATCTTCATAGTGTCCCATGGAATTACCCACCTGATAAAAGCACCGGAGAACCTCTAGCAGAAATAAGAGGGATGACTCGGTCAGGGAGACTCTACACCTCCGCTAAAGTGGAAAGAAAAAAGAAAGGAAAAGATAAAGAGGGAGAAAGCTCCAACCAACCAATAGATCAAGAAATGTCAAAATTCACCAAAGCTCTGGGAAAAGGTGACTACAACAGCACGGAACAACTTAGAAAAGCCCCAGCCCAGCCCATATTTCAATGTTAGGCTTGCTGCTCACTTCTAAAGTACACCGGGATGCTTTGCTAAAAATCCTCAAGGATGCTCATGTGCCCAAGAGTTTCACGCTAGATAACCTACATAACATGGTGAGCCTCATCATGGCCTCAAACATCATTACCTTCTCCGATGACGAGATTCCTACTGACGGGACGGGCCATACCCATGCTCTGCATATCGCTATAAGAACAAGAGGAAAAATGGTAGCCAAAGTATTAATAGGTAATGGGTCGACTTTGAACGTGTGCCCGTATTCTACCCAAGAAAAGCTTGGAATGGACCGAACTTATTTGAATAATAGCAGCATGGTCATTCGTGCCTTTGATGGTTCTCAGAGGGAAGCTATAGGGGAGATTGAAATGCCCATTGAGATAGGGCCAGTGACCTTCACAATCAAGTTCCAAGTCTTGCATATTCCGACTGCCTATAATTTGCTGTTAGGATGACCTTGGATTCATTCGGCAGATGCAATCCCTTCTAGCATTCATCAGAAAGTCAAGTTCATCGTAGGCTCTAAGTTGATTTCTATTTCGCTGAAAAAGAATTCGCCGTATACAGTCGCGCCCCCATTTTTGGGTGTCCAAGGTCCTTTCAGCTTGGAGACAAAAAGCACGGAACTCTGTCACTAGAACTCATCCTCCTAGAAGGATAAGTGCAACTAAGTTTAAAAATTGGTTTGACTAAGGGCTTTTTAGAAAAATAGGAGTCGCCAACTAACTTGATTAAGGTAAGTTAGGGCACCTAAAACTAAGTGTTAATCCGAAGATTAAACTTAGGGTATTTTTGGAAAAGGCTTTAAAGACTCCCTCAAGAGAGGGTTTTTAAGAAAATAGGTTGTTTGGCAACCTTTGAAAAGATTTAAGCCCTTTTGGAAACTAACTCCATTTTGGTTATTTGAAAACATAAATCTATGGTTCGAGGGTCGGTTACGTGTAGGAAAGGTATCCTAAGATCATCACACTACCCTGCCCTTTTGGTACCTCCATGTCTACTCACCCTTTGTTCACTCACTAGAATAACCGGTTACCATTGTCCACTTAATATCCACTTTAGAATTTTGAAAACGGGGTTTAGTTATCACTTTTCGGATGGATGATGCATGATGCAAGTTTTTGGAAGAAGTTTGAAAATAATGGGGGTTTTGAAAGCGTTTAGAATAGAAACTTTGAATTGATTGGAGTTTTTGAAAAAGAGATTGGAGTTGAAATAAAAGTTATAACCGCACCCTTTTAGGTTGCCTACGTATCTCATTTGGCGAGAATCAGGTCATTCGTAGTTCGGGCAAGAGCCCGATGGAAAATAGGTGCATTAGGGCCTTTGGAAGGTTTGAAGATACTTTGGGATCTTTGAAAAAGTTTAAGATACTTGGAGGTCTTTGAAAAAGTTTAAGACACTTTGTGGTCTTGGAAGTTGAAGACTCTATGTGGTCTTGGATTTGTGGTCTTGGAAGTTGAAAACTCTTTGTGGTCTTGGAAGTTTTGACTTAAAATTAGATGGTGGAGTGTTTTGAAAATGTTTTTGGATCAACTTAAGCTAGTTTTGAAAAAATGCTTTGGCATGACTCAAGAGAACTTGAAAGTGTTTTTAAAGTCTTGTTTTGAAAACCTTGGAGGCATGATTTTAGAATGTTTTGATGAATTAGTTTTGAAAGTGGTTTTTAGAAATGGCTAAGGGTTTGGAATCCTAATATAGACAACTTTAGAGGTTGTTCTTGATTTATCACTTGTCCATGGAATCCCTAAGCATGAAAGGGCCAGGGACACCTTAGGTTTGTGACCTTTTGAAAACAATTTTGGAAACGCCTTGAAGATGGAGTGCAAAAATATTTGAAGAGTTTATGAAGTTGGTTTTCTTTTTAATCAAGAGAGTAGGAGGTTTTGGAAAAATGGGTTATGAGAATAGTTTGAAATTGAGTGATCATTTAGAAAAGGGCTCAAGAGTTGGAACCTTGAAGTGAATTAACCTATGTTGGGTTAGCCTATGGATAAGGGTGACCTAAGGTTCACTAACTTGGGTTAGGTTAACTTAGGGTTAAGATGACTTATGGTTAACTAACTAAGGTTGGGTTAACCTAAGCTTAAGGTGACCTAGGGTTAACTAGCTAGAGTAGGGTTAACCTAAGGTTAGGATGACTTAGGGTTAGGTCAACCTAAGCTGAGTGAACTAGGGTCAAGTTAACCTAGGGTTGGGCAACTAAGGTCAAGTTATCCTAGGGTTCGACAACTAGGGTCAAGTTATCTTCGGGTTAGACAACTAGGGTCAAGTTAACCTAGAGTTGGATAACTAGGGTCAAGTTAACCCAGGGTTGGATTGGAAAATGATTTTGAAAGTTGGTTTAATGCACTTTTGGAAAGAGGTTTGAAAAATAAAACATGTTATACAATGGGGTTAAGCAAGGGGTCATGATTACATACAAGGCTTTTAGGCTACACCACATAAATAAGGGGCTTCTAGGCCATACCATCTCAAAGTAGGCTAGTGAGAGGTCCCCCTACATGGTGGCTCTCTATTGCTTTCCTCTAGGCATGATCTAAGAGCCCTCTTGGCTCAAGCATGCAAGAATGGGGGGTTATAGATGGGGATTAAAATAGAGAATAGCCTAAGTAGGCTAGGAGGGAGAAGAGAAGAGTGGGGGAAGACACAAATGTAAAAGGGATACCACCTTTTCCCTTCAACACACTTGTAGTCTTCAATGGATGTCTTGATTGGAGCTTGAATGACTTCAAGAGGGCTTGAGGGGCTGGAATGGAGTGTGTAATGGTGTATAAGGCCTTGTAGGTGAAGTGTATAGGCGTGAGGGAGGTAGAATCTAGCCTAAGTGTTGGAGGGGTGGAATATATGCAAGGATTCGAGATTTTGGAGTAGTTTCAGCAGGGCTTCACATCAATTTCGGAGATGAAATATGCAAAGGGGTGGTCTGGTATTTATTGGCAATTTGGAACAGGCCTGGTGCATGTGCTACATGCCCCTGGCCAAAATTTGACTTGGCACATGTAGGACATGCACAGGTATTGTTCCATTGCTAGAATGACACGTGGCACCCTGTGTACTAGTTAAATCTCAACTGTTGATCAAAATTTGGTCGATCTGATCAAAATTTGATCGCATGTAGCATACGCTCCATCACCGGGAAGGTTCGTTCAAACTTTGTCTCGATAATTGAGCTAGTTGGGAAGGTTTCGGGAGAATCAGTTGCACCCACAATATTCTCCTAGGGTTTCTTGTGGACTTTCATGTTTTCGAAAAGTTTGAATTATGTTCAAAAGCGTGAGATATCGTCTTGTGAAGCGTGCATAAAAGGACATTTTTGGGGAGCGTCTGTGATACGCTCCTAGAGTGTTCAAAAGTGGATGTTTTCGTGTTGTGTGATCGAGGCCTTCGAGAAGCGATCCTTTCGATCGGACCGTACCAATGGAAAGTACTTTGGAAATACTTTCGGGAATTCTCAGATTTACGCATTTCTCAAGTCGTTTGACGGTGCATTTTGATCAGGGAATTGGGAAAAAAGTCAACCTAGGTGGAGCGTCTACGAGACGCTCCAAGGGTTGTCGAAAGTAGTAGTGTTTGACTCCGTATCGATGGAGAGATCTATGAACGAGCTTTCAAGAATTCCCTGATTTACGCATTTCTCAAGTCAGTTGATAGTGCGTTATAACTAGGGAATCGGGAGAAAACAAAATTTAGGCAGAGCGTCTGGGATACGCTCCAGGGAATTTTTATCGAGTCATGAGCGTTTAATGTCGTAGGGTCCTCCTCGGGTTAAACATGGGTGCATGGCGAAACCCTTTGCTCGAAATCCTAAGACCGGTGCTGTTTCGGGGCATGTTTAGATTGCCAGGGGCAAGATGGTCATTTTGGCCAGGATTGGCTGGAAATGGTTATGAATGGTTTGGTGTGTTGTATTAAGCATTTAGGGTTGTTCAGGGATGGTTTTGGGAGAGTCTTTTACCGTTCGGCCAGGTTTGTGCAGTGCTGAGGTGTTCAGGGGCAAAACGGTCATTTTAACTAAAGTGAGCCGGAATAAGATTGGAATTGGACTAAATGGCGCGCGGGGGACGCCTAATGGTTTACCAACATTCTAGAAGGATGGACTTGTCATTTTGAGGGATTTTGAACTTTCTCAAAACATGTCTGGAGGTCTCAGGGGCAGGTTTGGTCATTGTTCACCGAGTCGGGCTAGCAGGCGCCGGTGTTGGCCTAAGCGTTGGTTCTCGAGACCACCCGGTCTCAGGAAACAACCTATGCGGTGTTGGTCTCTAAGAACGCCCAATCTTAGAGAGCTACCTATAGGGGTGGTGTTGGTTCCTGAAAACGCTTGGTCCCAGAAAGTTACCTGGAAGGGTGGTGTCGATCTCTGAGAACGCCCGGTCTCGGAGAACTACCAAATGACGGACATTCTACATTGGCAGGCTTGTGGGTGCCAGAAGTGAATCGTCTGGAATTTGATGACGTGTTAGTCCCCGAGATCGCCCGATCCCGGGAAGCTACCTGGATGGCGTTGGTTTCCAGGACCGCCTAGTTCGGAAAGTTGCTTGGAATAATGGTGCTTATGGCTCCAACGGGTCCTTATGGGCCCGAAAAATGACCAATTGGTTGGATTGGAGATCAAATGGCTCGTCTTGAGCTTGCATGTGCTAAGGTGTTTGAAAACTACATCCGGTCAGGCCGGAGATTGCTGAGCGGGCAAAAATGGGGTGCTTACAACTGCCCTTCTTTTTCTGTCTTTGCTTGCCGAAGGTAGAAAAATAACAAAGTAAGAATCCATTTTTGGTCGCGAGGCGATCGAAGGGACGATGTGTCGATGAATTTAGAATGCTTTGGGACCTCTCGTGGGTCGCCAGTTTGGCAGGTCTTGGAATTTGAAAAGTTTTGGGTTACCGTCCGGAATCGGGTTGCCAGTTTGACACAGTTTGGTCCAGGGCATTCGATTCTTGCAAGTGAATGTTGAAAGCTCGACTTTCGGCTTTTGAAAAAGCCTTGGGAACAAATTCAGACTTTTAGAAGCTTGAAACTGTTTTTGGCGGGAAGCTGAAGGGTCGGGCGCATATGTTACACCCACCTGGCGTGTTTTAACCCTAGCGCATGTAACATATGCACCGGTTCAGATTCTGTGCTAGCACATCTACTACATGCGCTAGCCTGTGGTCATTTAAATAGAGCAATTCGCATTTTGCTCACTGCGTTTTTGAGTTTTAAGTCGAGTTCGAAGTTTTCTCTGAAGGATTTCGAGAGGTTTTGCTTGGGGATCGTTAGAGGAGTATTGGGGGATGTTGGGCACATGCCAGGGATCATCATTGTCGCTGGATTTTCACCGGAAAATTCATTTTTTGCCGGAGAATTTCAAAGGTTAGTTTATTGGAAATTTGTCGATTTTGATGTATATGTCTCCGTTTCTTGCAAACGATCAGTGCAATCCTATGCTTTAAACTATTTAGAACACAATGATCGGGTTGTTTTCGTGATTTGGTGAAGATTGAGAGTGTTTTGGGTGGTTTAACATGTTTTGTGAAAGTGGGTTTCTGCGGAACTCGAAAAATTGCCTCTACAGGCTTGGGTATTGACTGTTTGTGTGTGATTTTTACACCGAGAACCTTAGAAAAACGTGTAGAACAACCGTATGAAGTTTCGTAATTTTTTGAAAAATTGTGAATTTTTGAATTTCTAGAAATTAAGAAAAACGGAAAAAATTGGGAAACATTTGAAAACGGATCTTGTTAAAGGTTGAAAATTCGTAGCACATTTTTTACAAAATTGTGGTGACATGCTCGAAGGTTCTAGGAATTTTTGTGAAATTTCTGGAAATAAAACTGAAGCCGAAAAATTTTGGAAGCTGAAGGGATTGTCCTAAAAATTGTGTTTGAGGACGGGACACAAGCTGTGGGGGACGAGATTGTTTTGATTGATGTGGTGAAAGGTCTGAGATTATTTTGGGCTGTGTTTGTGACTCGTGGAATTTCGGGGTATCGACTTTTTAAGGTGAAACTCTGCCGAAATTTTCAAAAATTTTAACACTTAGCTTTAACACTTTTTGGTAAAGCAAATCCTTTTGAGAAAGGGCCTTTTAAGGGAGAGAGCCCGAAGAAATCGTAACTTTAAGGAAATTTTTGGGAGTGAAATTTTTGAAGGAGAAAACCCCGGAAAACTGATTTTTAAAAAACTGTGGAATAGGGTGAAGGTGAAAGCCCGACAAACCGTTAAACCTTTGAAATGAGACTTTTTGAGGGAAAAGCTCGAAAAACACCGTTAAAAATGTTGAACCAGGGCTTTTGAAGGAGAAAACCCGAGAAATTGGTTTGAAATTTTTAAACGGAATTTTTTAGGGGAAAACCCGGGAAACCAGTTTGAAATTTTGAAATGAGACTTTTTGAGCAAAAAGCTCCGAAAACCGTTGGAAAATTTTTAGAAATAGGGCTTTTGAAGAAGAAAGCCCAAGAAACCGCTTTGAAATTTTAAAATTAGACCTTTTAAGGGAAGAGTCTCGAGAACCATTAGAAAATTTTTGAACAAGGGTTTTTGAAGGAGAAAACCCAAGAAACCGGTGAGATTTTGAAATGAGACCTTTTAAGGAAAAAGTTTGAAAAACTGTTAGAAAATCTTGAAATAGGGCTTTTGAAGAGGAAAGCCCGAGAAACCAGTTTGAAATTTTGAAATGAGACTTTTTGAGGAAAAAGCTCTGAAAACCCTTGGAAAATTTTGAAATAAGGCTTTTGAAGGAGAAAGTTCGAGAAACTGGTTTGAACTTTTTGAAGTTAGACTTTTTTAGGAAAAAGCCCAGAAAATCGTTAGTGGTGGTTTTGCGTAGTGTAGTGGTAGAGTCGGTTCTCCTCAGAGCGGTTGCAGTGGGTCTCAGCGATCTTTGAGTAGGACAACTTCTAGTGGGAGCTTCGTGATGGGGCAGCCTTCAGCGGCTCCCGATGAGAGATTTGAGGATGATGCTGACTCTTCTGTGGACCCACGAACAGGATACGGTATGGCCTCCGTTTGGGACAGGCGGAGAGATACTTCGTTTACAGACGACCAGCTGCGATTTCAGATGTCCCGTAGCTACGTGACTTGGCCTTCCACCTGAGCCTGTACTCACGATATGGTCAATTGTCGTCCTCCACCCACAGTTCTTTCAGAGGGGCCAGTATCTTGGCCCTGAGGGCTATGTAGGCATCAGCTCCATCTTATCAGGACTTCCTACACTAGATTGGGTTTGGGGCCTTCATGACTTTGCAGACAGACAGGATTGATCACCGGATCGCCGTGGGATTGTTGAAGCGGTGGTTTGGGGAGACCGGGACCGTTCACTTAGTGGGTTTTGAGCTGGGGCCTACTCCAGTCGACTGGGTTATGATTACCGGGCTATCCTTCGGAGGGGTTCCGATTTCTTTACGGGACGTGTCTCTGGAGGAGGCTCGTCTTCTCTTAGGGTTGCCAGGGCTTGGAGGCTCGAGTTTTCCAGCCTCACTCTTATGTTCAGCGGAGACAGCGTTCGCTTTCGAGCCTTCCCCAGCTAACCAGGTCATCATAAGGCGCCGACTGGTGCTATACGTCGTCTTTAGGTTCTTTTGCAATAATAATAGGTCGACGGTTCCTTTATCCTTGGTGAGCCTGGTAGCGGATCTGGATGTGCTAAACTATGCCGATTGGGGCACTTTTACCTTTGCCTGCTTCTTACGAGAGATGAGAGTGAGGACATCTAGGGCCTGGGGGAGCTTGACGAGGTTTTGGCCATTTCTGGTATGGTGGAGCTATGAGTATTTGCTAGTTCGCCGACCGAAGGTGTTAGCGGGTGATGCCTTCTTACAGGCCATGAGATGGGCCAGGCAGCAGGTAGTCCAGCAGTTCTTGCTCACAGATTTTGTAGCCCTCAGGGCTAACTTGGAGTCGCTGAGGCCTCGGGATGTGACCTGGGCACCTTACCACCGGTCCACCCAATATGCTGGCATGAGGGACATCATCCTTTTATCCAGGTTGCGGATCACCTTCCGGGGCCCCGTGTCATGGGAGACGTATCTCGGGGAGCGCCACTAGCGGCAACTTCATACTGACTTCCGCGCGACCATGGATCCTCCCCAGTATATGTTTGGACTTTATCGGGCCGAGGTAGAGATCCCTTATATAGTCAGGGTTCCTGGTGAGCGGTTACTTCTTCCGCCGGATGTGGATTATGAGGCGCATTTTCGGGTGAGATCCTTTGGTGCTTTTACCCAGCTGGATCTGGTGGTTGGAGGGCCAGTGGCTGGCCATAAGGTGGTGAAGCTTTGGCGTCGAGCTTAGGGCTTTGTTTCTGAGGAAGGAGTACCTAGCAGCTTGCCAGGCACAAGATCAGTACCATGCTAAGGTGGAGGCCCTAACTGCTCGCATATCTCGGATGAAAGCCCGCTGGGTATGTTATTCATGGTTCGTTTTTCATATTTCTCATGCATTCCTTCGTGTTCTAATGCTAGGTTTCCTTATATATATATACAAGGCCCTTATGTCGCTAGAGTTTCTTCTAGCCAGCCCTCCTTGTATGTGCCAGATATAGGCGACTTCAACTTGGATGACAACCTTGCTCCTTGAGGCGCCTTGCTTTATCGGCGAACATAGTTAGAGTTTTTAGTTAGTCTAATGGTTATTGTCTCTGTTTTGTGGCCGTGTGTTGGCCATTATGGATGATGACTATTATTTGTTATATATGCATTATTATTATCTTTTTGTTTCTTTTCATGAGATGATGATGGACTTTTTCTTTTAGTCTCGCTTTGAATGTATGCATGTGAGAATACAGGAATGCAGAAATCATGGCACACATAAGAAATGATGAACGTATGCAAGCTGTAAGTAAGTGCGAAAAGGGTGAGTGTGTCGCCACACACGTTCATGCAAAGCATGGAGGCGTGTAGCTTTATGGAGATAGGCCTAGAGATAGATCGGGTGTTCCCAAGAAATTGTCATTTTGGCACTTTGCTCTTTCTTTGGAGATTCCCCTTTTTGTTGTGCCTTTTTCCTGTCATGGCAAGATAGTAGTTGCCCCATTCCTAGGGTTTCCATTTTCGGACCCGACTCTCATCTCTCCTATCTAAGAATCCGCAATTCACTCATTTTTCTTGGGGACCTTATGTTTTATCTGGTAGACTCTCCAGGTGACGGTCGAAATAGCCTTTAGTAAAGCAGCGGGCAGTTTCTATCCTCAATCCGAGAAGACTTTACTTTGGACCGCAATGTAGGCTAGGTTAAGGGTGATGAATGAAGGGATATATTCAGGCTCAAACGATTTTTTTTTTTTTTTTGGTGATAATAACTAGAACCACCTTGAGTAAGCTTTTGCTGCTTTATTCCCTTTTCTTTTTCGGATATCGCCATTTTCTTTTGAACTTGTTTAGACTAAGCAATCTTCCCTGATCTGAGGGGACTTTCTGTGGGTAATAATGTGGCCAAGTTGCGGGTTTTGGAAGGGAATGGTATCGAAGGCTCAAAGTGTTATGTGGTTTCTGGGGTTTACTGGTGATCACCTTTTTAGATTTTTGTGGGCTTATCTTCCCCTTTTCCTCTCTTCCCTTTGTGTACGAACTCGCACCCATATAGGGCTTGTCATTTTCCTTTAGTTTTTGCCCCAGTATTACCGCTTGCACAATCTATTGACTCTCAACAGGCATCAATCGTCATCTCGTCTTTTTTCTTTTTTTTTTCGAGTATTGCCTTGTTTCCCTCCTCTTTCGATGTAGGAAGGGGCCTTCTTTCTCTCCATGCTCCCTTTTTGTCACTTTTTCCTCCGAACTTGCTTTTGCCCATTGTAGGGGGTGATCACTAGTGCGGGTTTTTTGAAGGAATATAATTTGGCTCAAAATGGGTTTTTCAAAGAGGATTCTTTTAACTGTGTGGTAGCAGAATAGATGGCCCCTCTTCCTTCCAAACAAGATTGCTTAGTCTATGAAGTTCAGTTTTAGAGCTTTTGGCGTCATCCTTTGAAACAAACAGGTGTTAGCTTAATTTTTCTATTACTCACACTTGCCCCAGTGTGGGGGGGTGGTTCCTAGTTAAGGTATTTGAATGAAAATTACTTGTGGCTCGAGTGGGCTAACCAAGGGAATTACTTTTGCTATTCCAAGGATTTTGAAATGAGCGCTTCTCCTCCATTTGAGGGTCTAACTGCCGACTGCTTTGCCATGGTGTCCTTCGGAGGCCACCCTTCTTCTAATCCACTCTCTTTCCTTCCTTCTGCTATTTTGCTTTTGGACCAGAAATTGTCTCCATAAGCGAGGACGCACGTACCATCCCTCCTTTCAAGTTAGGGCATAGCGACAAGAAAGGAAAATTCTAAGAAATAGCAAATACCAAAGATGATAAATGCAAATTTCAACTTCTTTCATTTCAAAAGTTTTGTTTACATGATGAGCTCTTGATTAGCAAAAGATGAAAGAAGAGTTAATGAAACAAAAATTAACAAGAAAGTAAAGACAAAGTTTGGTAGAAGAACATCCCTTTGACAATCACATCTTTAGGTAGGCTTTGGGACCACGCCTACCTCCTCCATACTCCATTCACCGGCTTCCTCACTTGGTTGTGCTGGGCGGATTGATGCATCAGCTATAGAGTGGCTGAGATTAGTGGTCATAGTGCAACCAAGGCTTCCTCCTTCTTCTTTTTTAGTGGGGTCAGTGAGGTTATGCGTCCCGTCTTGGGACCCCTGCTGGCTCTCCTTTAGTTGGGCAGTTTTCTCTTGCTCGGCTTATTAGGATTTCATAACCAGGCTTTCTTTAGAGGCTTGCGACGAATTTTCCTTGGCTTCTTCTTTTTCAGCTTCCTTTTTGTCAATCTCTGCAAACAGGCTATCTAGATCACCTTCGTTGAATTCAAATGGTGGGTTTGGCAGTTTCAGCTCATAGATGCTGTCGCGCCCAGATTTTTCGCACTCGAGGAATACTCACACAAGTGGAAAAAATGATATACTCTCTCATTAGAACTCACCCTCCTAGAAGAATGAGTACGACTAGATTTGAATTGAAAATTTATTTGAATAAATGGCTTTTTAGAAAAGATTTGGAGTCGCCACCTAATTTGATTAAGGTGAGTTAGGTCACCTAAAAACTAAGAATAATCCGAAGACTACACTTAGGGTTTTTGGAAAAGGATTTTGAAAATATCTCCTCAAGAGAGGGTTTTTGAGAAAAACAAGTTGCTTAGTAACTTTTAGAAAACATTTAGCCCTTTTTTAAAAAAAAATAACTCTGTTTGGTCTTTGAAATCAGTGATCTAGATTCGGAGGTTGGTTACGTGTAGGGAAGATGCACTAAGCCATCACCCTACCCCGCCCTTTCGGTACCTACATGTCAATCTACCCTAGATTCACCTATGAGAGTCTCTAACTAATTAATGTTCAATCCTATCGACTTTATAAAATAATGTTTAAAAAGATATGATGCATGATATGCAGTGCAAGAACAAGACTTGATTTGAAAATAGATTTGAAAAGAAGAATTTGATTTGATTTGAAAAGATTTGCAAAGATAGATTTGAAATTAGAAAGTTTTAGAATTTGGAAATTGAGATTTGAAAATATATTTTTGGAATTGGAAATTGGAAATAAAACATAGAATTGGAAACTTGAAGAGATTTTGTAGAATTGGAGATTGGAAAGAAGTTGTAGAATTAGAATTTGAAAAATGTTATGGAATTAGAAATTTGAAAATGTTGTGGAAATAGAAACTTGAAAAATGTGGTGGAATTCGAGATTTGAAAAAGATTGTGGAGTTGAAAATTTAAAAAAGGTTGTGACCGCACCCATGAGGGTTGCCTACGTATTCTTTTGGAGGAATCAGGTCAGTCGTAGTTCAGTCAAGAGTCCGATTGAAAATAGAAGAGTTGATTTGGAAAAGAGTTGAAATTGGAATTTGGATTGGAATTGGAAGAGTAGGGAAATTTAGACTTTGATTGGAAGATTTGAAAAGACTTGACTTTGAAAAACTTGGTTTTAGGAAACCTAAACTTAAGGACTTGGAAAAGAGAGATTAGATTTGACTTGGAAAGATTTTGGAGAAGAATTGACTTGAATATTGGACTTGGAAGATTAGGAAAGCTTGGATTTAGAAAGGGCTCGGATTAGGAAAGTTTCGAAATAGGAAAATGTCATTTTAGGAAAGTTTTGAATTAGGAAAAGCTTTGGTTTAGGAAAGTTTCAACTTAGGAAAGTTTTGAATTAAGAAAATCTGATGTTAAGAAAGTTTCATTTTTGGAAAGTTTCGTTTTAGGAAAGTGTTTGAATTGGGAACATTTTCATTTTAGAAGAGGTTTTGAAATTAGAAAGTTTTGAAAGTTGAAAAGTTTAGAATTTGGAATGTTTTGAAATATGAAAGTTTTAAATTTGGAATGTTTTAAAATAGGGAAGTTTTGAAAGTAAGAAAGTTTTGAGTTTAGAAAATTTTAGATTTGAAGTTTTAGGAAAGTTTAGAATTTAGAAAGATTTGGGTTTAAAAATATTTAACTTAAGAAAGTTTTGAATTTAGAAAGCTTTGAATTTGGAAAGATTTGAAATTTAGAAAGTTTAAGATTTGGAAAGTTTTAAAGTTTTAGAATAGCTTGAGATTAGGAAAGGTTTGAGTTTAGGAAAGGTTTGAAAACTTAGATTTGGAAGGTTAAGGTTTGGAAAAGGATAGAGTTAGGAAATGGTTAAATTAGGAAAGATGTGGAAGTTGAGTTTTAGAATTTAGGAAAGTTTTTATGTTCAAGTTTTGGAAACTTAAGATTTAGGAAAGGAGAAGATTAGGAAAGAGTTGAATTAGGAAAGATTTAGATTAGGAAGGGTTAAGATTACTATTTCCTAAAACAAGGGATTGGATTTTGTTTCTAAAAGGGAAGATTTAATTTTGTTTCCAAAAACGAAAGGTTGGATCTAGTTTCCTAAATTGGGAGATTGGATTTGGTTTCCTAAAGGGAAGATTGGATTTGACATGTATTTGGAAAGATAGAGTTTTGGAAATTCTAGGTTTGGAAGACTATAGTTTTGATGTAAAAAAGAGGTTTTGGAAATGTGTATAGTTTGGATGTGGAAAACAAGAGGTTTTGGAAACTTAGGTTTTAAGGCAAGTTTGAAAACCATGTTTTTGGAAAGAAAACTAGGGTTTCCTAATTGTGGGATCTAGGGCTTGACTTGGGTTCCACAAAAAAGGATTTTTGGAAAGTGCGTTTTTGAAAGCGAAGATTTTTAGAAGGGAATCCTAAAGAGGAATTTCCAGAAGGAAGATTTTAGGAAGAGTTTTCAGGAAAGATTTTCGGAAAGAGATTGTTGGAGAGAATTTTTAGGAAAGTGAATTTAGGGAGTGTTTTTAGAAAAGAAACCTAGGGAACGTTTTTGGAAAATGAACTTTGAAGAGAGCGTTTTGGAAAAGGATTTAAAAAGAGAAGTTTTGGAAAATAGATTTTTGGAGAGAATTTTTAGAAAACGATTTTGGAAAGAAGAGCTTTTTGGAAATATGTTGAAAAAGAGGGTTTTGAAGAAGAGACTTTTGAAGAGAGAACTTTTTGGAAAGCATAAAAATATCTCACTCTCCTAAAGCGATTCTAAGCATAAGAATGTTAGAACCACTTTAAGAAAGTAGTTTTGAAAATAACAAGATTTGAAAATATGGACCATGAAGGTCACTTTAAATGTAACACTTTCTTAAAGCAATCCTAGTCATGGAAAGGCTAAAATCACCCTAAGATTGTGATTTTGAAAATAAGTTTTGACAAAGAAGATTTTGATGCAATTTTGAAAACAAGTTTTAATGCAAGTTTTGAAAACGAGTTTGAAAACGATTTTTAGAAAATGCAAGATCATGACATGCACAATGCAAATTTGGGGTCGTGAACCTACAAGGTTAAGGCTTCACCATATAATCAAGGGGGCCGAACCCACATGGTCTCCGGTTAGCCTAAAGAAAAGCCCCCGACACGATGACCCTCCAATAGTCTAATCCTACACCTGGACCGGGAGTCCCCTTATTTCAAGCATGCAAAGAAAGGGGGGAAAGAGATGGGGGATTAAAATAGAGAAAACCCAAATGGGTTAGGAGAGAGAAAAGAGAGGGAGAAGTGCAGAAACGTAAAACGAAAACCTACCTTGTGTCTTGTTTATTTTGCGCGCCTTGCTTGTCTTCGATCTTCGTCTTAATCTTCGTCTTCGATCCTCAAGAGTTGTCTTCAATCTTCAAATTTCAGATTGCAACTTTTCAAGTCTTCAAAGGACGGTTGGAGGCTAGTGTATAAGTGTATGGGGGTGTGTATGAGTGTATAGAAGGCTAAGGTTTAGTGTATGGTGGCTAGGGTTTGAAAAACCTAGGGAAACTAGGGTTTTAGGGGTGTTCGAGCTCTGTATATCGAATATTGGTGTTTTTAGACTGAGTTTGAGAACCCCTTCCACACTGGAAGAGGCTCTGTATTTATAGAGAGAGGAATGCACTAGCGTCTATTGCAATGGCGCCAGGCCAAACATTACACTAGCACCACTCCAGGCCATTTTTTGGCTTGGCGCCACTACTAGTGGCGCTAGCCATTTAGGAAATGTTTCAAGTCGGCAAGCAACGTATCTTTGACTAAATTTGGGCGCCTGTACTAGTGACTACCATGCAATTTTTTAGCCTGGCTTCACTAGGAGTAACTCCGAAAAGTCCGAGAATGATTTAAGAGACCAGAAATGGCCTGGAAGGCTGGAAAAGAGCAGGAACACTTAGAACAACGTCCCAGAGGTATTTGGCTTGAGAAATGAGGGTAAGATGTGCCAGAAGGGTTGACCAGGCCTTTAGGGCAAAATGGTCTATCGGATCGGGAAGCTACCGGGATGGACTCGGACCATCCCGGAAGAAGACTGGAGATTTGGAAACATTATTCAGAATGTTCCCAAAGGTTTCCGGTTTGATTCCCAGAGCCGATGTGGTCGAAAAAGGTGATCGGCCCACCAGAGACAAAACGGTCATTTCGCACCGGGTTTGCCGGAACTAACTCGGAATGATCCGAAAGGATAAAGAAACATTGAGGACACTATAAAAAAGTATTCTAGGGAAGTTACTGGTTTGATATGCAGAGCCGGTGTGGTCGGAAAAGGCAACCAGCCCCCTAGGGGTAAAACGGTCATTTCGTACCGGGTTTGCCGGAATTGACTCGGAATGATCCGAAAAGATAGAGGAAGATTGAGAATACTATAAGAAGCATTCTTAGGAGGTTACCAGTTTGATACCCAAAGCCAGTGTTGTCAGAAAAGGAGACCGGCCCACCAGGGGCAAAACAGTCATTTTGTGTCGGGTTTGCCGGAATTGACTCGGAATGATCCGGGAAGGTAGAGGAAGGTCGGGAATGCTATAAGAAATATTCTTGGGAGGTTACCGGTTTGATACCCAGAGCCGGTATGGTTCCCGGGGCGTTCGGATGCCTAGGGGCAAAATAGTCATCTTGACCGAAAAGTCTCGGAAAAGGCCCAAGGGGCAGTTTGGTCATTTTTTACCGAAGTGGGCTAACAGGCACCGGTGTTAACCTAGGTTTTGAGTGTTTCCACCACTCTGACGGCGGTCGTCATGACACAGGGGTTTGTTGGCAATTCCCTATGTCGACCTGTTTGCAAGTATTTTCGCTACTCTAACGGTTACGATGTTTGCGAGTATTTCCGCTACTCTGACGATTCGCGATCATTCCCAAGGCTGCCTGATCTCGGGAAGCTGCTAAAGGGACTTAGCGCCTGAGAAGTCAATTTTCTCGGAAGGCGTGCCTAAACGGACATTTCTGCATTGGCGGGCTAACAGGCGCCAAAGGTGGACCGTTCTACCATCTAGGGGACTTGGGGTCTCGTCCCGATCGACAGGTTTAAAGGGACTTACCGTTTCAAAGAGATTTTTTTTAAAAAACTTGCCAAACCGTCTCAAGGAATAAACTATCTCGAGAGAGGGATTGGAATTGGAAAAGAGTCTTATCGTCTTCGGAAAGACGTGCCTGATTTAGAACCTTCTCGAGGAATAAACTATCTCAAGAGAGGGATTGAAATTGGAAAGGGGTCTTATCGTCTTTGGAAAGAAGTGCCAAATTTGGAACCGTCTCGAGGAATAAACTGTCTTGAGAGAGAGGTTGGAATTGGAAAGGGGACTTACCGTCTTCGGAAAGACGTGCCTGATTTGGAACTGTCTTGAGGAATAAACTGTCTCAAGAGAGGGATTGAGATTGGAAAGGGGACTTACCATCTTTAAAAAGACGTGCCTGATTGGAACCGTCTCGAGGAATAAACTGTCTCGAGAGAGGGGTTGAAATTGGAAAGGGGACTTACAGTCTTCGGAAAGACATACCTGATTTGGAATCGAAAAGGGGACTTACCGTCTTCGGAAAGACGTGCCTGATTGGAACCGTCTCGAGGAATAAATTATCTCGAGAGAGAGGTTAGAATTGGAAAGGGGACTTATCGTCTTCGGAAAGACGTGCCTGATTTAGAACCGTCTCGAGGAATAAACTGTCTCGAGAGAGGGGTTGGAATTGGAAAGGGGAATGCCCCTAAGGGCATTTTGGTCATTTTGTCTCTATTTGGGCCTAGTGGGCCCGCGAGGCGATGAACAGACGGGATTTGGACTTAGAGAGTTGGTTTCGATTAGAATACATCCATATTGACTTGAGTACAAGTCTGGACAGAGCGTAGACTGTCGAGCGGTCAAAAATGGGGTGCTTACAGATGCCCCAACCCATGTCCTCGTAATCGAAAAGTTCCTCTTTCCGGTGAGCCTCGGCTTCAACGTATCTAGGATGTAGGAATTCTTCTCCCCAGCCATCCACAGGTGTAGTATCACTGGGAATGTTTGCAACAGGTTCATCCATGGGCTAATCGAAAAGGTCTTGTTCTCCACTTGTATTGTAAAGATAGATAGGGCATGGTGGCAGTTCTTCCTCCCAATCGCTTTCAGTGTCTGGCTCATCCTCGAAGTACTCTGCGGTTATGATGCCATTAGGATCTGCCTCATTCTCGGTGAAGATGTTGACAGCATGGTCTGGTAAGGGATTTACCGTGACATTGGGCGTGGGGGCTGGCTTTGTTTCTTGGGTGTTGATCACCTTGTTATCAATGAGATCTTGAATCTTATGCTTCAAAGAGAAACAAGATTTCGTGTCATGCCCCTGCCCCCCAGAATGGTACTCGCAGGTAAGGGCAAGGACGGGCTTGGCAATGGCCGCGGGGGTATAGGGTTTCTGTGCTTGGCCTTGAGGAGCTCATGATAGGCCTCTGTCTGGGTGCATGCCAAACGTGTGAATTCTCGGTTCCTTCGGTTGTTGTTTTTGTTGGGGTTGAGGTATGGTCAGGTTGCAGCAGGTCCAGTTGAGGGTGCTTGGGTAGTAGCAACGGGGATGTTGATGATGGGAGCAGGCGGTGAAGGTCGAGCTTAGTATTGAGGGTAATATAGTTGTTGTTGTGTAGGCAGGATGGCGGATACTTCTCCTTCTTTCTTGTCAACCCCCCAAGTGGTGGCTACCTTCTTAGCCGCATTCGCAAATCCTTTACTTGTCTTGACATAGGGGTCAGTGATTTTGCCAATTTTTAGTCCATTCTCAATCATTTCCCCTTGCATTATTAGCTCAGAAAAGCTCTTTCTAATGCTCAGACACAGACATTCATAGTACAGTCCTTGGAAGGTGTTCACAAACAGCTATACATACTCTTTTTCCAGTAATGGGGGGTTAACTTGAGCGGCTGCCTCCCTCCATCTCAGAGCGTAATTTTTGAAGCTCTCTTTCTCCCCTCGAGTCATCATCATTAAGGCACACCGATCCATGGTTAGATCGCTATTATGGCGGTATTGGGACCTGAAGGCTGAAACCAATTCGTTCCAGGTTGTAATCTTCCTCAAATCTAACCGGGTGAACAACTGCAATACGGGCCCAGTCAAACTATATTGGAACAATTACATCAAGAGTTTGGGGTCATTCCCATGGCCATTTAGTGCCCCAGCATATAGCCTCAGGAGAGCCACAGAATCTCCGCTTCTGTCGTACCTTTGGAAATCAGGCATCTTGAATTTGGGCAGCCTTGGGTGGTCGGGGAAGAAGTAGAGTTCATCCAAGGAGGCTACGTAGGGACTCCTCTTGGCCTTGTATCTTAAGATCGAGAGGGTCCGGGCCTTCCTTTTTTGAGGTGGTAGTTAGCAAGATGGTTTCAGGGTTGTCCTCTTCTCCTTCCTCGAGGTGTACCGCTTTAGGGAGCTCCATGCTCTTCGTTGTACCATCAGTTCGCAGGACAACCCTTGGTGGGATTGCTTTAGTTTCCTTAGGGTGGGGTGTTAAGGTTGATAGATTCACGACAAGTCCTTTGAAGGCCATCAGTTGCATGAGCTTGAACATCTCATCTATCTTCGCCTTCATTTCATTCACTTCTTCGCGTGTCACTGAATTGTTCTATTAATCGGGAGTATTACCTTCGCTTGACATTTGTGCTGTTCTTTGTCAGGTACAGACTAGCGTTCGGAGGACGGGGGTCACTCGTGTTCCTCTTCTTCCTTTTCTTAGAGCAATGGTGACCTACAATGCAAACAGTCCCACCAAAAACTATTGCTAGTCTTTTGATGAGATGGGGGGAGGAAAAGAAAATAAGGAAAAACAAACAAAAGGATTACATGTTAGGTTCTTGATTTGGAAAGGTTTTATGCGACGCATGGCTTAAGGATGCCCCTGCCTCTTAAGGGGAATTAAACATGATGCTTTGGCTCATGTCTAGAGATAGGGGATTGCCCCTGCATGCAAATATTATACCTACCCTTGTTCATTCATCCATTCGTAGATTCATTCATTCATTTGACAATGAGAATGATTTCATTAAGATGAATTCTTTTTGGTACATAAAATTTCTCAAAAATACGTAGAAATGGGGATGGAGAACATTTTCTTTAGGACTTCCACCTATTCTATATTTACATTATAGGATCCTAAACGACTCTTGAGCCTCTGGATTCGCTTTGTTGGTAGGAGCCCTTGATTTGAATTGCCCCCTTGTCTTCTTGGCAACCCTATCTTCACAAGCAAAGACGGACTAGGGCCCCTCTTTATGAGATGACTTTGATGCATGCCATGAATCCTTAGGGTCTCGTGGTACCCTTAGCTCGACATTTGTGCTGTTCTTTGTCAGGTACAGACTAGCGTTTAGAGGACGGGGGTCACTCGTGTTCCTCTTCTTCCTTTTCTTAGAGCAATGGTGACCTACAATGCAAGCAGTCCCACCAAAAACTATTGCTAGTCTTTTGATGAGATAGGGGGAGGAAAAGAAAATAAGGAAAAACGAACAAAAGGATTACATGTTAGGTTCTTGATTTGGAAAGGTTTTATGCGACGCATGGCTTAAGGATGCCCCTGCCTCTTAAGGGGAACTAAACATGATGCTTTGGCTCATGTCTGGAGATAGGGGATTGCCCCTGCATGCAAATATTATACCTACCCCTGTTCATTCATCCATTCGTAGATTCATTCATTCATTTGACAATGAGAATGATTTCATTAAGATGAATTCTTTTTGGTACATAAAATTTCTCAAAAATACGTAGAAATGGGGATGGAGAACATTTTCTTTAGGACTTCCACCTATTCTATATTTACATTATAGGATCCTAAACTACTCTTGAGCCTCTGGATTCGCTTTGTTGGTAGGAGCCCTTGATTTGAATTGCCCCCTTGTCTTCTTGGCAGCCCTATCTCCACAAGCAAAGAGGGACTAGGGCCCCTCTTTATGAGATGACTTTGATGCATGCCATGAATCCTTAGGGTCTCGTGGTACCCTTAGCTCGACATTTGTGCTATTCTTTGTCAGGTACAGACTAGCGTTTGGAGGACGGGGGTCACTCGTGTTCCTCTTCTTCCTTTTCTTAGAGCAATGGTGACCTACAATGCAAGCAGTCCCACCAAAAACTATTGCTAGTCTTTTGATGAGATAGGGGGAGGAAAAGAAAATAAGGAAAAACGAACAAAAGGATTACATGTTAGGTTCTTGATTTGGAAAGGTTTTATGCGACGCATGGCTTAAGGATGCCCCTGCCTCTTAAGGGGAACTAAACATGATGCTTTGGCTCATGTCTGGAGATAGGGGATTGCCCCTGCATGCAAATATTATACCTACCCTTGTTCATTCATCCATTCGTAGATTCATTCATTCATTTGACAATGAGAATGATTTCATTAAGATGAATTCTTTTTGGTACATAAAATTTCTCAAAAATACGTAGAAATGGGGATGGAGAACATTTTCCTTAGGACTTCCACCTATTCTATATTTACATTATAGGATCCTAAACTACTCTTGAGCCTCTGGATTCACTTTGTTGGTAGGAGCCCTTGATTTGAAATGCCCCCTTGTCCTCTTGGCAGCCCTATCTCCACAAGCGAAGAGGGACTAGGGCCCCTCTTTATAAGATGACTTTGATGCATGTCATGAATCCTTAGGGTCTCGTGGTACCCTTAGGAGTTTTGGGTTGACTTGAATCAGACGAAAAGGTCTTTGAGCCTTTCTCTAAGGGTTGATTGGATGCAATGACTTTTACTTTGAGAACTCTCGTCTTGAAGTGAGTTCCGATGCATGAGCAGTTGTGATGCATGTTCATAGAAACAGCAAGAATTAAATAGCATAACAGCATGGATTAAACAAAATATATAAGGAAAAATAAAGTGGTCGCCCTTTTCTCCTTGATTTTGAAATTGACACGTGTGTCCTAAATCCAGCAGAGGTTCGACCATGCATGAGGTGCTATATGAGCATGAGATTGGGGGTTTACTAATGCTTCCTAAAAAGCTTGGTCCCCGAAGCTTCAAACCTCTGGCATCCACCCCCGAAAGGGTAAACTCCATCTTTGGTTGGTGGTTCGAGCGGGGGAACTATGAAGAGACCATAGGCTAAGAAACTAACACAGCATCCGTCCACAGTCAATATACTGTTCCCCCTTCTATCTAGAAGGGTAGTGACCAGGTAATATATGCAAGATGCAAATGCAAGTGAGCGCACATAGTGTGTGTAGAATTTTTGAAAATGGAGGAAAGGACCCAACAACACACATCACATCTTGTTCATTCATTCACATACATGGCAATAAATAAGACATGAAATAAAAAAGTGAACAAAGGTCCACCTACAAAAGACAAATGCAAAGAGTTAGTAACTTTTCAAAAATCTTAATGCAAGATAAAATGGGTGATTAATGTAAGAGCATGAATACGAGTGATAATACTATTTTGAAAAATAGGATTTGCTTTGAAACTTGAAAATTTTGAAGAGTGGATAAAACTTGACAAAGTAACCAAAGATTCTGGGTGAGTGAAGGGTGAAGGGACATATTAATGGCCTAACCCTCTAATTGTCCCCAGTGGAGTTGCCAGCTATCGCGCCCCAGTTTTTGGGTGTCCAAGGTCCTTTTGGTTTGGAGACAAAAAGCACAGAACTCTGTCACTAGAACTCATCCTCCTAGAAGGAGAAGTGCGACTAGATTTGAAAATTGGTTTGACTAAGGGCTTTTCAGAAAAATAGAAGTCGCCACCTAACTTAATTAAGGTGAGTTAGGGCACCTTAAACTAAGTGTTAATCCAAAGATTAAACTTAGGGTTTTTTTGGAAAAGGCTTTAAAGACTCCCTCAAGAGAGGGTTTTTAAGAAAATAGGTTGTTTGGCAACCTTTGGAAATATTTAAGCCCTTTTGGAAACTAACTCCATTTTGGTCATTTGAAAACAGAAATCTATGGTTCTGGGGTTGGTTACTTGTAGGGAAGGTATCCTAAGATCATCACCCTACCCCGCCCTTTCGGTACCTCCATGTCTAATCACCCTTTGTTCACTCACTAGAATAATCGATTACCATTGTCCACATAATATCCACTTTAAAATTTTGAAAATGGGGTTTAGTCATCACTTTTCGGATGGATGATGCATGATGCAAGTTTTTGGAAAAAGTTTAAAAATAATAGGGGTTTTGAAAGAGTTTGGAATAGAAACTTTGAATTGATTGGAGTTTTTGAAAAAAGGATTGGAGTTGAAATAAAAGTTATGACCGCACCCTTTTAGGTTGCCTACGTATCTCATTTGGCAAGAATCAGGTCATTCGTAGTTCGGGCAAGAGCCCGATGGAAAATAGGCGCATTAGGGCCTTTGGAAGATTTGAAGATACTTTGGGATCTTTGGAAAAATTTAAGACACTTTGTGGTCTTGGAAGTTGAAGACTTTTTGTGGTCTTGGAAGTTGAAGACTCTTTGTGGTCTTGGAAGTTTTGACTTGAAATTGGATGGTGGAGTGTTTTGAAAATGTTTTTAGATCAACTTAAGGGAGTTTTGAAAAAATGCTTTGGCATGACTCAAGAGAACTTGAAAGTGTTTTTGAAGTCTTGTTTTGAAAACCTTGGAGGCATGATTTTAGAATGTTTTGATGAATTAGTTTTGAAAGTGATTTTTAGAAATGGCTAAGGGTTTGGACTCCTAATATGGACAATCTTAGAGGTTGTTCTTGATTTATCACTTCTCTTTGGACTCCCTAACCATGAGACGGCTAGGGACACCTTAGGTTTGTGACCTTTTAAAAACATTTTTGGAAACACCTTGAAGATGGAGTGTAAGAACATTTAAAGAGTTTATGGAGTTGGTTTTTTTTTTTTAATCAAGAGAGTATGAGGTTTTGGAAAAATGGGTTATGAGAATAGTTTGAAATTGAGTGATCATTTAGAAAAGGGTTCAAGAGTTGGAACCTTGAAGTGAATCAACCTATGTTGGGCTAGCCTATGGTTAAGGGTGACCTAAGGTTCACTAATTTGGGTTAGGTTAATCTAGGGTTAAGATGACTTATGGTTAACTAACTAAGGTTGGGTTAACCTAAGGTTAAGGTAACCTAGGGTTAACTAACTAGAGTTGGGTTAACCTAAGGACCTAGGGTTAACTAACTAGAGTAGGGTTAACCTAAGGTTAGGATGACTTAGGGTTAGGTCAACCTAAGTGAGTTAATTAGGGTCAAGTTAACCTAGGGTTGGGCAACTAGGGTCAAGTTATCCTAGGGTTCGACAACTAGGGTCAAGTTATTCTAGGGTTGGACAACTAGGGTCAAGTTAACCTAGGGTTAGATAACTAAGGTCAAGTTAACCTAGGGTTGGATAACTAGGGTCAAGTTAACCTAGGGTTGGATTGGAAAACGGTTTTGAAAGTTGGTTTAATGCACTTTTGGAAAGAGCCTTGAAAAACAAAACATGTTATGCAATGGACTTTAGTGGACAACCCTTTTGAAGATCATTTCCATGAAAATTTTGACTCTAGCCAAGAGTATGGTTTATATGGTTGGTGATTGGAGACCATTCCAAGAAAGGTTTCCTCATGGCCATTGTAACCATAATCTTAACAAGAATGTAAGGGGTCCAAAAATCAACATGGTGATGACAACTTTTTAAGGCATCATTTTTAAATAAAAATGGAGAGAATGCATTTTTGAAAATCATCTTTGGAGAGAGTTTTGAAAATCATTTTTGTAGGAGGTCATTCCATCAAGAGAGGGTTCCTATGGCCAAATAAAAGGAAAACCACTCAAGAGAGGGTTACATGGGGCCATTCCAACCACTACACTTAAAATAATGAAAATCTTGAAAATTAGAGAATTGGAAAGTATCCCTTATGCAAGTTAAAATGTCATGATGCCAAGGTGAGAGTTAAGGGGTTAATAGAGGATTTTCTAAGGCATGATTTCTAAAGTCACATCCTAAACTTCAAGGAGCCAACTCTTGGAATAATTTTTGAAAGACATGTAGGGCTTGGAAATGAAATGGAGTTTAAGAGTAATGTAAGCATTATAGAACATGACAATAAGCATAAAATGAAGCCAAGCATACAAGACATGATCAAAATAGTAATATGTAAGGGGTCATGATCACATACAAGGCTTTTAGGCTACATCACATAAATAAGGGGCTCCTAGGCCATACCATCTCAAAGTAGGCTAGTGAGAGGTCCCCCTACTCGATGGTTCTCACTTGCTTTTCTCTAGGCATGATCTAAGAGCCCTATTAGCTTAAGCATGCCAAAATGGGGGGTTGTAGATAGGGATTAAAATAGAGAATAGCCTAAGTAAGCTAGGAGGGAGAAGAGAAGAGTGGGGGAAGACACAAATGTAAAAGAGATACCACCTTTTGCCTTCAACACACTTGCAGTCTTCAATGGATGTCTTGATTGGAGGTTAAATGACTTCAAGAAGGCTTGAGGGGCTGGAATGGAGTGTGTAATGGTATATAAGGCCATATAGGTGAAGTGTATAGGCTTGAGGGAGATAGAATCTAGCTTAAGTGTTGGAAGGGTGGAATATATGTAAGGATTCGAGATTCTGGAGCGGTTTCAGCACAACTTCGCATCAATTTCAGAGATGAAATATGTAAAGGAGTGGTCTGGTATTTATAGGCAATCTGGAATAGGCCTGGTGCATGTACTACATGCACCTGGTCAAAATTTGACCTGACGCATGTAGGACATGCGCAGGTACTGTTCCATTGCCAGAATGACACGTGGCACCCTGTGTACTGGTTAAATCTCGACCTATTGATCAAAATTTGGTCGATCTGATCAAAATTTGAGTGCATGTAGCATACGCTCCATCACCGGGAAGGTTCGTCCAAACTTTGTCTCGATAATTGAGCTAATTGGGAAGGTTTCAGGGGAATCGGTTGCACCCACGGCGTTCTCCTAGGGTTTCTCATGGACTTTTATGTTTTCAAAAAGTTTGAATAATGTTCGGAAGCGTGTATCGTATTGGGAAGCGTGCATAAACGGACATTTTTGGGGAGCGTATGTGATACGCTCCTAGAGTGTTCAAAAGTGGTTTTTTTCGTGTTGTGTGATCGAGGCCTTCGGGAAGCGATCCTTTCGATTGGACCATACCGATGGAAAGTACTCTGGAAATACTTTTGGGAATTCCCAGACTTACATTCTCTCAAGTCGTTTGACGGTGCGTTTTGATCAGGGAATTGGGAAAAAAGTCAACCTAGGTGGAGCGTCTGCGAGACGTTCCAGGGGTTGTCAAAAGTAGCAGTGTTTGAGCCATACGATGAAGGGCTTCTGGAGGCGATCTATCCAATCGAGCCGTATCGATGGAAAGATCTATGAACGAGCTTTCGAGAATCCCCTGATTTATGCATTTCTCAAGTCAGTTGACGGTGCGTTATAACCAGGGAATCAGGAGAAAAGACAATTTAGGCGGAGCGTCTGCGAGATGCTCTAGGGAACTTTTATCAAGTCGTGAGCGTTTAATGTCATAGGGTCCTCCTCCGGTCAAACAAGGGTGTATGGCGAAAGCCTTGGCTCGAAATCCTAAGACCGGTGTTGTTTTGGGGCATGTTTGGATTGCCAAGGGCAAGATGGTCATTTTGGCCAAGGTTGGCTGGAAATGGTTAGGAATGGTTTGGTGTGTTGTGTTAAGCGTGTAAGGTTATTCAAGAATGGTTTTGGGAGAGTCTTTTACAGTTCGGCGGGGTCTGTGCAGTGCTGAGGTGTTCAGGGGTAAAACAATTATTTTGACTGGAGTGAGCCGAAATAAGACTGGAATTGGACCAAATGACGTGCGGGGACGCCTAATGGTTTAACAACATTCTAGAAGGATGGACTTATCGTTTGGAGAGATTTTGAACTTTCTCAAAACATGCCTGGAGGCCCTAGGGGCAAGTTTAGTTGTTGTTCACCGAGTCAGGCTAGCAGGTGCTGGTGTTGGCCTAGGTGTTGGTTCTCAAGACCACCCGGTCTCGGGAAACTACCTGTGCCGTGTTGGTCTCTAAGAATGCCCGGTCTTAGAGAGTTACCTGTAGGGGTGGGGTTGGTTTCTGAGAACGCCTGGTCCCAAAAAGCTACCTAGAAGGGTGGTGTCGGTCTTTGAGAACGCCCGGTCTCGGAGAACTACCAAATGACGGACATTCTACATTGGTGGGCTAGCGGGTGCCAGAAGTGAACCGTCTAGAATTTGATGAGGTGTTGGTCCCTGAGATCGCCCGATCCCGAGAAGCTACCTGGATGGCGTTGGTTTCTAAGACCGCCTGGTCTAGAAAGCTACCTAAAATAATGGTGCTTATGGCTCCAACGGGTCCTTGTGGGCCCGAAAAGTGACCAATTGGTTGGATTAGAGATCAAATGGCTCGTCTTGAGCTTGCATGTGCTAAGGTGTTTGAAAACTACATCCAGTCAGGCCAGAGATTGCCGAGCAGACAAAAATAGGGTGCTTACATATACGAAGCTGATATCATTGCATTTGACATTGGATCGCCCTCCTGCATTCAATCGTTCGAATATATCACTGTCATGCAGAAGGAAGACCAAGTGGAGCTGAAATATTCCTAAAATTCTCAGATGATAGTGCGGTACTTCAAAACAAATGGTTTTCATCCAAAGAAAGGCTTAGGGAAACATTTACAAGGAAGGCCTGAGGTCGTAGAAATACCATCAGTTGAACCTACCTTTGGGCTAGGGTATGAACCTATGAGAAAGGAGAAAAGAGAAGCAGCGTGGAAGAAGAGGGCTGACAAGAAAGCTACCATGGAACTCTCAGATCGATTCAATCAGTTAGATATGGGGAAGAGAATGTCTACATTAAATAAGAGTTTGAAGAAAAGGAAAGTTCAAGAAGAAGCACCGTCATGATAGCCAACATTGAAATAACTCAAGATGGGTCCATTCGAGCGATGTTGCCAAGCGAGAACTTGCATAATTGGGCCAGCAAAGACATCATCCGTGCTCGTAAGTTTCGGTACAAAGCTTGCTAGAGCAGAATCCCAGAGCAGCTGATTTGCCATAAACAAACTTTGTCCTTTTGATTTACTTGTCTTAATGTTTAAAATTAAGTTATTGTTAATGGAAAAATAGTTCCTTTTTGTTTGATTCATTGCATACTATTTTCCATGCGAAGGGACCCTTACATCCGGCACCTTACTTAGCTAATCCAGAGAACGCCAATATTGACAAATAATAACTTTAACACTGAGTTTGATTACCAATAACTAGGAATTGCAGAGGATGTAAATTATTCAAAAGAGGTGCCAGAGGAAATCTGGGAACAAATAGAAAGACATGAGAACCGTAGCACCCCAAACATTGAGGAAACAGAAACAGTTAATTTAGGGAATAAAGGGGATCCAAAAGAACTTAGAATCGGCATGAGCCTAGATAAGTGGCAGCGTAAAGAGTTATTAGAACTATTGCGTGCATACCTAGATGTTTTTGCTTGGTCCTATCAAGGTATACCTGGGCTAGGTGAATCCATTATTGAACATAGATTACCCCTAGACCCGCAGATGAAACCCTTTAAGTAGAAATTGAGATGATTGAAGCTCGAATGGAACTTGAAGATCAAAGAAGAAGTAATTAAACATTTCCAGGCATGATTTTTGCAAGTAGTAGAGTATCCCCAATGGCTGGCTAACATTGTCCTTGTACCCAAGAAGGATGGCAAGGTGCGGATGTGTATTGATTTTCAGGACCTCAACAAGGCCAGTCCAAAGGATGACTTTCCTCTCCCACACATAGATTTGCTTGCTGACAACACGGCTGGTCATGAGATGTTTTTCTTCATGGATAGCTTTTCAGGATACAACCAGATCAAGTTAGCTGAAAAGGATCGAGAGAAGACTGCTTTCATCACCCCCTGGGGAGTGTATTGTTATAAAGTTATGCCATTCGAGCCTACCAAAAAGTCATGGTGACCTTGTTTCATGATGTGATGCATTAGGAGGTGGAAATTTATGTGGATGACATAATCGTCAAGTCCAAACAGCGGAAGGATCAGCTGTTCAACCTACGAAAGGTGTTTAACCATCTTCACAAGTACCAACTCAAACTAAATCCTGCCAAATGCACGTTCGGGGTGACTTCAGGGAAGCTGTTAGGGTTTATAGTCAATGAAAAGGTGATAGAGATTGATCCTACCAAAGTCAAGTCCATCATCGAAATGCCAACACCAAGAGGGGAAAAGGAGATCCGATCCTTTCAGGGAAAATTAAATTTCATCAGCAAGTTCATCACTCAAATGACCCATCTGTGCAAGCCTATTTTCAAACTCCTAAAGATAGACATTCTGAAAGAATGGGATGATAATTGCCAAACAGTTTTTGAGAGAATTAAAGAATATCTATGGAACCCTCTAGTTCTAGTGGCACCTACCCCGGGGCGCCCTCTATTGATGTACATGTCAGTTTTGGATACTTCCATAGGGTGTGTTCTGGGGTAGCATGACGAAATAGGGAAGAAAGAGCGAGCTATTTATGACCTCAGCAAGAAGTTCCTGACATACGAAGTAAAGTATTCTAATCTCAAGAAAACTTGCTGCATGTTAGCTTGGGTAGCCCACAGGCTAAGATATTATATGCTCTACCATACTACCTTCCTCATCTCTCAGATAGATCTCCTCAAGTATATATTCGAGAAACCAACCCTATCTAACATAATTGCTCGATGGCACATGATCATCTCAGAATTCGATATTGTATTTACTACCCGTAAAGCAGTCAAGGGGCATGTAATAGCTGATTATCTGGCTGAGAACCCCATTGATGATTACCAATCCATGGAGCCCCAATTCCTCGACAAAGATATACTATGCACTAATGATGCATCTGATGAACAAGCGAAAACCGAGAGGAAGATGTATTTCGATGGGGCTGCTAATAAAAGGGGACTGGCATTGGGGCGATAGTAGTATCAAGAACGGGTAGTTATTTCCCCATTGTGGTTAAGTTGCAACTAGAGCCATGCACCAATAACATCGCCGAATATGAGGCTTGCATCCTGAGATTAAGGCTAGCATTAGAAATGAAGATTGACGAATTGGCTCTTTTTGGAGATTCAGATCTGGTTATTCAGCAATCCAAGGGCGTGTACCAAACCTAAGATGCCAAACTTTTCCCGTATCATCAACAAGTTAAGGATTTGTGTCAACACTTCAGGAGTGTGGATTTCCATCATGTACCCCGAGTAGAGAATAGTTTTGCTAACGCCTTAGCCACTTTAGCTGCAACAGTCAGGGTTGACAGGGGCACCAAAATCCCTCCTCTCCAAATCTTTACCAGGGATACCCCTTCTTATTGCCTTCACACAACAGCTGAGCCTGACGGACAACCATGGTTTTATGATATCTAGAGGTACATTCAAACCAGGACATTCCCTGATACAACCACACACCAAGATAGAAGGGCCATTTGCCGTCTGGCAGGACATTACTTTATAGCTGGAAATGACCTTTTCAAGAGATCATGGTTTGGACCTATAAGATGGGTCAGTGCCATCGAAGCCACGGTTATCATGGAGGAAGTGCATGAAGGAGTTTGTGGTCCTCACATACACACACTTGCTAAGAAGATTCTCCGGACAAGGTATTATTGGTCAACAATGGAGTCAGATTGTATTAGATATGTTCTTCGGTGTCACAAGTGCTAGATACATGGGGATAAGATCAAAGAACCACCTACTGGGCTCCATTCCATGTCAGCCCCTTGGCCTTTTTCTATATGGGAGATAGATATGATTGGCCCTATCACTCCCAAGGCCTCCAACGGCCACCGCTTCATCCTGGTTGCCATTGATTACTTTACTAAGTGGGTAGAAGCAATCTCCTATATTCATGTTACCAAGAAGGTCGTGGCGAGGTTCATAAAAAATCACATCATTTGCCAGTATGGGATTCCCGAGTCACTCATTACTAACAACGCCTCCAATCTAAATAATGAGTTGATATCAAAGCTATGCTAAAAGTTTCACATTACCCACCAGAATTCAGTTACCTACCGACTTCAAATGAACGGAGCAGTGGAAGCAGCCAATAAGAACATCAAGAAAATACTCCAAAAAATGGTTGACAACTATAAAGATTGGCACGAAAAACTTCATTTTACATTGATGGCCTACCGAACTACTATGAGGGTTTCCACTAGAGGTACTCCCTTCGAACTAGTCTATGGTACAGAAGCAGTCATCCCCATTGAAGTTGAGATTTCTTCCCTAAGGATCTTAATGGAGACCAAGCTAGCTGAAGCAAAGTGGATCAAAGACCGGTATGCTCAACTTTACGTGCTGGATGAGAAGCCGTTAGATGCAATTTATCATGCTCAGTGCTACAGAAGGTGAATGGCTAGGGCATTTGACAAGAAGGTGCGGCCTCGATCATTCCAACCGGGAGATTTGGTGTTAAAAAAGATATTCCCCCATCAGGAAGCAACGCAAGGGAAATTCGCCCCAAACTATGAGGGGTCATTCGTGACAAAGAAGGTCTTGATTGGAGGAGCTCTTATCTTGGAGGAGATGGATGGTCAAGAAGTCCCTAGTCCATTGAATTTAGATGCCATCAAACATTACTTCATGTGATTCCAAAGGTTAGACCTTCTGGTTTCTGTGCAGAAGCAATAAAATCTACTTTCCTTAATCCTAACTAATCAATTAGGTATGATTTCAATGGTAAAGCTCAATGGACTAAGCGATTTAATTTCAAAATGACGATTGGCCCTCGTTTCATTTCCCATACAGTTAAAAATAATAATAATAACCTTTGTCAAGCCCTTAGAGCCGGTTACTTTCCTTCTAGAATATTTCCTAACAAAGTGATCACGCTAGGTCAAATTAGAGCACTGGAGATATGTGGAAAAAAAAAAGGAGGAATCCTTGAAGTATTATTCTAAGTTAGCATAAGTGCTTTTGTTAACGTTGTTATTTCACCCAAAAAAAATAGTGATGAGATATCTGAAGAAAGATAAGAATACGCAAAAAAGTGCTATTAGACCAAAAATCATTGATAGTGATTGCTAGTAGAATGATAGGTTTGAGCCTTTTTCTTTTTTTTCGAAGGTAAAAACCCTAAAAGTCCTTTCAGATCAGAATTAAATTGCTTAGTCCAAATGAGCTCACCGAAATATGCTATCGGCAAGGAAAGTTAGGAGATGGCGTAAGTGGTATTTAGAAGTTTCTCAACAGAAACCAGAGATCAAGCTAAGGAAAGAGAGAGGAAGAAGAGAGAAAATAAGCACATTCCCGAGGATGCGGTGAAAACCCGAAAGGGCCCTGTGAGTAAAAGAGTAGGTATGTGGCAAGACACAAAACTATCGACCTCGGTGAAAACCTACAAAGGCGCCTTGGTGCAAGAATGACAGAACTGGGACTGGTGAAAACCCTCATAGGCGCCAGTAGTAAAAATAGTAAAAAAAAGGGGGGGCGGCTAAGATGTAAGAAATAATCCAAGGTGTAGCATTCCCAGAAGTTATACGTATGAAAGTAGCAGTGTGAAAATTAGAAGATGTCTTGAAAAGCATTCTCCGGATTAGCCTAGTTAAGGTTAAAGGAAGCAGGGGTTTCTTTCACAGGACAATCAGTTAGTCAGAGTATCAAACCTAAGGGAGTAATTTTCCATTGAGTTGTGGCTTTCATTCAACTTTTCTCAAGTTTGCAGTTATACTAACCATGCAAGAAAATCATATTAAAAGTATGGGAGGCCATAAGTTCATAAGACAAAAAAGGTATATAATACTAAAATGAAGGTTGTCTTTCTCTAAATGCAGGAATCAATAGATCTAGGAGCGAAGGTCAAAAATATATCGCTCCCCATCATCAGAGGAGGAGGAGTCGACTAAGCAGGGATCAACTAGGTCGCCAACTGCAAGGGGAGTGCTCGAAGAAGTACCAGCTGTCAATGACCCAAGCCAGCCCTGCTCGTAGTCTACACATCTGGCCAGAAGCATATCCCTCTCCTGGGTAAGGGACTCCACAGCCTCTCGTAAAGACTGACTATCCGTGACATCATCCTTTGAGAGAGTGGAACTGTCTAGTACACCTCGTGACCGCCTACATCCCCTCGCAGTACTCAAAGGTGAGCTATCATGTGTCGATCCGGCTGATGCTAGCTGCATCTCGAGAGAAACTACCTCAGCATCTCTCGCTCTCAACCGATCATGCAATACCCGTATCAATCGTTGGTTCTGCTGCCTGTGACGATGCCCCTTAACAATCATAGCTGTCAAGAAGTCGATATACCGGTGAAGCCTAACCTTGTATGTTCACCTCCCTATTGCATTGTAATTGGTATGTTCATACATTGCATTCAATACCCTATTCAAAGGAATTATTTTCAAAACTTGCATCCAAAAGAATTGTTTTCAAAGTTGTTTTCAGAACCACAATCCTAAGATGATTCTAACCATTCCATGATTATGGTTATTTTAGGAAAGTGTTATATTTAATATGACCATCAAAGTCCAAATTTGAGTTCAAGTCTTAAATTGATTTTAAGAAATCACAACTCTAAAGTTATTCTAGCCATTCCATGGTTGGGGTTATTTTAGGAAAGTATTACATTCAAAGAGACCATCAAAGTTCATATTATGGTTTCAAACTCTAGTTGTTTTCAAAATCACCACCCTAGAATGGTTCCAGTCTTCTCATGATTAGAATCGTTTTAGGAAAGTTAGATTTTCAAGAGACTTTAAAAGTCTATAATCATACCTTTCTAAAATTATTTTGCAAATCCACTTCATAAAATTCTTCTCAAATATTTATTTTTCAAAAACTCCTTGTCTTGAAATCCAAGTCAAAACCTTAGAGTCCATGCTAGGAAACCCAAGATTCCTTATGAAATCATAGTTTTCTATCTACATCAAATCATAGGTTCTCAAAACTATTTTATGCATCAAATCATAGATTTTCAATACCATTTTCTACATAAAATCATAGATTTCCTAACTCAAAAGTTACATAGAATGATAGATTTCCAAAACTCAAGCTTTCTAATTTCAATTCAAATCAAATCTTTTCCAAATAGAAAATGAAATCAAATCATCTATTTTTAGAAATAAAATCCGATCTTCAACTTTAAGAAATAGAGATCAAACATTTCCTAACTTTAAACATTCAAATCCTTCCTAATCTTAAACTTTCCAATCTTTCCTAATTCCAATATTTTCTAATTTCAAAACCTACATTTTTCAAACTCAACTTTCCAAATCCAATATTTCTTAATTCAAATTGCTTCTGAAGTCAAATCTTTCCAAATTTCAATTTTTCAAATTCTAAATTCAAACCTTTCTTAAATCAAACATTTCCTAATTTGGAACTTCCCTAAATCCAATGTTTCCAAAATTAAGTCTTTCTTAAAATGGAAACTTTCCAAAATCACATCTTTTCTAAAATCAAATCTTTCAAAAATCAAAACTTTCTTAAAATGAAACATTCCTAAAATAGAACTTTTCTAATTTGAAACCTTACTAAAATCAAACTTTTCAAGTGCATGTTCAAACCCTAGGTTACCTAAGTCCTAGGAAGCCTAAACCCAAGTCAAACCCCTAACCCTAAGTTTGGAAACTTTAACTCTTTTCTAAACCAAGATGGTTTTCAAGCCCCAATTCAAGTCAAGATAATTTCAAAGTTCAATTCAAGCTTTTCAAAACAAATTCAAGTTCGATTTCAAATCAAAATCAATTTCAAATCAAAGTTCAATTTCAAATCTTCAAATCAAAGTTCAAACAACAACCTTTTCAAGTCAAACTTTTCAAAGACTCCAAAGTGTCTTTTCAAATCGAACAAGACCTTAAATTGTCTATTTTTAATCAGATCCCGAGTCCGAACTGTAACTGACTTGATTCCTAACCTAGGGATACGTAGGCAACCTTCATAGGTGTGGTCACAACCTTTTTCAAAATTTCAATTTCCTTTTTCAAAATCAATCCCTCTTAAAGCTCTTTCCATACACTTGCATATCGTGCATCGTATAATCCCTAAAGTGATGGCTCAAACTTTTTTTTCAAGATTCTTTTCAAAGTGGATATAATTGGACATTGGATAATTGGAGATTCTAAATGAGTGAACTTAGGGTAAAAAGACACGTAGGTACAACAAGGGCGGGAAAGGGTGATAGCCTGGTGCATCTTCCTTGTACGCAACCAACCTCCGAACCTAGAATTATTGTATCCTTTTGTTTAGGTAACCTAACTCACCTTAACAAAGTTAGGTGGTGACTCCAAATCCTTTCTAAAATTCCTTATTCAAATTAATTTTCAATTCCAACCTAGTCCTACTCATCCTTCTAGGAGGATGAGTTTTAACGAGAGAGTATCATGTGTTTCCCACATATCATCTCGATGGTGCAAAAAAATTGGGGCGCGACAACATTGAATTTGGAAGTAGAGTCTAAAAAAGGTTTGACATAAGTTTAAGGTAACTAGGGATTTAAGCAATCCTAGGACCTAGAGTTTGTGCAATGCATTTTGAATTAGAAAAATTAGATTTTAATTGAAAAAAGTAAAGTTTTGTTTTTGAAAAGTTTTGAAAAAGGAAGGTTTTGAAATTAGGAAAGATTTAATTTGACTTGAAATTGTTTTTTATGTGACTTTTGAATTAGGAAATCTATGATTTCATGTAGAAAAGGGTTTTAAAAATCTATGATTTGATTCAAATAGAAAACCAAGATTTTATGTGAGAACCTTAGGATTTCCTAAATATGGACTCTAGAGTTTTGACTTGGACTTCAAACAAAGGGTTTTTGGAAAGTAAACTTTTGAAAATAATTTTTAGGAAGTAGATTTGCAAAACTTATTTTAGAAAGGTTTAAATATAGACTTTTGAAAGTCTCTTGAATATCTCACTTTCTTAAAATGATTCTAATCACGAGAAGACTAGAACCATTCTAGGATTGTGACTTTGAAAACAACTAGGGTTTGAAACCCTAATATAGACTTTGATGGTCTCATTGAATGTAACATTTCATGTCCAGATTTTTCGCACTCAAGGAATATACACAAACGGGAAAAATATTGCACTCTCTCGTTAGAACTCATTCTCCTAGAAGAATGAGTGCGACTAGATTTGAATTGAAAATTGATTTGAATAAAGGGCTTTTGAAAAATATTTGGAGTCACCACCTAACTTGATTAAAGTGAGTAAGGTCACCTAAAACTAAGCACAATCCGAAGGCTACACTTAGTGTTTTTGAAAAACGATTTTTGACAATACTTCCTCAATAGAGGGTTTTTAAGAAAAGAGGTTGTTTGGCAACCTTTGGAAAAACACAATCCCTTTTTGTTTTAAAATAACTACATTTGGTCTTTCGAAAATAGTGATCTAGGTTCGGAGGTTGGTTACGTGTAGGAAAGATGCAAGAAGCCATCACCCTACCCCGCCCTTGCGGTACCTACATGTCTATTCACTCTAGATTCACCCATTAGAGTCTTCGATTAATAAATGTCCAAAACTATCCACTTGAGAAAAGAATTTTTAGAAAGAAATTAATATGATACATGATATGCAAATGCAATAAAAAAAACTTTGATTTTGAAAATAGATTTGAAAAGATAGATTTAATTTTGAAAGAAAGATTTAGAAGTTGAAAAAAGAGATTTGAAAATAGATTTTTAGAATTAGAAATTTGAAATAGATTATGGAATTGGAAACTTAAGAAGAATTATGGAATTGGAGATTTGAAAAAGGTTATGGAATTGGAGTTTTGAAAAAAGTTATGACCGCACCCATGAGGGTTGCCTACGTATCCCTTTTAAAGAATCAGGTCAACCGTAGTTCAGACAAGAGTCCGATAGAAAATAGAAGATGATTTGAAAAAGAAATTTTTATTTGAAAAAAAAAAAGGGGTTTGATTTGAACTTAGAATAGAAGATTGGAATTTGAAATTTGAAATTAAAAAGATTTAGACTTTGATTTGGAAAGACAGAACTTGAAAGAAGGATTTGGACTTATTTTTAGAAAGATTGAGATTTAGGAAACCTAGACATAAGAAATATAAGACTTAGGAAAGAAATGAGATTTAAGAAAGATTTGACTCGAATGTAAGACTTGGAAGGCAAGCAGAAGATTGGATTTACGAAAGGTTCGAATTAGGAAAGTTCCATTTGAGGAAATTTTCAATTTAGGAAAGTTTTAATTTAGAAAAGTTTCAAATTATGGAAGTTTTGAATTAGGGAAGTTTCGAATTAGGGAAGAATTAAAATTGGAAAGTTTCCTTTTTAAGAAAGAGTTGATTTTTGGAAAGATTTTAATTAGAAAAAGTTTGATTTAAAAAAAGATTTAGAATTTAGAAAGTTTAGGATTTTGGAAAGGTTTGAAATGGAAAGTTTAGAATTTAGAAAGATTCGAAATTTGAGTTTTAGAAATTCTTGAAATTATGAAAGGTTTGAGTTTAAGAAATATTTGAAAACTTAGAATTTGGAAAGTTAAGATTTGGAAAAGTATGGAATTAGGAAAGGGTTTAATTAGAAAGATTAAGAAGCTTAAAGTTTAAGGAAAGATTTGAAAGTTTAAATTTTGGAAACTTAAGGTTTAGAAAGGATTGAATTAGAAAAGATTTGGATTTCTATTTCCTAAAATGAAGGTCGGATTTTGTTTCTAAGAAAAAGAAGCTTTGATTTTGTTTCCAAAAATGGAGGATTGGATCTAGTTTTCTAAATGGGGAGATTGGATTTGGTATGGAATTGGAAGGCAAAGTTATAGAAACACTAGATTTGAAAGTCTGATGAGAATGCAAATATCATATTTTTATCCCATAATGTTTAATCCTTTATACTTATTTGGTACCTAAAGGCGCTCACTATTCTTATATTTTGACTCAGTGTGCTATGAAATGCCCAGAAAGAGGATCCTAGCTGAAAATAAACGAATTCGAGCAAAAATATATGCAAGGTTCAAAGAGGCATTCGAACGGTTGTATAGGCATTTGAACGCTACGTCAAACAAATACACGTTAAGACCAGGCTCGAAGAGCGTTCAAAAGATTCAGAGAACATGTTTTACCGTTCGAAGTGCGTTCGACGTACCGTTCAAACGGTAGTCCAATCCGTTCGAACGGTGGCATGGGCATTAGAATGGTCATGTGCAGCTGTAGATTTTTAGAAGCCTATAAAAGCTGGAACTGTTTTTGTTTCTAGGGTCGTTGACGTTTTTCGTATTATTGAAGGTTATTATTTGAGTTGTTTTCATGGCCCTGCGTGACTAAACTTTGAATCTTGGTCAAAGGAGACAGAAACCTCAGAATTAATAACAAAGTGTGAGATCTAATTTGTTTTCACTATTCAATTTATGCTTCGAGTATCGAATGTTGTTCTATGCCTATTTTCATGGTTCTCTTGTTCAATCGCTAGGAGGCCTACTAGTTTATTAATCATTGCAATCTACTACTGAGTTAGATATCAAATCCGTAATTGTTTAATTCCTCTAATTTGTGAAGCAACTGAGATTTAATGATTTACTGCTTTGGGAATTATTATATCTTGGGAAGGGCATTCGACTAAATTAAATACAACCGCTTGTGCTTGTGTAATTTAGTTTCATCGATCTCTCTAATTCTTAAGGCTGCTGCTAGATTAAACCTCGTGTGCTTTTCCTCGGTTGTTTAATAGTTAGGGTTAATCAGATCACTTGTTTCTGATTAACTACGACTAAGGAAAGATAGGAAGATGATTCTGGCTGTGAATATTCAATGTGTGAATTGGTATGCTTGCATCAATGATCAGTTGTAAATTTTGATGGTGAATGTTGACCTGGACCAAGGTTTGTTCTTTTTATTGATTTCAATACTTTAATCTGAATTGCTTCGTAGCTGTGATTATTAAAATAGTTTTCATTAAATCTAAAACTCCCCAATCCTTGTTCACATTGCATAAAACTAGGCTAAACAATCTTCGTGGGAACGATCCTTACTTGCACTACTACATATTTATTTTTCGGGTATCGATTTTATTTTTGGGTGCCCGTGACAGCACTCCAAATTTTGGCGCCGTTGCCGGGGAGTGATTTTAGTTAATTTTTGTGCTTCTTGTGATCTTTATTTCATTCAGAAAAAAAAAAGAAAAAAAAAGATATTTCAATTAATTTCATTACTCTAGATTTTGTTTATGAATTGTTTTCAGGGTTGGTTAGAGTTTTCTTAAGTGTTTATAAGCATAACTCGATCTTCTAATCAAGGTGATTTGCAATGCGATCTAGAAATAGAGAGAACTTTACACAGGTCAAGAAGGGAAGTTTGGAGAAATTCTGTAGAGAACGATCCAGCTCTTGATTCCCTATTTGCTAGTGATTCTGATTCAGAAGAAGAGGAAGTCATGGCAGGAAATCAAACTTTGAAAGAACTTATTGCACCTGATCTGAACCAACAACCCTTATGCATAACATTCACTACTTTAGATGTTCCTACTAACTTTGAATTAAAATTTAGATTAATACATCTCTTGCCCACTTTTCATGGTCTTGCAGGTGAAGATCCTCATAAACATCTAAAGGAGTTTTATATAGAATGCACGAGTATGAAACCCACGGGAGTGACCGAAGAGTAAATTAAACTAAGAGCTTTCCTATTTTCTTTGAAGGATTCAGCTGAGGATTGGCTCTATTATCTACCCTCCGGAAGTATTACCACATGGAATGAGATGAAAATATTATTTTTAGAGAAATATTTCCCAGCTTCAAGGGCGGCCAACATTCGAAAAGAAATTTGTGGTGTAAGATAGCACAATGGAGAGTCCCTACATGAATACTGGGAGCGTTTCAAGAAATTATGTGCAAGCTGTCCCCATCATCAAATTAGTGAGCAACTTCTTATTCAATATTTCTATGAGGGCCTTTTGCCCACTGATAGGAGCATGATTGATGCTGCTAGTGGAGGAGCTTTGGTGGATAAAACTCTCGATGCCGCGAGAAATCTGATTGCAAATATGGCAGCCAATTCTCAACAATTTGGCACTAGGCTTGACCATTCATCTAAGCATGTCAATGAGGTAAATATTTCCTCCATTGAACAACAAATTGCAAGTCTAACTTTTCTTGTTCCTCAAATGGCTGTAGGTAATATGCAAACAGTAAAGGCTTGTGGAATCTGTTCAGTAGCAGGGCATCCAACCGATATGTGTGCAAATCTTCAAGAGGAGCCCATAGAGCAAGTGAATGCAACAGGTGGTTTTCCTGGACAACCGCAAAGAAAGTGTGATCCATATTCGAACACGTATAACGTGGGATGGAGGGATCACCCCAATCTTAGCTATAGGAACCCACAAGTAAATCAGCCCGTGATTCAAAATTATCCAAGCTACCAGCAATATGAGCAACCATATCCCCCTAGACAACAACCGAGCCAAACTTCTAATTCAGGTATGTCTTTAGAAGATATTGTTAAGTCCCTTGCCACTAATACTTTGCAATTTCAGCAGGAGACAAAACAATTTCAACAAGAGGCGAGGGCCAATATTTAAAGTCTGGACAATTAGATGAGCCAGATGGCAACCGCAGTTAGTCAGCTAAAAGCCCAAAGTTCAGGAAAATTACCCTCTCAGAGGTAGTAAATCCAAAAGAAAATGCAAGTGCAATCGTCTCGAGAAGTGGTAAAGAGATTGAGATTCCAGTAAAGGCAGCCCTTACACCGTCGAACTAAGAAAAAGAGAAAAATATCATAGCAGACGGGAATGCTCCTAATGACGATGACGTACCTAAGCGTAAGTTCCTGCCTCTTTCTTATTATAAACTTGTACCTCCTTTTCCTCAAGGTTTAGCAGAATCTAGAAAAGATGAGCAAACTAAAGATTTATATAAGACTTTTCGTAGATGCGAGGTAAAGATTCCACTTTTAGATGCTATCAAACAAGTACCTCGTTATGCTAAATTTCTTTAAAAAATTTGTGTACAATTAAGAGGAAACAGAAACTTAAAAGATGTGAGAAGGTGAGAGTATGGGAGAATGTTTCTGCAATTATTTAAAAAAAACTCCCTGCAAAGTGCAGGGATCCAGGTATGTTTACTATCCCTTGTATGATAGGTAACACTAGATTTGAGAAGGCCATGATTGATTTTGGAGCTTCTATTAATGTCATGCCATATTCTATATATCCTTCATTGAAACTTGGACCTTTGAATAAAACTGGTGTTGTGATTCAATTAGCTGATAGATCTAATGCTTATCCTAAGGGTGTAGTTGAAGATGTTCTTGTACAAGTTAACAATTTGGTTTTTCTTACTAATTTTTATGTGCTTGATATGGAAAATGGAGACCAAAATGCACCTATTTTGTTAGGAAGACCATTTTTAAAAACATCTAAGACCAAGATGAATGTCCATAGTGGCACACTTACCATGGAATTTGATGGTGAGATTGTTAAGTTTAATATTTATGATGCCATGAAATACCCTTGTGATGATAATCCTGTTTATTCTATTGATGTGATTGATTCTTTAGCATAGGAAGTTTTTGAACTTGACGGACAAGATATATTGGAAGTTTCCATCAGTAAGCATCTTGAGGAAGAGAATGGAGAGTTAGCATTGAGTACTGATCTGCAAGAAACTGTTGCAGCACTGAATAATTTTCCAAAGTTACAACAGTTAGGTAACGTACCTTATATTGCTTTACATGTTTCTAACGAGAGGCCTTTACCCTCTGTTTTGCAGGCCCTATTCCAGATTTGAAGCCTCTCCCCAGTCACCTCAAGTACGTGTTCCTTGGAGACGGAGGAACATTACCAGTGATCATCTCTAGTAAACTTTGTAAATTGCAAAAAGAAAAACTTGTGTAAGTCCTAAAGGAGCATAAGACGGCTATTGGTTGGACAACTGCGGATATTAAAGGAATCTGCCCGTCTACATGCATGTATCATATACTACTTGAAGAGGGAGCAAAACCTTCCCGTCAACCACAAAGAAGATTAAACCCACCTATGATGGAAGTAGTAAAGAACGAGATCCTTAAACTTTTTGAAGTTGGAATGATTTATCCTATTTCGGATAGCAATTGGGTTAGCCCAGTTCAAGTGATTCCTAAAAAGACTAGAACAACTGTTGTGAAAAATCAAAATGATAAGTTAGTTCCTACTCGCATCCAGAATGGGTGGCGGGTTTGTATAGATTATAGAAAATTGAATGCTGTGACCCGCAATGACCACTTCCCTCTACCTTTTATTGATCAAATGCTTGACAGGTTAGCTGGTCATTCTTACTATTGTTTCCTTGATGATTTCTCTGGTTATTTTCAGATTGCAATTGCGCCAGAGGATCAAGAAAAGACAACTTTTACATGCCCATTCGGAACTTTTGCATTTCGTCGCATGCCCTTCGGTCTTTGCAACGCCCCCGCCACTTTCCAAAGGTGTATGGTTAGCATATTTTTAGATTATATTGAGCATATCATAGAAGTTTTTATGGATAATTTCACAGTTTATGAAGACTCCTTTGATAATTGTTTGCACAACCTTACACTTGTTCTTCAAAGATGCATGGAAACTAACCTTGTGTTAAACTTTGAAAAATCTCATTTTATGGTTGAACAAGGTATAGTGTTAGGTCATGTTGTTTTATCTAGGGGAATTAAGGTCGACAAATCTAAAGTTGACATTATTCAATCTTTACCTTATCCCACTAGTGTGCTGGAAGTTCGTTCTTTTCTTGGGCATGCAGGTTTTTACCGAAGATTCATTAGGGACTTCTCCAAAATAGCATCACCCCTATGCAAGTTACTACAAAAGGACGTGGCTTTTGAGTTCAATCAAGTATGTAAAAAGGTGTTTGATAAGCTAAAGGAATTGTTGACTTATACACCAGTTATCCGGCCTCCTGACTGGAGCGTTCCTTTCGAGATAATGTGCGACGCAAGTGATTATGCAGTCGGTACTGTCTTGGGTCAAAGAATTGGAAAAGCATCTCATGCCATTTATTATGCTTCCAGAACTTTGAATGATGCTTAGAGAAATTATACTACTACTGAAAAAGAACTTTTAGTTGTTATTTTTACTTTAGAAAAGTTTCGATCTTATTTACTTGGTACTAAAGTCATTGTTTACTCTAATCATGCAGCTCTTCGTTATTTGATGATGAAGAAAGAGGCAAAACCAAGATTAATTAGATGGATACTTCTCTTGAGTGAATTTGATTTGGAGATCAAAGATAAAAGAGGGACAGAAAATCGTGTTGCCGATCATTTAAGTCGTTTAGCTCATATCGAGGATGAACTTCATTTGTAAGAAACATTCCCTGATGAGCAATTGTTCTCCACAAGTGTGATATTACCTTGGTATGCATATATTGTTAATTATTTGGTTACTAACAAACTACCTCCTGGTTTGTCTAAGGCACAAAGAGATAAGATCAAGAGTGATGCCAAATACTATGTGTGGGATGAGCCATACTTATGGAAGCATTGTGCAGATCAAGTAATCAGAAGGTGCGTGCCTGAAAATAAAATCATGTCTATTTTAACCTTTTGTCATTCTTATGCTTCTGGAGGTCACTTTGGAGCCAACAGAACAGTGAGAAAAGTGCTAGAATGTAGTTTCTATTGGCCACGTATATTTCGAGATTCATATTCTTATTGTAAATCATGCAATCCTTGTCAAAAGATAGGTAATATATCTCACAAGAATGAGATGCCACAAAATCCCATACTATTTTGTGAAATTTTTTATGTTTGGGGCATTGACTTCATGGGACCATTTCCTGTATCTTTCAGTTATGTTTATATCTTGCTTGTTGTTGATTATGTCTCGAAATGGGTGGAAGCTAAAGCCACCATTGACTTCATAGGACCATTTCCTGTATCTTTCAGTTATGTTTATATCTTGCTTACTGTTGATTATGTCTCGAAATGGGTGGAAGCTAAAGCCACTAGGACTGATGATTCTAAAGTTGTTGCAGATTTTATCAAATCTAACATATTCTCCATGTTTGGAATCCCAAGAACTCTAATAAGTGATCGAGGTACTCACTTTTGCAATCGAACTATGGCAACTTTGTTGAGAAAGTACCATGTAACGCACAAGGTGTCAACTTCATATCATCCGCAAACCAGTGGACAATTGGAAGTGTCAAATCGAGAGATCAAGTCCATCATTGAAAAGACGATCAATCCAAGTAGGAAATATTGGAGTTTGCGATTGGATGATGCTTTGTGGGCGTATAGGACTGCATATAAAATGCCTATTGGTATGTCACCTTATCGATTGGTATTTGGAAAACCGTGCCACCTTCTAGTTGAGCTAGAACACAAAGCTTATTGGGCTATTAAGAGTTTTAACATAAAGATGGATGAAAGTGGAGAACATAGGAAATTGCAATTACAAGAGTTGGAGGAAATTCGCAATGATGCCTATGAGAGTGCAAGGATTTACAAGGAAAAGACGAAGACTTTTCATGACAAAATAATTTCTAGGAAGGAGTTTAAAGTTGGTCAAAAAGTTCTTCTATACCAATCCCGGTTTTGTTTGTTTTCGGGTAAGTTGCGTTCTCGTTGGATTGGATCTTTTCTCGTTACTAATGTTTTTCCACATGGTGCAGTTGAAATTCAAAGCTTAGCCACTTCCAAAGTATTCAAGGTGAATGGCCATCGACTTAAGCAATTCCATGAAGGTTTCCAAGTCGAGAATGTGGAGAAATTGGACCTTGAGGATCCGATCTATACGGATTGAAGAAGGAAGCATTGAGTCGAGCCCATGACAATAAACAAAGGCGCTGCTTGGAAGGCAACCTAAAGGGGAGTTCATTTTTCTTTTCTTATTTTCGCATTTATATATTGGTTATTTCTGCACTTTTTATACATTTTACTTTACATTGGGGACAATGTAAGTTTTAAGTGTGGGGGAGGGGATTTAGGTTGTGTTTTCGTATTTGTTTTAAAAAAAAATAATAATAACAAGATTCAATTAAGGTTGAAGAATTCATAACATGATTGAATAAATAATCTTCCAACTTAGAATTAATTAGTCTAGTTGTTTTACTTGAGATTGGAGTGACTAAATTTGGTAGACAAAAGCTGATGAGATTTTGAGCCTTCAGACTGACACATTCATATCAGTCACTATTTTCTTTCATATGAGATATTCTTCCTTGGATTTGTTTCTCTAGAACTTGCCTTGATTCTCTTCAAGGTCATATTGACACATGCATACATGAACATGATTAAGGTCATTTATGTTATAAGCTACATAAGCCAAATAGCCTACCTTGTAATTAATTTTTTCCTTTGTGAACCCCTTTGAGCTTGATATGTCATTATTGTGAACCCACATTACAAGCTTTAAACTCGAAAAAAATAATAATGCCTTTACCCAAGTCGTAGAGCTAGTGGAGCATTGTTCATCCTTATGACATGTATGGGTGTGCGAGAAATAAGTGTGGGGGTATTCAGAATTGTGGTAAGGCTATGGTTGGTGAAAAGGAACGCGTTTTCATTCTCAATTCATGAGTTCCGTTGTTGGTGTAATTTTGAAAAGATAAAAAAAAGAAGAAGAAAAAGAAACAAAAGTAAGAAAAAAAAAGACAAAGAAGGGAAGTGATAGAGAAAATTGCTTTTAATGTTACAAATTATCCATGTTCATAATTCCTCCTAAAATTCTAAGAGATGGGTCTATTTATATAGGATTTATACAAAGATAGAAGCTGTTGAATGGAGTGATTGGTTTTATATGTTTTATATATTCGAAATTAGGTTGAGTCATTTTTGCTCCACTAGTTTCGATGGCTTTAAAGCTACATTCCCAAATATTTTTCACCTTGATCCTAAACCCGTTATAACCCTTGAAAAGTCCTTATGATTTGTGTTCTATATGTGATCCTAGTGGTGGAGAATAAAAAGATATGCAAACTTATGGTAGATCATTTTCATTAGAATGAATTTGAATGATACGCATACCCTTTAAATACATAATAGTAGAGTGTTTATATCTGTAAGGGTCTACATATTCAGTTTACTCCATCTTTACATGGAACTGCTTGCTAAGTGATTGTAAGTTGTTCGAGAATGTTGTTCATAATATGTTATGAGTTTTGAAAAGTTTGGTTGTTCTTTGTTGAGACTTTGATATCTTAGGAAAATGAGTTTGAGTTTTGTCCGAGGATGAACAAAGGTTAAGTGTGGGGGAATTTGATGAGAATGCAAATATCATATTTTTATCCCGTAATGTTTAATCTTTTATACTTATTTGGTACCTAAAGGCACTCACTATTCTTATATTTTGACTCAGGGTGCTATGGAATGCCCAGAAAGAGGATTCTAGCTGAAAAGGGACGAATTCGAGCAAAAATACACGCAAGGTTCAAAGAGGCATTCGAACGGTCCAAAGAGGCATTCGAACGGTTGTATAGGCGTTCAAACGCTACGTCAAACGAATATACATTAAGACCAGGTTCAAAAAGCGTTCGAAAGATTCAGAGAACATGTTTTACCGTTCGAAGTGCGTTCGACGTACCGTTCGAACGGTAGTCCGATCCGTTCGAACGGTAGCAAGGACGTTCAAACGGTCATGCGCAGTTGCAGATTTTCAGAAGCCTATAAAAGCTGGGACTGTTTTTGTTTCTAGGGTTGTTGACGTTTTTCGTATTATTGAAGGTTATTATTTGAGTTGTTTTCATGGCCCTGCATGGCTAAACTTTGAATCTTGGTCAAAGGAGACAGAAACCTCGGAATTAATAATAAAGTGTGAGATCTAATTTGTTTTCACAATTCGATTTATGCTTCGAGTATCAAATGTTGTTCTATGCCTATTTTCATGGCTGTCTTGTTCAATCGCTAAGAGACCTATTAGTTTATTAATCATTGCAATCTACTGCTGAGTTAGATATCAAATTCGTAATTGTTTAATTTCTCTGATTTGTGAAGCAACTGAGATTTAATGATTTACTGCATTGGGAATTATTATATCTTGAGAAGGGCATTCGACTAAATTAAATGCAACCGCTTGTGCTTGTGTAATTTAGTTTCATCGATCTCTCTAATTCTTAAGGCTGCTGCTAGATTAAACCTCGTGCCTTTCTTGGGTTGTTTAATAGTTAGGGTTAATCATATCACTTATTTCTGAATAACTACGACTAAGGAGAGATAGGAAGATAATTCTGGCGGTGAATATTCAATGTATGAATTGGTATGTTTGCATCAATGATCAGTTGTAAATTCTGATGGTGAATGTTGACCTAGACCAAGGTTTGTTCTTTTTATTGATTTCAATACTTTAATCTAAATTGTTTCGTAGCTGTGATTATTAAAATAGTTTTCATTAAATCCAAAACCCCGCAATCCTTGTTCACATATTATAAAACTAGGCTAAACAATTTTCGTGGGAACGATCCTTACTTGCACTACTACATATTTGTTTTTTGGGTATCGGTTTTATTTTTGGGTGCTCGCGACAGCACTCCAAAGTCTATGATTGGAAATTTATGATTTCGATGTGAAAATGTTTTAGGAAAGAAAATTAGGGTTTCCTAATCGTTGGCTCTAAGGCTTGGCTTGGGCTCCAAGGTAAAGAGTTTTTAGAAAGTGAGTTTTGGAAAGAAAATTTTTTTGAGGTAAATCTTAGAAAGCAGTTTTTAGAAAGTAAACTTGAAAAAAGAGTTTTTGGAATGAGATTTTTAGAAAGAGTTTTTAGGAAGGAAACCTAGAGAGCGTTTTTAGAAAATGAATTTCGAAGAGAGCTTTTTGGAAAAGAGTTTTTAGGAAAGCGAGTTTTGTAAAGGGAAGTTTTAGAAAGCAATTTTTGGAAAAGAGATTGGAAAGAGATTTTAGAAAATATATTGGAGAAGAGATTTTGGAAAGTAGATGTAAAAAGAGATTTTGGAGAGGATTTAAAAAAGAGGTTTTGGAAAGTAAGTTTTAAAAAGAGATTTGAAAAAGATTTGAATGTGGACTTTCGCAAACCTCTAAAAATATCTCACTTTCCTAAAACGATTCTAACCATAAGAATGTTAGAACCATTCTAGGATTGTGGTTTTGAAAATAATAAGGATTTGAAAATATGGACCATGTTAGTCACTTTAAATGTAACACTTTTCTAAAGCAACCCTAACCATGGAAAGGCTAGAATCACCTTAAGATTATGATTTTGAAAATAAGTTTTGAAGAAGAAAAATTTAATGCAAGTTTTGAAAATGACTTTTGATGCAAGTTTTGAAAGCAAATTTAAAAACGAATTCTGGAGAGATGTATGATCATGATATGCACAATGCAAGTTAGGGTCGTGAACATACAAGGTTAAAGGCTTCACCACATAATCAAGGGGGCCGAACCCACGTGGTTTCCAGTTAGACTAAGAGAAAGCCACTAACACAGTGACTTTCAATAGCCTAGTCCTACACATGAACCGGGGAATCCCTTGTTTCAAGCATGCAAGAAAGGGGGGGAAGAAGATTGGGATTAAAATAGAAGAAACCCAAGTGGGTTCAGAGAGAGAAGAGAGAGGGAAAAATTACGTAAACGTAAATAGGAAGCCTACCTTGTGTCTTCTTTTATTTGCTTTGTTTTGCTTGCTTTCTTTACTTTGATCTTTACTTTGCCTTGCGTCAGTCTTCAAGAGCTTATTTTGATCTTTGGGAGCTTTGGAGTTGCAGCACTTCAAGTCTTCAATGGAGGCTTTAGAGGCTACTATATGAGTGTATAGTGTAAGCACCCCATTTTTGACTGCTCAGCAGTCTACACTCCATCCAGACTTGTTTTCAAGTCATTGCAGGCATATTCCAATTGAAACCAATTCTCTAGGTCCAAATTCCGTCTTTCCATCGCTTCGTAGGCCTGTCAGGCCCAAATAGAGGCAAAATGACCAAAATGCCCTTAGGGGCATTGTCCTTTCCAAAACCTTTCCAATCCCACTCTCGAGATAGTTTATTTCTCGAGACGGTTCCAATCCAGGCACGTCTCTTCGGAGACGGTAAGACCCCTTTCCAATCCCACTCTCAAGACAGTTTATTCCTCGAGACGGTTCCAATCCAGGCACGTCTCCTCGGAGACGGTAAGACCGCTTTCCAATCCTACTCTCAAGACAGTTTATTCCTCGGAACGGTTCCAATCCAAGCGCGTCTCCTCGGAGACGGTAAGACCCCTTTCCAATCCCACTCTCGAGACAGTTTATTCCTCGAGAAGGCTACAATCCAGGCACGTCTCTTCGGAGATGATAAGTCCCCTTTCCAATCCCACTCTCGAGACATCTTATTCTTCTAGACGGTTCCAATCCAGGCACGTCTCTTCGGAGACAATAAGTCCCATTTCCAACCCCTCTCTCGAGACGGTTTATTCCTCGAGACGGTTCCAATCCAGGCACGTCTCTTCGGAGACGGTAAGACCCCTTTCCAACCCCTCTCTCGAGACAGTTTATTCCTTGAGACGGTTCCAATCCAGGCACATCTCTTCGGAGACGGTAAGACCCCTTTCCAATCCCACTCTCGAGACAGTTTATTCCTCGAGACAGTTCCAATCCAGGCACGTCTCTTCGGAGACGGTAAGACCCCTTTCCAATCCCACTCTCGAGACAGTTTATTCCTCGAGACCGTTCCAATCCAGGCACGTCTCTTTGGAGATGGTAAGACCCCTTTTCAATCCCTCTCTCGAGACAGTTTATTCCTCGAGACGGCCCGAGTAGCAAAACTACTCACAAAACCGTTAGAGTAGCGGAAATACTCACAAATAGGTCGATATAGGGAATTGGCAATAAACCCCTGTGTCACGACGACCGCCATTAGAGTGGCGAAAACACTTAAAACCCAGGTCAACACCAGTGTCTGTTAGCCCACTTTGGTGAAAAATGACAAAACTGTCCTTTGGACCTTTTCCAAGACTTTTCGGTCAAGATGACCATTTTGCCCCTAGGCGTCCGAATGCCCCGGGAATCACACCGGCTCTGGGTATCAAACCGGTAATGTCCCAAGAATACTTTTTATAGTATTCTCAACCTTCCTTTACCTTTCTGGATCATTCCGAGTCAGTTCCGGTAAACCCAATACAAAATGACCGTTTTGCCCCTGGAGGGCCGGTCTCCTTTTTCGACCACACCGGCTTTAGGTATCAAACCGGTAATGTCCCGAGAATACTTTTTATAGTGTTCTCAACCTTTCTTTACCTTTCCGGACCCTTTCGAGTCAGTTCCAGCCAACCTGGTGCAAAATGACCGTTTTGCCCCTAGTGGGCCGGTCTCCTTTTCCGACCACGTCGGCTTTGGGAATCAAACCGGCAACCTCCGAGAACATTCTGAATAATGTTTCCGGATCCCAAGTCTTCTTCCGGGACAATCCGAGTTCGCCCCGGCAACTTCCTAGTTCGATTGACCGTTTTGCCCCTAAGGACCCTGTCAACCTTTTCAACACATCTTATCCTCACTTTTCAAGTCAAATACCTCCAGGACATTATTTTAAGTGTTCCTGCTCCTTTCTAGCCTTCCGAGTCATTCCCGGTTACTCCAAATCATTCCCGGACTTTCCGGAGTCACTTCTAGTGAAGCCAGGCTAAAAGTTGCATGGTAGTCACTATTACAAGCTCCCAAATCTAGTCAAAGATACGTTGCTTGCCAACTTATAAAGTTTCCTAACTGGCTAGCGCCACTAGTAGTGGCGCCAAGCCAAGAATTGGCCTAGCGCCACTCCTAGTGGCGCCAAGAGCAATTTTGCCTTGGCGCCACTGCAACAGGCACCAGGTTTGTCCAACTTCTATAAATACAGAGTCTCATTCAACGTGAAAAGGGTCTGGAAACTTAGCCTAAAAATCCTATATTTCGATATACAGAGCTCGAGCACCTCCTAAACCCTAGCCTCCCTAGGTTTTCCAAACCCTAGCCACTCTACACAAACCCTAGCCCCCTATACACTTATACACTCCCCCATACACTCATACACTAGCCTTCAACCATCCTTTGAAGACTTGAAGAGCTGCCATCTAAAGCTGGAAGACAATCCTTGAAGGTTGAAGACGAAGATCCAGACCGAAGACCGAAGAAAGCAAGGCGCGCAAAATAAACAAGATACAAGATAGGCTCCCTATTTAAATTTCCGCACTTTCCCCCTCTCTCTTCTCTCTCCAACCCACTTGGGTTTTCTCTATTTTAATCCCCCATCTCTTTCCCGACCTTTCTTTGCATGCTTGAAACAAGGGGATTCTCGGTCCATGTGTAGGATTGGGCTATTGGAGAGTCACCGTATCGGGGGCTTTCTTCTAGTCTAACCAAAAACCACGTGGGTCCGACCCCCTTGATTATGTGGTGAAGCCTTAACCTTGTATGTTCACGACCCCAAATTGCATTGTGCATGTCATAGTCTTGCATCTTCCAAAGACCGTTTTCAAAGTTGTTTTTCAAAACGTTTTTAAACTTGTTTTCAAATTTGCATCAAAATCTCTTTTTCAAAAACTTGTTTTCAAAACCACAATTCCAGGGTGATTCTAGCCTTTCCATGGCTAGGGTTGCTTTAGGAAAGTATTACATTAAAAGTGACCTTTTTTGTCTATATTTTCAAATCTTATTGTTTTTCAAAACCACTTTCTTAAAGTGGTTCTAGCCCTCTTATGGTTAGAATCGCTTTAGGAAAGTGAGACGTTTTCATACTTTCCAGAAAAACTCTCTCCAAAAATCTTTCCAAAAAACTCTCTTTCCAAAATCTTCCTCCTAGAAACTCCTTCCTAGGATTCCCTTCTAGAAAACCTTCGTTTCTAAAAACACACTTTCCAAAAACTCCTCCCTAGGATTTCCCTTCTGGAAAACCTTCGTTTCCAAAAACACACTTTCCAAAAACTCTTTCCTTAGAGCCTAAGACAAACCCTAGAACCCACAATTAGGAAACCCTAAATTTTCTTCCCAAAAACATGGTTTTCAAACTTTGCCCCAAACCTAGGTTTCCAAAACCTCTAGTTTTCACATCCAAACTATACATGTTTCCAAAACCTCTTTTCTACGTCACAACTACGATTTTCCAAATCTAGGGTTTTTAGAATCTCCTTTCCAAATCCTTACCAAATCCTATCTTCCCTTTAGGAAACCGAATCAAATCTCCCCGTTTAGGAAACTAGGTCCCGTCCTCCGCTTTTGGAAACAAAATCAAATCTTTTCTTTTAGAAACCAAGTCCAATCCCTTCCTAATCCAAACATTTCCTAATTCAACTTCTTCCTAATTTCCTACCTTCTTAAACCATAAGTTTCCAAAACCTAAGCTTTAAATCTTTCTTTAAATTTCAAAATTCAAATCTTTCCTAATTCAAATCCTTCCTAAACTTCCACTTTCCTAAGCCTTAAGTTTCCAAAACTTGAACATAAAAATCTTTCTTAAATTTTGAAATTCAACTTTCAAATCTTTCCTAATTCAACCCTTGCCTAATTCTACCTTCTTTTCAAATCTTAACTTTTCAAACCTAAGTTTTCAAACTTTTCCTAAACTCAAACCTTTCCTAATTTCAAGATTTTCTAAAATTCAAACTTTAAAACTTTTTAAATCTTAAACTTTCCAAATTTCAAATCTTTCTAAAATCAAAACTTTCTAAATTTGAAACTTTCTCAAGTTAAATCTTTCTAAACTTCTAAACTTTCTAAATTCTAAACTTTCCAAAACTTCAAAATCTTTTTAAATCTAAGACTTTTCTAAACTCAAAACTTTCTTAATTTAAACATTTCCTAAACTGAAAACTTTCCTATTTCAAAACTTTTCCCAAAACGAAACTTTCTTATTTTCAAAACTTCCTTGTTTTCAAAGCTTTCCAAATTCAAAACTTCCCTTTTTTCGAACATTCCAAAATTCAAAACTTTCTTAATTTGAAACTTTCCAAATTCTAAGCCTTTCTTAAACTAAACTTTTCCTAATTCAAAACATTTCTAAATTCAAAACTTTTCGATTTTCAAAACTTTCCTAATTTGGGAACTGTCCTAATCTTAAAACCTTTCCTTTTTCAAAAACTTTCTAAACTCGAAACTTTCCTATTTTCAAAACTTCCCTATTTCAAAAAATTTTTCTAATTTCAAAACTTTCCTAATTCAAAACTTTCTTAAAATGAAACTTTCCAAAAATGACACTTTCCTAAATCAAACCTTTCCTAATTCGAACCTTTCCTAAATCCAATCTTTCTTAAACTCTTGAGTCTTTCCTAGGTCTCCTATCTTTCCTAAGTCTAGGTTTCCTAAGCCTCCATCTTTCCAAAATCAAGTCTTTCCAAAATCAATCTTTTCAAATCAAAGTCCAATCTTCTCAACTTCAATTTTCAATCTCCTCTTCTAATTTCAAATCAAATTCAATTCCCAATTCAAATCTTTTTCTTCCAATCCAACCTTCTATTTTCAATCGGACTCCGGTCCGAACTACGACTGACCTGATTCCTCCAAAGGGATACGTAGGCAACCTTCATAGGTGCGGTCACAATACTTTTCAAACTTTCAATTCCACCCTCATGGGTGTGGTTTCCGAAATCTTTCCAAATCTCAAATTCCAATTTCAAAATTTCTATTTTCAAATTTTTACTTTCAATTTTCAAACTTTGCAATTTCAATTCCATCTCTTCAAATCTATTTTCAAATCAATTTCTTTTTAAATTTGTTTCCAAATCTATTTTTCATTTCTCTTTTATTGCACTTGCATATCATGCATCATGTTAGTTTCTTTTCAAGCATTCTTTTTCAAAATGGATAGGATTGACCATTAGTTAATTGAAGACTCTCATAGGTGAATCTAGGGTAGATTGACATGTGGGTACCGAAAGGGCGGGGTAGGGTGATAGCTTAGTGCGTCTTCCCTACACGTAACCAACCTCCGAACTTAGAATCACTGTTTTCAAAGACCAAAAGGAGTTATTTTTCTAAAAAGGGCTAAATGTTTTCCAAAGGTTGCCAAACAACCCGTTTTCCTAAAAAACCCTCTCTTGAGGATGTTTTCCAAAATTGTTTTTCAAAAACCCTAAGTGTAGTCTTCAGATTACTCTTAGCTTTTAGGTGACCTAACTCACCTTAATCAAGTTAGGTGAGTATTCCTCGAGTGTGAAAAATCTGGGCGCGACATATAGGAGTGTGTGTGAGTGTATGGGAGCTAGGGTTTGGTGTATAGAGGCTACGGTTTGGAAAACCTAAAGGGAACTTAGGTTTGGAGTGGCTGCGAGCTCTGCGTATCGAAGAGGAGAATTTTTAGACTGAGTTTGCGGACCCTTTTCATGCTAGAGGAGACTCTGTATTTATAGACAGAGGACTGACCCAGTGCCTGTTGCAGTGGCGCTAGACAAAATTTCCTTCTAGCGCCACTAGGAGTGGTGCCATGCCAAATTTTGGCTTGGCGCCACTAGCAATGGCGCCAGCCACTTAGGAAAGTTTTAAGGTTGGCAAGCAACGTATCTTCAAAAGATTTGGGCGCCTGTACTAGTGACTACCATGTAAATTTTAGCATGGCTTCACTAGGAGTGGCTCCTGAAGGTCCTGGAATGATTTGAAGAGTTGAGAGTGGCCCGGAGGGCCGGAAAGGGACAGGAACCCTTAAAATAGCGTCTTGAGGGTAGTAGACTTAAAGAATAATAACAGGATGTGTTGGAAGGGTTGACCGGGCCATTAGGGGCAAAACGGTCAATCAGGCTGAAAAGCTACCGGGATGGACTCAGAATATCCCGAAAGAAGACTCGAGACTTGGAACATTACTTAGAATGTTCTAGGAGGTGATCGGTTTGATACCCAGAGCCAGTGTGGTTGGAAATGGCAACCGACCCACTAGGGACAAAAAGGTTATTTTGCACCAGGTTTATCGGAACTGACTCGGAATGACCCAGAAATGTATTGAAAGGTTAGGGATACTATCAGAAGCATCCCCGGGAGGTTACTAGTTTGATACCCAGAATCGGTGTGGTTCCCGGGGCGCTCGGATGCCTAGGGGCAAAATGGTCATCTTGACCGGAATGTCTCGGAATTGGCTCGAAACTAATTGGAAGGCACCTAATCATGTCGAATTGTCTTTAAGATAATCTTAGAAGGGTGGACTTACTGTTCTGAGGACTTAGGTACTTTCTCAATACATGTGTCGGAAATGGCCTTAAGGGTAGTTTGGTCATTTTTCACCTAAGTAGGCTAGCAGGCACTGGTGTTGACTTGGGTTTTGAGTGTTTCCGTCACTCTGAGGCGGTCCCGTGACATAGGGGTTTGTCGGCAATTCCCTATATCGACTTGTTTACGAGTGTTTCTGTCACTCTAACGATTGCGATGTTTACGAGTATTTCTGTTACTCTAATGGGTCGCGATCATTCCAGAGACTGTCTAATCTCGGGAAGTTGCTAGGTGGACTTAGCACATAAGGAATCAACTTTCTCGGAGGGTATGCCGAAATAGACATTTCTTCATTGGCGAGCTAGCATGCGCCAAAGGTCGAGCATTCTCCCATCTCGGGGACTTGGGGTCTCGTCCCGGTCGACGGGTTTGAAGGGACTTACCGTTCCGAAGAGTTCTCTCAAAAACGTGTCGGACAAGATGGACTTAACGTCTTGAGGAATCAACTATCTTGAAAGACGTGTCAAATTTAATTGGAATTAGAATTAGACTTGAAATTGGAAAAATAGGGACTTACTGTCTTCGAAAAGACATGCCCACTAGAATTGGACCGAACAATGCCCCAAGGGTATTTTGGTCATTTTGCCTCTATTTGGGCCCAATGGGCCCGCGAAGTGATTGATTGATTGGATTAGACTTGGAATGGTGTTTTAAATCGAAATGAGTCTATATTGACTTAAACTCAAGTCTGGACGGACTGGAGACTGCCGAATGGGCAAAAATGGGGTGCTTACGTAACACTTTCTAAAAACAACCCTAGCCGTGGAATGGCTAGAATTACTTTAGAGTTGTGATTTCTTAAAAAACAATATAAGGTTTGAACTCAAATTTGGACCTTGATAGTCATATTGAATATAACACTTTCTTAAAACGACCCTAACCATGGAATGGTTAGATTCATCTTAGGGATACAGTTTTGAAAAGAACTTTGAAGGAAAAGGTTTTGAATGGAAGTTTTAAAAGTAACCTTTAATGCAAGTTTGAAAACATATTTGAATACATGATTATGATAGCAACAATACAATAGGGACATGAACATACAAGGTTAGGCTTCACCACATAACCAAAGGGACCGGACCCACACTGTCTTAGGTTGAACTCGAAGAAAATCCCTAACACCCTGATTCCCTCCAAGGCCTTCCTATGCATGAATCAGGAGGTCCCTTATTTCAAGCATGCAAGAAGAGGAGGAAGAAGATGGGGATTAAAATAGAGAATGGCCCAAGTGGACTAGGAGGGAGAAAAGAGAGGGGGATTACATCAAAGTAAGAACCCTACCTTGTCTTCTTTTTAGGTTTAATGCTTCAATGGAGGACTTGCTTGAACTTTAAGATGATCTTTAAGAGCTTCCAAGGGCTAGACTTGACCTTTAATAGAGCTTGAAGACTAGGGTTTGAAATGTATAGATTTGTGGTTGAGTGTATTGTAAGCACCCCATTTTTGACCGCTTGGCAGTCTACACTCCGTCCAGACTTGTTTTCAAGTCATTGTGGACATATTCCAATCGAAACCAATTCTCTAGGTCCAAATTCCGTCTTTCCATCGCTTCGCGGGCCTGTTAGGCCCAAATAGAAGCAAAATGACCAAAATGCCTTTAGGGGGATTGTCCTTTCCTTTCCAACCCCTCTCTCGAGACAGTTTATTCCTCGTGACGGTTCCAATCCAAGCACGTCTCTTCGGAGACGGTAAGACCCCTTTCCAACCCCTCTCTCGAGACAGTTTATTCCTTGAGATGGTTCCAACTCAGGCACGTCTCCTCGGAGACGGTAAGACCCCTTTCCAATCCCACTCTCGAGATAGTTTATTCCTCGAGACGGTTCCAATTCAGGCACGTCTCTTCGGAGACGGTAAGACCCCTTTCGAATCTCTCTCTCGGGACAGTTTATTCCTCGAGACGGTTCCAATCCAGGCACGTCTCTTCGGAGACGGTAAGACCCCTTTCTAATCCCACTCTCGAGACATTTTATTCCTCGAGACGGTTCCAATCCAGGCACGTCTCTTCGAAGACGACAAGTCCCCTTTCCAATCCCACTCTCGAGACAGTTTATTCCTCGAGACGGTTCCAATTCAGGCACGTCTCTTCGGAGACGATAAGTCCCCTTTCCAATCCCTCTCTCGAGACAGTTTATTCCTTGAGACGGTTTGAGTAGCAAAACTACTCACAAAACCGTTAGAGTAGCGGAAATACTCACAAATAGGTCAATATAGGGAATTGCCAACAAACCCCTGTGTCACGATGACCGCCGTTAGAGTGGCGGAAACACTCAGAACCCAGGTCAACTCTAGTGTCTGTTAACCCACTTTGGTGAAAAATGACCAAACTGCCCTTTGGACCTTTTTCGAGACTTTCTGGTCAAGATGACCATTTTGCCCCTAGGCATCCGAATGCGCCGAGAACCACACCAGCTCTGGGTATCAAACCGGTAGCCCTCTGAGATTACTTTTTATAGTATTCTCAACCTTCCTTTATCTTTTCGGATCTTTCCGAGTCAGTTCCAGCCAACCCGGTGCGAAATGACCATTTTGCCCCTGGTGGGCCGGTCTCCTTTTCCGACCACACCAGCTCTGGGTATCAAATCGATAACCTCCTGAGACTACTTTTTATAGTGTTCTCAACCTCCCCTTACCTTTCCGGATCTTTCCGAGTCAGTTCCGGCCAATCCGGTGTGAAATGACCATTTTGCCCCTGGTGGGCCGGTCTCCTTTTCCGACCACGCCGGCTTTGAAAATCAAACCGGAAACCTCTGGAAACATTCTAAATAATGTTTCCAGAGTCCAAGTCTTCTTCCGGGACAGTCCGAGTTCGCCCCGGCAGCTTCCCAGTCCGATTGGCCGTTTTGCCCCTAAAGGCCCGGTCAACCTTTCCGACACATCTTATCCTCACTTTTTAAGTCAAATACCTCCAAGACACTATTTTAAGTGTTCCTGCTCCTTTCCGGCCTTCCGGGTCATTCCCGGCTCATTCAAATCATTCCCGGACTTTCCAGAGTCACTCTTAGTGAAGCCAGGCTAAAGATTGCATGGTAGTCACTAGTGCAGGCGCCCAAATCTAGTCAAAAATACATTGCTTGCCGACCTTAAAAGTTTCCTAATTGGCTGGCGCCACTCCTAGTGGCGCCAGAAGGAATTTTGGCTTGGCGCCACTGCAACAGGCGCCAGTATTGTCCAACTTCTATAAATACAGAGCCTCATTCAACGTGAAAGGGGTCTAAAAACTTAACCTAAAAATCATATATTTCGATATACAGAGCTCGAGCACCTCCAAAACCCTAGTTTCCTTAGGTTTTCCAAACCCTAGCCACCCTACACAAACCTTAGCCTCCTATACACTTATACACTCCCCCATACACTCATACACTAGCCTTCAACCATCCTTTGAAGACTTGAAGAGCTGCCATCTAAAGCTTGAAGACAACCCTTGAAGGTTGAAGAAGAAGATCAAGATGAAGACCGAAGATTGAAGACAAGCAAGGCGCGCAAAATAAAGAAGACATACGGTAGGTTTTCTATTTAAGTTTTTGCACTTCCCCCCTCTCTCTTCTCTCTCCTAACCCACTTGGGTTTTCTCTATTTTAATCCCCCATCTCTTTCCCCCCCTTTCTTTGCATGCTTGAAACAAGGGGATTCCCGGTCCATGTGTAGGATTGGGCTATTGGAGAGTCACCGTGTTGGGGGCTTTCTTCTAGTCTAACCAAAGACCACGTGGGTCCGACCCCCTTGATTATGTGGTGAAGCCTTAACCTTGTATGTTCACGACCCCAAATTGCATTGTGCATATCATAGTCTTGCATCTTCCAAAAACCGTTTTCAAAGTTGTTTTTCAAATCGTTTTCAAACTTGTTTTCAAAATTGCATCAAAATCTCTTTTTCAAAAACTTGTTTTCAAAACCACAATTCTAGGGTGATTCTAGCCTTTCCATGGCTAGGGTTGCTTTAGGAAAGTGTTAAATTAAAAGTGACCTTTTTGGTCTATATTTTCAAATCTTATTGTTTTCCAAAACCACTTTCTTAAAGTGGTTCTAGCCCTCGTATGGTTAGAATCGCTTTAGGAAAGTGAGACGTTTTCATACTTTCCAAAAAACTCTCTCTTCAAAAATCTCTTCCTAAAAATTTCTTTTTCAACATACTTTCCTAAAACTCTCCTCTTCAAAATTGTTTTCAAAAACTCCCTTCCAAAATCTATTTTTCAAAAATCTCTTTTTCAACTCCTCTGCAAAATCTTTTCCTCAAAATTCACTTTCTAAAAACACTCCCTAGATTCACCTTCCTAAAAACTCTCTCCAAAAACTCTCTTTCCAAAATCTTCCTTCTAGAAATTCCCCTCTAGGATTTTTCTTCTAAAATCTTCGTTTCTAAAAACACACTTTCCAAAACTCCTTCTCTTTAAAATCTTTTTCCAAAAACTCCCTCTTCAAATTCACTTTCCAAAAGTTCCTCCCTAGGATTCCCTTCTAGAAAACCTTCGTTTCTAAAAACGCACTTTCCAAAAACTCTTTCCTTAGAGCCTAAGTCAAGCCCTAGAACCCACAATTAGGAAACCCTAATTTTCTTTCCAAAAACATGGTTTTCAAACCTTGCCCCAAACCTAGGTTTCCAAAATCTCTCATTTTCTACATCCAAACTATACATATTTCCAAAATCTCTTTTCTACGTTAAAATTCCACACTTTCAAAACTAGGGTTTCTAGAATCTCCCTTTCCAAATCCTTGTCAAATCAAATCTTCCCTTTAAGAAACCAAATCCAATCTCCCCATTTAGGAAACTAAATCCAATCCTCCGTTTTTGGAAACAAATCCCAAACCTTTCCTAATTCAACTTCTTCCTAATTTCCTACCTTCCTAAGCCATAAGTTTCCTAAACCTAAACTCTATAAATTTTTCTTTAGATTTCAAAATCTAACTCTTTCCTAATTCAAATCCTTCCTAAACTTCCACTTTCCTAAACCTTAAGTTTCCAAAACTTGAACATAAAAATCTTTCCTAAAATTCTAAAATTCACCCCTTTCCTAATTTAACCCCCTTGCTAAGTCTTAACTTCCAAATTTAAGTTTTCAAATCCTTCCTAAACTCAACCTTTCCTAATCTCAAGATTTTCTAAGATTCAAACTCTAAAACTTTCTAAATCTTAAACTTTCCAAATTTCAAATCCTTCCAAATTTCAAAACTTTCTAAACTCAAAACTTTCTTATTTTCAAAACTTCCTTGTTTTCTAAACTTTCCAATTTTCAAAACTTTCCTAATTTGGGAACTTTCCTAATCTGAAAACCTTTCCTTTTTTGAAAACTTTCTAAACTCGAAACTTTCCAATTTCAAAACTTTCCTAAACCTAAAACTTTCCTAATTCAAAACTTTCTTAATTTGAAACTTTCCAAAAATGAAACTTTTCAAAAATAACACTTTCCTAATTCGAAACTTTCCTAATCCAAATCTTTCCTAAATTCCAAATTTCCAAATCTTTCCAAATCTTCCAAATCCAACATTCCAATCCGATCTTTCTTAATCTCAAGTCTTTCCTAGGTCTCCTATCTTTCCTAAGTCTAGGTTTCCTAAACCTCCATCTTTCCAAAACCAAGTCTTTCCAAAATCAATCTTTCCAAAGCAAGTCCAATCTTCTCAATTTCAATTTCCAATCTCCTTTTCTAATCTCAAATCAAATCCAATTTCCAATCCAATCTCTCTCTTCAAATCAATCTCTTTTCAATCGGACTCTTGTCCGAACTACGACTGACCTGATTCCCCCAAAGGGATACGTAGGCAACCTTCATAGGTGCGGTCACAACACTTTTCAAACTTTCAATTCCACCCTCATGGGTGCGGTCTCCACGTTTTTAAAATCCCAAATTCCAATCTACTTTCAAAATTCCAATTTCAAAATTTCTATTTTCAAATTTCTACTTTCAATTTTTAAACTTTCCAATTTCAATTCCATCTCTTCAAATCTATTTTCAAATCAAATTAATTTCAAATCAATCTCTTCCCAAATCTATTTTTCAATTCTCTTTCCTTACACTTGCATACCATGCATCATGTTAGTTTCTTTTCAAGCATTCTTTTTCAAAATGGATAGGATTGACCATTAGTTAATTGAAGACTCTCATAGGTGAATCTGGGTAGATTGACATGTAGGTACCGAAAAAGCGTGGTAAGGTGATAGTTTAGTGCATCTTCCCTACACGTAACCAACCTCCGAACCTAGATCACTGATTTCAAAGACCAAAAGGAGTTATTTTTCTAAAAAGGGTTAAATGTTTTCCAAAGGTTGCCAAACAACCCGTTTTCCTAAAAAAACCCTCTCTTGAGGATGTTTTCCAAAATCGTTTTCCAAAATCCCTAAGTGTAGTCTTCGGATTATTCTTAGTTTTTAGGTGACCTAACTCACCTTAATTAAGTTAGGTGGCGACTCCGAATCTTTTTCAAAAGCCCTTTATTCAAACCAATTTTTCAATTCAAACCTAGTCGCACTCATTCTTCTAGGAGGGTGAGTTCTAACGAGAGAGTACAGCATTTTTTCCACTTGTGTGAGTATTCCTCGAGTGCGAAAAATCTGGGCGCGACATGTATGGATTGTATGAAGGCTAGGGTTTGAAGGAGACTTGAGAGAATTAGGGTTTTTGAGGCAACTCAAAGTCTGTTTTCAAAGAAGTAGAGTTTTTGTAGCCATTTTGCAGATCCAGAATACATAGGGGGTGGCTTGTATTTATAAGCAGCCAAAATAAAGCTTGGCGCTTGTTACAGTGGCGCCAAGCTAATTTTTGGCTTGGCGCCAGTCACTTAGGAAACTTCTTAGGGAAGCAAGAAACAGATCTTTTACACTTAGGATGCAAGGCAGATGATTTGGGTGTATGTCCTAGTGACTACGATGCAATTTTTGGCCTAGCCTCACTAAGAGTGACTCTGAAAAGTCCGAAAATGATAAGAAACATTTTGAGCAACCAAACTCAACCGAGAATGGACAGGAAACCTTGAAAGAGTGTCCTAGAGGTAACTGGCTTAATGATCAGAGCCGAAATAGTTTGAAAAGAGCGACTGGCCCACCGATAGTAAAACAATCATTTAAACCAAAAAAACACCGGGATTAACCCTGAGTGATCAGGGAGAAGGCTTGAAAGTTGGAAATAATATTAATAGTGTTCCAAGGGATTTCTGATTTGATACCCAAAGTTGATGTAGTTGGAAAAGGCAATTGACCCACCATGGGCAAAACGATTATTTTGCACCAGGTTTTACCGAAATGGACCCAGAATGATCCAAAAAGGTACCAGAAGGTTGGCAATACTACTAGAAGCATCCTCGAAAGGTAACCAATTTGATACTCAGAGCCGGTGTGGTTCCCGAAGGCGATCGGATGCCTCCAAAAATGGTCATTTTGATCGGATGCTCTCAAAATCGATCCGAAAATGACTGGAAGGCCCTAGAAAGTGCTAGATTGCTCTTGGGAAAATCTTGGAAGGGTGGACTTACCGCTCTGAGGTCTTAGGTACTTTCTCGAGAAGCGTGTCAATAGAGCATAAGGGGTAGTTTGCTCCTTTTTCACTAAAATAGACTATCAGGAACTGGTGTTGACCCAGGTTTTGAGTGTTTCCATCACTTTGATGGTGTGTGACGAGTTGGTTTCCAAAGGTATTCTATCCTCCGGTAAATGTGTCACGACCAGGAGGCGTGTTTGGTACCATGACATGGGAGTTTGTTAGCATTCCCGATGTCGACCTGTTTGCGAGTGTTTCTATCATTCTAATGGTTACGATGTTTGTGAGTGTTTCCTTCACTCTGACGGTGTGCGTTCATTCTAAAGACTACTAATCTTGGGAAGCTGCAGGATGGTCTTATCACCTGAGGGATCAACTTTTTTGAAAGATGTGTCGAATAGCAGACATTCTACATTAGCGAGCTAGCAGGTGCCAGAAGTGAACCGCTCTACCATCTCAAGGACTTTGGTTCCGTCCGAGTCGACGGGTGTGAAAGGACTTATCGTTTCAAGGGATTTTGTACTTTCTCACTAAATATACTATGCTGGATGAACCTACCGTCTAAGGGATCAACTTTCATGAAAGACGTGCCAGATTGAGTATGACTGGTCTAGACTGGAATTGAAACTAGAATTAAGATTGAAATACGGACTTATCATTTTTAAAAAGGCATGCCAACTAAACTTGGACCGAGCAATACCCTAAAGGCATTTTAGTCATTTTGCCTCAATTAGGCCTGGTGGGCCTGCTAAGCAGTTGATTAATTAGATTGAGTATGGAAAGCTGGTTTGGGCTTGAATGTCTCTGTGCTAGTTTGAATATGAGTCTAGTCGGGCCAGAGATTGCTGAGCAGGCAAAAATGGAGTGCTTGTAGAGTGTTAAAATTTTTTGAAAAGCACTATTTAGAAAAACATCTCAAAACAGTTAAGGTTATTTGAAAATCATTGTTAAAAAATATTCATGTGAGTTTGGATTTTAGAAAAAAAAAAAAACAACTTAAAAGAGTTAGCTTTTCTAGAAAACCACTGTTTAGAAAAAAAAAAAAAAAAACTCAAAAGAGTTTTGTTTTTAGAAAACTATCGATTGGAAAAACAACTCAAAAGAGTTAGGGTTTTAGAAAACTACTGTTTAGAAAAAAAAAAAAAAAAACAAACAACAACAACAACACAAGAGAGTTAGTGTTTCTAGAAAATCATTGTTTAGAAAAAAATAACTCAAGAGAGTTAGGATTTTTAAAAAATCACTATTTAGAATAAACAAGTCAAGAGAGTTAAGATTTTTAGAAATTTGCTGCTTGAAAAAATAACTCAAAAGAGTTTGAGTTTTCAAAAAATCACTGTTTCAAAAAACAACTTAATACATAGGGTTTTAGAAAACCATTATTTAGAAAAACAACTCAAGAAAGTTAGGGATTTAGAAATCACTATTTAGAAGAACAGCTCAAGAGAGTTGGACTTTTGTAAAACTACTGTTTGGAAAAACAACTTAAAAGCGTTAGGGTCTCTAGAAAACCACTTTTTGAAGAAAAAAAAACTCAAAATAGTTAGGGTATTTAGAAACCACTAATTATAAAAACTACTCAACAGAGTTAGGGTCTTTAGAAAATCACAGTTTAGAAAAACAAGCCAACAGAGTTAGGAATTTTAGAAACATACTATTTTGAAAAACAACTCAAAAGAGTTTGGTTTTTCAAAAAATTACTGTTAAAAAAAAACTCAAAATAGATAGACTTAGAAATTCATTGTTTAGAAAAATAACGCAAGTGAGTTACGGTTTTTAAAAAACCACTGTTTAGAAAAAAACCACTCAAGAGTGTTAGGGTTTTTAGAAAACCAATATTTAGAAAAATAGTTCAAAACAATTATGGTCATTAGAAAATTATTGTTTAGAAAAACAGTTCAAGTGAGTTTGGGTTTTTAAAAAAATACTCAAAAGAGTGACGGTTTCTAGAAAATCACTTTTACAAAAAAACAACTCAACAGAGTAAGGGTTTTAGAAAACCAATGTTTAGAAAAACAACTCGAGTGAGTTTGAGTTTTAGAAAAATTACTTTTTGGAAAAACAACTTAATAGAGTTGAGGTATTGAGTTGGAGTTTTTAGAAAACAACCTTTTGGAAAAACAACTCTATAGAGTTATGGTTTTGAAAAAATTACTATTTTGAAAAATAACTCAATAGAGTTAGAGTTTTTAGAAAACTACTATATAGAAAAATAACTCAAGAGAGTTAGAGTTTTTAGATAACTACAGTTTAGAAAAACAACACTAGAAAGTGTAGGGTTTTTGAAAAACACTTTTTAGAAAAAAATAATAATAACTCAAGAGAGTTACGGTTTTTAGAAAACCACTGTTTGAAAAAACAACTCAAAAGAGTTATGGTTTTTAGAAAACCACTGATTGGAAAAAAAACAATTCATAAAAGTTAGGGTTTTTAAAAAACCACTGTTTAGGAAAAACAACTCAAGATAATTAGTGTTTTTAGAAATTAACTGTTTACACAAAATAACTTAAGAGATTAGGGTTTTTAAAAAATAACAGTTTAGAAGAAACAAGTCAAAAGAATTAGGATTTTTAGAAATACACTGGTTAGAAAAACAATTCAAAAGAGTTTGGTTTTTAGAAAATCATTATTTGGAAAAATAACTCAAAAACACTATTTGGAAAAATCACTATTTAGAAAAATCACTATTTGGAAAAATCACTATTTAGAAAACCACTGTTTACAAAAACACTCAACAGAGTTACAATTTTAGAAAATCATTGTTTAGAAAAAAACAACTTAAGAGGGTTAGGGTTTTATAAAACCACTGTTTAGAAAGACAACTCATAAGGGATAGGGTTTTAGAAAACCACCTATTAGGAAAAAAAAAAAAAAAAGGAAACTCAATGGTGCTAGGGATTTTAGAAAATCACAGTTTGGAAGGACAGCTCGAAATATTTACAGTTTTTAGAAAATCACTAATTGTAAAAACAACTCAAAAGAGTATGGAATTTTAGATATCACTATTTAGGAAAAAAAAAATAACTCAAGAGAGTTAGGGTTTTTAGAAAATCACTTTTCATAAGAAACAAGTCAAGAGAGTTACGGTTTTTAAAAGCCCACTATTTGGAAAAACAACTCAAAATAGTTTGGTTTTTTAGTAAATCACTGTTTGAAAAAGGGACTCAAAATAAATAGGGTTTTAAAAAACCATTTTTTAGAAAAACACCTCAAGAGAGTTAGAATTTTAGAAAAACCACTATTTAGAAAAAATAACTCAAGAAGGTTACAGTTTTTAGAAAGAAAAAAAAACCACTAACGAGTGTTAGGGTTTTAAAAAAATCACTATATAGAAAAACAGCTCAAAACAGTTAGGGTTATTAGAACATCATTGTTTAGAAAATAATTCAAGTGAGTTTGGGTTTTGGAAAAAACAACTCAAGAGAGTTAGCGTTTCTAGAAAACCATTGTTTAGAAAAAATAACTCAAGAGAGTTAGGGTTTTAGGAAAACCACTATTTAGAAAAAATAAGTCAAACGAGTTACAATTTTTAGAAAAAAACCACTCAATGGTGTTAGGATTTTTAAAAATTCACTATTTAGAAAAACAGCTCAAAACAGTTAGGGTTAATAGAAAATCATTGTTTAGAAAAACAATTCAAGTGAGTTTGGGTTTTGAAAAGCAACTCAGGAGAGTTAGCATTTCTAGAAATCACTGTGTAAAAAAAACAACTCAAGAGAGTTAGGGTTTTTAGAAAACTACTGTTTAGAAGAAAAAAAAAAACAACTTAAAAGAGTTAGGTTTTTAGAAAATCATTATTTGGAAAAATAACTCAAAAGAGTTATAGTTTTAGAAAACCACTAATTGAAAAAATAATTAAAAAGAGTTAGGGTTTCTAGAAAACCACTATTTAGAAAAACAACTCAAGAGAGTTAATATTCTTAGAAAATAATTGTGTAGAAAAAATAACTCAAGAGAGATAGGATTTTTAGAAAATCACTGTTTAAAAAAACAACTCAAAAGAGTTAGGCTTTTATAAAACCACTATTTCAAAAGACTACTCAAAAGAGTTAGGGTATCTAGCAAATCACTTTTTGGAGAAAATAACTCAATAGTGCTAAAGATTTTAGAAAATCACTATTTGGAAGAAAAAAACTCAAAATAGTTAGGGCTTTTAGAAAATCACTAATTGTAAAAACAACTAAAAAGAGTTAGGATTTTTAGAAAATCACTATTTAGAAGAAACAAGTCAAGAGAGTAGGATTTTTAGAAACTCAATATTGGGAAAAACAACTCAAAAGAGTTTAGTTTTTTAGAAAATCACTGTTTGGAAGAAAAAAGAACTCGAAATAGATAAGGTTTTTAAAAAATCACAGTTTAGAAAAACAACTCAAGAGAGTTAAGGTTTCAGAAAACCATTGTTCAAGAAAAATAACTCAAGAGAGTTACGGTTTTTAGAAAGCCACTATTTAGAAAGAAAAAAAAAAAAAAGAAACCAATCAAGAGTGTTAGAGTTCTTAAAAAATCGCTATTTAAAAAAACAGTTCAAAACAATTATGGTTATCTGAAAATCATTGTTTAGAAAAACAATTCAAGTGAATTTGGGTTTTAGAAAAACTCCTCAAGAGAGTTAGGCTTTTTTGAGAACCAATTATTGGGAAAAACAACTCAAAAGAGTTAGGTTTTTTAGAAAACCACTGTTTAAAAAAAAACAACTCAAGAGAGCAAGTGTTTTTTTGAATATCCTTGTTTAGGAGAAACAATTCAAAAGAATTTGGGTTTTATAAAATCAATGTTTAGAAAAACAAGTCAAGAGAATTATGGGTTTAAGAAAACCATTGTTTAGAATAGCATTTCAAAATATTTAGCGGTTTTAGAAAAACAACTCAAGGGAGTTGGGGTATTTAGAAAACCACTATCTAGAAAAACATCACAAAAGAGTTAGGGTTTAGAAATTACTATTTGAAAAAACAACAATAGAGTTAGGATTTTTACAAAATCAATTTTTGGAAAAACAAATCAATAGAGTTATTAGAAAACCAATGTTTGGGAAAATAACTCAAAATAGTTAAGGAAAATAGAAAACCATTGACTGGAAAAACAACTCAAAAGATTAGGGTTTTAGAAAATCACTGTTTAGAAAAAAAACAACTCAAGAGAGTTAAAATTTTTAGAAAATTGATGTTTATGATAAAATCACTCTTTGGAAAGACAACTTAAAAGAGTTTAGGTTTTAGAAAATCACTATTCACAAAAACAACTTAAAGTAGATAGAGTTTTTAGAAAACCACTGTTTAGAAAAAAAAAACAACTCAAGAGAATTAGGATTTTTAGAAAACCATTGCTTAGAAAAAACAACTTAAGAGAGTCAGTGTTTTTAGAAAGTCACTATTTAGAAAAAATAATTCAAGAGAGTTAGGGTTTTTAGAAAATCACTGTTTAGAATAAACAAGTCAAGAGAGTTAGGGTTTTTCAAAAATCAACTGTTTGGAAAAACAACTCAAAAGAGTTTGGGTTTTGAGAAAATCTATGTTTGGTAAAACAACTCCAAATAGATAGGGTTTAGAAAACCACTATATAGAAAGGAAAAAAAACAACTCAAGCGAGTTAGGGTTTTGAAAAACCATTGATTCGAAAAACAACTCAAGAGAGTTAGTATTTTTAGAAAATCACTGTTCCTAAAAAATAACTCGAGAGTTTGGGTTTAGAAAATCACTATTTAAAAGAAACAAGTCCAGAGAATTAAGGTTTTAGAAATTCACTGTTTGGAAAAAAAAATTCAAAAGAGTTTGGGTTTTTCAAAAAATCCCTTATTGGAAAAACAACTCAAAATTGATAGAGTTTTTAAGAAAATCACTGTTTAGAAAAAAAAAATCTCAAGAGAGTTACAGTTGTTAGAGAACCACTATCTAGGAAACACCACTCAAGCATGCTAAGGTTTTTAGAAAACCACTATTTAGAAAAATAGCTCAAAACTGTTAGGGGTTCTTAGAAAATCATTGTTTAGAAAAACAATTCAAGTGAGTTTTGATTTTAGAAAAATAACTCAAGAGAGTTAGGACTTTTAGAAAACCACTGTTTAGAAAAAAAAACTCAAGAGCGTTAAGGTTTTCAGAAAATTATTGTTTAGAAAAACAACTTAATAGAGTTAGGGTCTTAGAAAACCATTGTTTGAAAAAACAACTTAAAAACGTTATGGCTTTTAGAAAACCACTAATTGGAAAAACCAACTCAAAAAAGTTAGAGTTTTACAAAATCGATATATAGAAAAAACAACTCAAGAGAGTTAGGATTTTTAGAAAATCAATGTTTACGAGAAACAACTTAAAAGAGTTTGGATTTTTAGAAAATCACTATTTAGAAAAACAAGTCAAGACAATTAAGGTTTTTAGACAATCACGGTTTAGAAAAACAACTCAAAAGAGTTGGGGTTTTCAGAAAAACACTATCTAGAAAAACAACTCAAGAGAGTTAGGGTTTTAGAAAATCACTATTTAGAAAAACAAATCAATAGAGTTAGGGTTTTTAGAAAATCGCAATTTAGAAAAACAACTCGAGAGAGTTAGGATTTTAGAAAACAACTATTTGAAAAGACAACTCAAAAGAGTTATGATTTTAGAAAATCATTTTTTGGAAAAATAACTCAACAGTGCTAGGGTTTTTGGAAAACACTGTTTGGAAAAACAATTCAAAATAGTTAAGGTTTTAGAAAACTACTAATTGTAAAAACTGCTCAAAAGAGTTAATGTTTTTAGAAAATCACTATAGAAAAAATAACTCAAAAGAGTTAGGGTTTTTAAAAAATCACTGTTTAGAAGAGACAAGTCATGAAAGTTAGGGTTTTTAGAAACCCACTGTTTGGAAACACAACTCAAAAGAGTTTGGATTTCAGAAAATCGTTGTTTGGATAACAACTCAAAATATATAGGGTTTTTAGAGAACCACAGCTTAGAAAAAACAACTCAAGAAAGTTACGGTTTTAGAAAACCAATGTTTAGAAAAAAAAAAATAACTCAAGAGAGTTACGGTTTATAGAAAACCACTGTTTTGAAAAACCCACTCAAGAATGTTAGTGTTTTTAGAAAATCACTATTTAGAAAAACAATTCAAAACAGTTACGGTTCTTAGAAAATCATTGTCTAGAAAAACAATTCAAGTGGGTTAGAGTATTAGAAAACCAACTTTAGAGAGTTTGGGATTTTAGAAAACCATTGTTTCGAAAAACAACTCAAGAGAGTTAGTGTTTTAGAAAATCGCTATTTTGAAATACAACTCAATAGAATTGGCTTTATAGAAAACCACTATTCTGAAAAACAACTCAATACAGTTGGGGTTTTACGAAAACCACTATTTGGAAAAACATCTCCAAATAGTTAGGGTTTTTAGCAAACCCTTGATTGTAAAATCAACTCAAAAGACTTTACGTTATTGGAAAATCACTGATAGAAAAAATAACTAAAGAGAGTTTGAAAACCATTGTTTGGAAAAACAACTCAAAATAGATAGGTTTTAGAAAACTACTGTTTAGAAAAATAACTCAAAAGAGTAAGGGTTTTTAAAAAACCACTGTTTAGAAAAAAAAAAATAACTCCAGAGAGTTACTATTTTTAGAAAACCACTGAAGAGTTTTATGGTTTCCAGAAAACGAATATTTAGAAAAAGAGCTCAAAACAGTTAGGTTTATTTGAAAATCATTGTTTAGAAAAATGATTCAAGTGAGATTGGGTTTTAGAAACACAACTCAATAGAGTTAGGGTCTTTAGAAAACTACTATTTTGAAAAAACAATTCAAGAGAGTTAGGGTTTTTAGAAAATCACTGTTTAGAAAAACAACTCAAGAGAGTTAAGGTTTTAGAAAATCACTGTTTGGAAAAACAACTCAATAAAGTTATGGTTTGTAGAAAACCACTATTGGAAAAATAACTCAGCAGAGTTAGGGTATTGACTTGGGGATTTTGGAAAACCACGTTTTGGAAAAACAACTCAATAGAGTGAGCATTTTAAAAAAATCATGGTTTAAAAAAATAACTCACTAGAGTTAGGGTATTGAGTTAGGCTTTTGAAAAAATCATCGTTTAGAAAAAAAATTCAAGAGAGTTAGGGTTTTACAAAACCATTGTTTAGAAAAACAACACCAAAGAGTTAGGGTTTTAGAAAATTACTGTTTGGAAAAAAAACTCAATAAAGTTTGGAATTTTAGAAAACCACTATTTAGAAAAATTAAGTCAACACAGTTATGTTTTTTAGAAAACCATTCTTTAAAAAAAGAAAAAAAAACAACTCAAAAAAGATAGAGTTTTAGAAAACAATTGTTTGGAAACACAACTCAAAAGGGTTATGGTTTTTAGAAAACCACATATTGAAAAAACAACTCAAAAAAGTTACGTTTTTAGAAAACCACTATTTAAGAGAAACAACTCAAAAGAGCTATTGTTTTTAAAAAATCACTATTTAGGAGAAACTACTCAAAAGAGTTTGGGTTTTAGAAAATTAATATTTAGAAAAATAAGTCAAGAGAATTAACGTTTTGAAGACCATTATTTAGAAAAACCACTCAAAATAGTTAGTGGTTTTAAAAAATCACTGTTTAGAAAAACAACTCAAGAGAGTTGGGCTTTTTTGAAAAACCACTGTCTAAAAAAACAGCTCATGAGAGTTAGAGTTTTAGAAAGTCATTGTTTGGAAAAGCAAATCAATAGAGTTAAGATTTTTAGAAAACCACTTTTTTGAAAAATAACTCAAAATAGTAAGGGTTTTAGAAAACCACTATCCGAAAAAACAACTCCAAAGTGTTAGAGTTTTTTAAAATCACTGTTTAGAAGAAAAAAAAACAACAAAATAGAGTTAGGGTTTTTAGAAAATCAATGTTTACAATATACAACTCAAGAGAGGGCTTTTAGAAAACCACTATTTGGAAAGACAACTTAAAAGAGTTTGGGTTTTTAAAAAATCACTATTTGCAAAAACAACTAAAAATAAATAGGACTTTTAAAAAACCATTGTTTAGAAAAAACAATGAACAGAGTTACGTTTTTTAGAAAAACCAGTGTTTAGAAAAATAACTCGAGAGAGTTGGGGTTTTTGGAAAACCATTGTTTGGAAAAAACAATTCAAAAGAGTTATGTATAGAAACTAGAGATTGGGGCAAAAAAACTCGAAAGAGTTGGGATTTTTAGAAAACCACAGTTAAAGGAAAACATCTCAAGAGAATTAGTGTTTTTAGAAAGCCGTTGTTTAGTAAAAACAGGTCAAAAGAGTTAGGGTTTTTAGAAAATCACTGTTTAGTAAAAACAAGTCAAGAGAGTTAGGGTTTTTAGAAAATTACTGTTTAGTAAAAACAGGTCAAGAGAGTTGGGGTTTTTAGAAAATCATTGTTTAAGAAAAACAACTCAAGAGAGTTAGTGTTTCTAGAAAATCACTGTTTAAAAAAATAACTCAAGAGAATTAGGGTTTTTAAAAAATCACTATTTAGAAGAAACAAGTCAAGAGAGTTAGGATTTTTAGAAATTCACTGTTTGGAAAAACAACTCAAAAGAGTTTAGATTTTCAAAAAATCACCGTTTCGATTCAAAAACAACTTAAAATAGATAGGGTTTTTAGAAAACCATTGTTTAGAAAACCTGCTCAAGAGAGTTAAGGTTTTAAAAAATCTCTGTGTAGAAAAACAGCTCAACAGGGTTAGGTTTTTATAAAACCACTGTTTGGAAAAACAACTCAAAAGAGTTAGGATTTTTAGAAAACCACTTTTTGAAAAAAAAAAACTCAAAATATTTAGGGTTTTTAGAAACCAATGATTGTAAAAACTACTCAAGAGAGTTAGGATTTTTAGAAAATCACTGTCTAGAGGAAACAAGCCAAGAGAGTTAGGATTTTTAAAAGCATACTATTTGGAAAAACAACTCCAAACATTTTGGTTTTTCAGAAAATCACTGTTTGGAAAAAAAACTCAAAATAGATGGGGTTTTTTTCCCTAAATAATAGGATTCCTAAGCCTAAGTCAATCTAACCCTAATTGGTCAACCCTAGATCAACCAAACCCTGGTGGTCCAACCCTAGGTCAACCCAACTCTTGCTCACCCAACCAAGGTTAGATGGCTTCAAGATTTCAACTCTAAAGACTCCTTTCAAACCATACCTCATATCAAATGGTTTTCAGAGCATGTTTCTAAAAGTCATATTCCATCTTTCTTAAGTTTCTAAACCAACTTCAAAGCCTTTTCAAATGTCATCATCCCCCTTTTTCAAGTGCTTTCAAAAGCCCTCTACAAGTTTGTCTTAAACCTCAAATGATACTTGCCACTTTCAAAAACTATTTTTAAAATGATTTCAAAAACTCACAGCCCTAAGGGGATCATAGCCCTTCCACGATTAAAGTTCACAAAGGAAAGTGACATATCAAGTGTGACCTTCCTAGGTCCATGATAGGGTTCCATAACCCTAAACATTTCCAAAAACTATTTTCAAAGTCTTTTTCAAAGCTCACAACCCTAAAGTGATCGTAACCCTATTTATGGTTAGGGTTGCCTAAGGCAAGTGATACATCAAATGAAACCTACATAGTTCATTTTAAGGTTCTTAAACCTACATGGTTAGGGTTGTCCAAGTTAAAGTGAGATATTCAGATAAGGGTTTTAAAACCCTAAAGTGTCCAAAACCTAAGGGAAGTTTCTAGCCCCTTTTCCTAAAATGTTTCCCACAACTCATAGACTTGAAAGAGTTTAGCTTTCAAATATTTAATCTTTTAAAGGCGATGAAATATTCAACATACTTTTCATAAGGTATATAAAAATTATTTTCAAAAATTTTTCAAGACAAGTTCACAAGAACTTTTCTAACTCCAAATCCTATTTTCAAGGACCCTTAATCAAGCTTTCAAAAATTTTTAAAACTCTCTTGAGTTTCTTTCAAAAACACTCCAAAACTCTCCAAAATCCTATTTCAAAGGCACTTTAAAAAAAACTCTCAAATTCTATTTCAAAAACACTCCAACATCTAATTTCAAATCAAAACTCTCTTGAGTTCAAGTTTCAAAACATTCCCAAGACTCCCACAAGTCTCTTTTCAAAACTACGACTAGCCTGATTCTTGTCAAACGAGATACGTAGGCAACCTTCATAAGGACGATCATACCCCTCTTTTCAACTCAAATGCTCCTTTTCAAAATTGAACCCTAAGTTTCTTTCAAACTCTTTTTAAAATTGCATCATGCATCATGCCATCCAAAAAGTGATGACAAAAGCCCCTTTTCAAAATTCTTAAAGTGGATATAATTACACATTTAGTAATTGGAGATTCAAGTGAGTGAACCTATGATAAATAGACATGTAGATACCGAAAGGACAGAGTAGGGTAATAATCTTAGGATATCTTTCGTACATGTAACCAACCCCTGGACCATAGATCTCTATTTCAAAGACCAAAATCGGAGTCATTTTTCAAAAGGGCTTAAAACATTTTCAAAGGTTTCCAAACAACCCTATTTTCCAAAACACCTCTCAAGAGGACATTTTCAAATCATTTTCAAAAACATAAGTTTGATCCTCGGATTACACTTAGTTTTGGGTGACTTAACACACCTTTAACCACGTTAGGTAGAGACTCCAAACCTTTTTCCAAAAGCCCTTAATCAAATGCATTTCAAGTTTAAACCCCTGTTGCACTCGTTCTTCTAGGAGAATAAGTTCTAACAAAGAGAGTAATGTGCTTTTCCTGAGCCAAGAGTGCTTGGGTAAAAACTGGAGCGCAACAAAGAGTATGTGAGATGCCCCGTTGGTTTCATAAAGTAACAATTTTTGCATCACACAATCATGGCCTTCAGGAAGCGATCATCTTGATCAAACAGTACTGATGGAAAGCATATATGAGATGTCCTGTGTCAAGAAAACTTCAGGAAATTACCTGATTTGCACATTTTTCAAGTCGTTTGACGGTGCATTTTAATCAAGGAATCGAGACTTAACACATGACACAGGAGATGTACTTTTATTATTCACAAATGTTGAAAAAGTACCCTTCTTTGGGCCATTTGATTGTGACCTTCAGGCGATGTTATTGACCATCAGACCGTACCAATGGAAAGCCTATCACTCAGTCTTCTTGGAATTCCCTAATTTGTGTATTTTGCCAATCGTTTGATGCTGCATTTTAGTTAGGAAAGTGAGAAAAAAGTCAACTTTGGTAGAGCGTCTGTGACATTCTCTGCTGTCACGCCCAGATTTTTCGCACTTGAGGATTACTCACACAAGTGGAAAAAATGTTGTACTCTCTCGTTAGAACTCACCCTCCTAGAAGAATGAGTGCAACTAGGTTTGAATTGAAAACAGGTTTGAATAAAGGGCTTTTGAAAAACATTTGGAGTCGCCACCTAACTTGATTAAGGTGAGTTAGGTCACCTAAAAACTAAGCATAGTCCGAAAACTACACTTAGGATTTTTGAAAAATAATTTTGGAAAACATCCTCAAGAGAGGGTTTTTTAGGAAAACGGGTTGTTTGGCAACCTTTGGAGAACATTTAGCCATTTTTAGAAAAATAACTCCTTTTTGGTCTTTCGAAAACAGTGATCTAGGTTCGGAGGTTAGTTACGTGTAGGGAAGACGCACTAAGCTATCACCCTACCCCGCCCTTTTGGTATCTACATGTCAATCTACCCTAGATTCACCTATGAGAGTCTTCGACTAACTATAGTTCAACCCTATTCACTTTAGAAAAACAATGTTTGAAAACTAATATGATGCATGATATGCAAGCAATAGAAAAGAATTGAAAAATAGATTTGAAAAGAGATTGCTTTGATTTGAAAATAGATTTGAAGAAATAGAATTGAAATTGGAAAGTTTGAAAATTGAAAATAGAAGTTTGAAAATAGAAATTTTGAAATTGGAATTTGAAAATTGATTGGAATTTGAAATGTGGAAAGAATTTGGAAACCACACCCATGAGGGTGGAATTGAAAGTTTGAAAAGTATTGTGACCGCACCTATGAAGGTTGCCTACGTATCCCTTTGGGGGAATCAGGTCAGTCGTAGTTCGGACCGGAGTCCGATTGAAAATAGAAGGTTGGATTGGAAGAAAAAGATTAAATTGAAAATTGAATTTGATTTGAGATTAGAAAAGGAGATTAGAAATTGAAATTTTGGAAAAGATTGGACTTTGATTTGAAAAGATTGATTTTGGGAAGATGAAAGTTTAGGAAACCTAGACTTAGGAAAGGTAGGAGACCTAGGAAAGACTTGAGATTAAGAAAGATTGGATTTAGGAAAGGTTCAATTTAGGAAAGTGTCATTTTTGGAAAGTTTTTGAATTAGAAAAGTTTTGAATTTAGGAAAGTTTTAGGTTTAGGAAAGTTTTGAATTTAAGAAAGTTTTGAAATTGGAAAGTTTCGAATTTAGAAAGTTTTCGAAAAGAAAAGGTTGTCAGATTAGGAGAGCTCCCAAATTAGGAAAGTTTTGAAAATCGGAAAGTTTTGAATTTAGAAATGTTTTGAAAAAAGGAAGTTTTGAATTTGGAAAGCTTTGAAAGCAAGGAAGTTTTGAAAATAAAAATAAAAAAAAAAAAAAAATAAAAAAAAATCATTTTAGGAAAGGTTTGAAAAAGGAAAGTTTTCAACTTAGGAAGTGTTTGAAATTAGAAAAATTTTGAGTTTAGAAAAGTCTTAAATTTGGAAAGATTTGAAGTTTTGGAAAGTTTAGAATTTAGAAAGTTTTAGAGTTTTAGAAAATCTTGAGATTAGGAAAAGTTTGAGTTTAGAAAAGATTTGAAAGCTTGGATTTGAAAAAGATTTTGGAAAGGGGTAGAATTAGGAAAGGGTTGAATTAGGAAAGATTTGAAAGTTAAGTTTTAAAACTTAGGAAAGATTCTTATGTTCAAGTTTTGGAAACTTAAGATTTAGGAAAGTGGAGGATTAGGAAGGAATTGAATTAGGAAAGAGTTGGATTTTGAAACTTAAGGAAAGATTTGAAGTTTAGGTTTAGGAAACTTATGGTTTAGGAAGGTAGGAAATTAGGAAGGGATTGGATTTGGCTTCTAAAAGAGAAAGGTTGGATTTTGTTTCCAAAAACGGAGGACGGGATCTAGTTTCCTAAACGGGGAGATTTGATTTGGTTTCCTAAAGGGAAGATTGGATTTGGTAAGGATTTGGAAAAGGAGATTCTAGAAACCCTAGATTTGGAAAATTATAGTTTTGACGTAGAAAAGAGGTTTTGGAAACGTGTATCGTTTGGATGTGAAAACAAGAGATTTTGGAAACCTAGGTTTGGGGCAAAGTTTGAAAATCATGTTTTTGGAAAGAAAATTAGGGTTTCCTAATTGCGAGTTCTAGGGCTTGACTTGGGCTCTAAGAAAAGAGCTTTTGGAAAGTGTGTTTGGAAACAAGAGTTTTTCTAGAAGGGAATCCTAGAGAGGAGTTTTTAGAAAGATTTTTGGAGAGAGTTTTTGGAAAGATTTTAATGAGAAAGAGTTTTTGGAAAGTGTATTTTTAGAAACGTAGATTTTGGAAGGAAAAATCCTAGAGGGAAATTTCTAGAAGGAAAATTTTGGGAAGAGAGTTTTTAGAAAGATTTTTAAAGAGAGGGAGTGTTTTTAGAAAGTGAATTTTGAAGGAAGAGAGTTTTGAAAAAGAGATTTTGAAATGGAGTTTTTGAAAACCATTTTGGAGAGGAGAGTTTTAGGAAAGTATGTTGAGAAAGAGATTTTTAGGAAGGGATTTTTGAAAAGAGAGTTTTTGAAAAGTATGAAAATGTCTCACTTTCCTAAAGCGATTCTAGCCATAAGAGGGCTAGAACCACTTTAAGAAAGTGGTTTTAAAAACAAGGTTTGAAAATATAGACCAAAAAGCCACTTTTAATATAACACTTTCCTAAAGCAACCCTAGCCATGGAAAGGCTAGAATCACCCTAGGATTGTGGTTTTGAAAATGCGTTTTTGAAAAAGAGATTTTGATGCAATTTTGAAAACAAGTTTGAAAACGTTTTGAAAAACAACTTTGAAAATGGTTTTTAGAAGATGCAAGACTATGATATGCACAATGCAATTTGGGGTCGTGAACATACAAGGTTAAGGCTTCACCACGTAATCAAGGGGGCCGGACCCACGTGGTCTCTGGTTAGACTAGAAGAAAGCCCCCGACACGGTGACTCTCCCATAGTCCAATCCTACACATGGACTGGGAATCCCCTTGTTTCAAGCATGCAAAGAAAAGGGGGGGGAAAGAGATGGGGGATTAAAATAGAGAAAACCCAAGTGGGTTGGAGAGAGAAGAGAGAGGGGGGAAGTGCAGAAAATTAAAGAGAAAGCCTACCTTGTTTCTTGTTTATTTTGCGCGCTGTGCAGTCTTCGGTATTTGGTCTTCGGTCTTGATCTTCTTCTTCAACCTTCAAGGATTATCTTCAAGCTTTAGATGGCAGCTCTTCAAGTCTTCCAAGGATGGTTGAAGGTTAGGGTATGAGTGTATGAGGGAGTGTATGAGTGTATAGGAGGCTAGGGTTTGTGTATAGTGGCTAGGGTTTAGAAAACCTAAGGAGGCTAGGGTTTTGGAGGTGCTCGAGCTCTGTATATCGAAATATAGGATTCTTAGGTTAAGTTTGCAGACCTCTTTCACGTTGAATGAGGCTCTGTATTTATAGAGGGAAGACAAGCCTAGCGCCTGTTGTAGTGGCGCCAGGGCAAAATTTACACTGGTGCCACTACTAGTGGCGCCAGCCATTTAGGAAACAATTAAGGTCGGCAAGCAACGTATCTTTGACTAGATTTGGGCGCCTGTACTAGTAACTACCATGTAAACTTTAGCCTGGCTTCACTAGGAGTGACTCCGGAAAGTCCGGGAATGATTTGAAGGAGCCGAGAGTGACCCGGAAGACCGGAAAGGAGCAGGAACACTTAAAATAGTGTCCTGGAGATATTTGACTTGAAAAGTGAGGGTAAGATGTGTCGGAAAGGTCGACCGGGCCTTTAGGGGCAAAACGGTCAACCGGACCGGAAAACTATCGGGACAGACTCAGACTGTCCCAACAGAAGACTTGGGATCTGGAAACATTATTTAGAATGATCCCAGAGGTTGCCGGTTTGATTCCCAGAGCCGGTGTGGCCGAAGAAGGAGACCGGCCCTCTAGGGGCAAAACGGTCATTTTGTACCGGGTTAGCCGGAACTGACTCGGAATGGTCCGGAAAGGTAAAGGAAGATTGAGAATACTATAAAAAGTATTCTCAGGAGGTTACCGGTTTGATACCCAAAGCCGGTGTGGTTTCCGGGGCATTCGGATGCTTAGGGGCAAAATGGTCATCTTGACCGAAGAGTCTCGGAAAAGGTCCTAAGGGTAGTCTGGTCCTTTTTCACCGAAGTGAGCTGACAAACACGAGTATTGACCTAGGTTTTGAGTGTTTCCGCCACTCTAACGGTGTGAGTATTTCCGCTACTCGGACAGGGTTGAAGATTTGTGAGTATTTCCGCTACTCGGACGGGGTTGATGATTTGTGAGTATTTCCGCTACTCTAACGGTGTGAGTATTTCCGCTACCCGGATGGGGTTGAAGATTTGTGAGTATTTCCGCTACTCGGACGGGGTTTTGTGAGTATTTCCGCTACCCTAACGGTTCTATGAGTATTTCCGCTACTCTAACGGTTCTGTGAGTATTTCCGCTACTCTAACGGTTCTGTGAGTATTTCCGCTACTCTAACGGTTTTGTGAGTATTTTCGCTACTCTAATGGTTCTATGAGTATTTCTGCTACTCTAACGGTTTTGTGAGTATTTCCGCTACTCTAACGGTTCTGTGAGTATTTTCGCTACTCTAACAGTTGTGTGAGTAGTTTTGCTACTCGGACCGTCTCGAGGAATAAACTGTCTCGAGAGAGGGATTTAAAAGGGGTCTTACCGTCTCCGAAGAGACGTGCCTGGGTTTTGAGTGTTTCCGCCACTCTAACAGTTTTGTGAGTAGTTTTGCTACTCGGACCGTCTCGAGGAATAAACTGTCTCGAGAGAGGGATTGAAAGGGGTCTTACCGTCTCCGAAGAGACGTGCCTGGGTTTTGAGTGTTTCCGCCACTCTAACGGTTTTGTGAGTAGTTTTGCTACTCGGACTGTCTCGAGAGAGGGATTGGAATTGAAATAAGAAAGGACAGTGCCCCTAAGGGCATTTTGGTCATTTTGCCTCTATTTGGGCCTGACATGCCCGCGAAGCGATGGAAAGACGGAATTTGGACCTAGAGAATTGGTTTCGATAGGAATATGTAAATTAATAAGAATTTCCTAAATTTTATATGATTTTAATGTGCCACTAGGTTGAAATGACCAATGATAATGTATGTTGTAGTATATGCCTTACATGTGAGACACATAGGATTAATTTTCATGGGAGCCTTTTAGACACCCCCACACACACACCACTGACACACACACACACACACACACACTATTTTGGTAGAGAAGGAAAGAAGAGAGAAAGAACAAGAAAAGAAAAAGACCAGGTTTGGTTGAGGTTTGGTTGAGTTCGGGGGTGAGAAAACCCATTTTTGTACGTTACTGCCTGAAGGAGCGCGCTAGAGTGGGGTCAAGCTCGCCTAAAAGCGGGATAACCTGGTTTGGAGCCCGCTCTAGCGTGGTCCCGGGTCACAACTCTAACACTCTTTAGTAAAACGGGCAGAACTTGCTTTAGAAAACTTAGATTGATGCACCATTTAAAGTGTTAAAAAGTAGACTCATAGACTCTTCTACCCATATAAAATTTGTACTCTTAACTCTTTATAAATTGTGAGATATTGAAGTTTAAAATTAACCCAAAATTTCTATTAACAACTTTCTTTTCCAAAATTTTAGTCTATTTTTCATTAGGCATAACTTCTTCGTTTGAAATGTGTTTTCGATCCTTGACCTATCAAATTAAAGGTCTTTAAGTCTATTTTCAAGTGAAATTGACCTAGAATGTAGTCTCATTTTTTTTTATGAGAATGAGATGCTTTGAATGAACCGGTGTTGAGGGATCAATGTTTCAAACCTCAACTTTTATGTTCTTAATTTGCATTGGGATCTTGTGTTTGATGCTTCTTTATACTCTATGAGTAGGAACATGCTTGTTTAGCACCAATTCTTAAGGATAGAGGTAAGTAACGATATGCCACGAGTAAAACCCTATTACTTTCCAAATGTTTTAAATTCAACTCCGTATCATGCAATCTTTTCCATATGTTTTTCATGTATCAATGATTATGTTCACATATAAATTTCATACATATAAATGCATGCAAGGTATACTTATGTTATGAATAGAAATCTATGAACCAGAATGTTTATATGAAAGAGATGCAAGATTTTTAATGTATGGTGCCAACTCGAGGTCTTTTCTTGGCAAAACCTTAAACACGCCCGATAGTCCTATGGTAGGGGACGTGAAATAAACTATCAAAATGTTGGAAGACATCCCTTGGCCTAAAGAACCTATGTGTGACCTAAAAGGGTTACTATGGAGCCTAGCTCATGTGTCGAGTTGGAATACACTTATGCTTTTAGAACAAGAACCAAGATATGTTCAAATGTTTATGAAAAGTTATGCTATGCTTTATCAAGAACAAGATATGTTGCATCTCTCTCTTACGATATTATGCTTTGAAACAATATAATGTTTCAATATGATGC